>OW971931.1:1212500-1572500 GCA_943193695.1 Acrobasis suavella | reverse complement strand
TTATTTAAAAGATCTAGAACACACAGTTATACAGATTCGGACTCTATGCTGTGGTTAATTTTTGGGTCCCGGCAGAACTCCTCACCTTTTAGTTTAGATACCTACCTACCTACCTTTTATTAATCTTGACAAACGATTCATGTAATTGAATTTTCCTCTCCGGAGTGGTCGCCGCGCGTAATAATGTAGGTAACTATATTTTCGATACCTAAACGGGGAGTGATACAGGTCAGGCCGAGTTTAAAACTTAATATCGTTAAAATCATAACTTTCGTATTATGCTTTTTTTTGCCAATTATGTGCATTACGTAAGTAAAACCGTATTATATAATAATCGTATAAATGGTTATAATATATATTGACGTGAAAGAGTCTGCGAGAGCTTATTTCTAAATAGATTTATGTTGACTTTTTCATAAGTTTCCATAGCTAATTATTTTATTGGAGAAACGAGCGAAGCCTGCAAAGATTTCAAGAGTCTACTTCAAGAATCCAGCAATCCGGCTTTAGTATTTACATTGAATATTCAAAGGTGTTTTGAGTTTATTGACTTCGGAAAATCCCGAAATTTTGTCCATAAGAAGACAGAGCCTAGGCTCGTAAGATTCAAAAGCCACGTTTAGTATGATAGTGGGAAAAGGGAATCAAAATAGTGATGGATTGCTAGATGCATGATTTTGATTCTCGCCACGAAGTGTCGCAAATCGAATGCCTTATTCCGTACAAAAAATCGTTCGTTTTGTGACACCTCGTTTCAAAAGTGGGTCTACAGACAAGAAGGTATAAATAATTTTTGTTTTAATTAAACACAAGCTAAATCAGTCAAGTGGTTGTCAATATTATAAGGTTTTGATAGATCAAGGCTTTCAGGGGCTACTAGAATCAGTTTATTATCAGTTTTTCTGCTTTAATAAATCTAAAATCACGTTAAAATGGATATGTTCAAAGACAAGTGACATTATTGTGCGATGTTTTACTTTCTTATTAGTACAAAATAAGTTATTTTTGGCCCAGCAATCTACCCAGTTCTCCGAATCTACTTGAACAATCCGGCGTTTGTATGTATGCAAGTGAGTATGTATATGTGAATGTAAGTACAATTACACTTTTACCCCTAAAGCAACCTTAAATTTTAGGATTTTCTGCGCTGCATTGCAGCTGGGTGGGCATGTCGCTGAGTTAGCCGCTGCACAAAAAATGGCGGCCACTTTGGCCGCCATTTTGTGTGCACCGTGTTGCCTGACGACGTTCCTTCTGACGTTCCGCCGAGTGCCCAGCTAAATTCGGTCACCAAGACCTTTCGAGCATCGCCTTTCGTTTAAATAACAGGGATTATTGTAAACGCATACACTGTATAGGACTACTTACTATATTCGCAGGACCTGCGTCTGTCCTGCGGTTATCAGTTGCAAATTTTATTGATATTGTGGAAAAGACAATATATATATATTTTGTTTTTTTTTTATTTGTCCCTTCTGCATTTTTTTTTATTTTTACTTGGGCTTATCCCGTAGCAATTGGTCATTATATAGATAAATAGAGATTTAGAATGATAAATAGAGAGAGAGAGACATATATTATGTATGTATGTTTATTTGTTAGATGATAACTTAAGTGATTTAGATCAGAGTTTTATATAGTTTTGTAGGAGTTTAGATGTAGTAAAAAAAATTATGCTCAAACATGAGCCAAATCGGTCAAGAGGTTGCCTTAATATGGGGTCCATGCGTTTACAGGTAGAGGCGCTACTAGTTATCACTAATATTAAAAAGGCGAAAGTTTGTGAGTGTGTGTGTATGTTTGTTACTTCTTCACACGCAAACAGCTGGACCTATTTCGATAAAATTTGGAATTTAGGAAGCTGCAGTCTTCATGTCTGTGACGCTGGTACGGTCACGTCCTACGGAAGCCGGCAAGTTACGTGCGAAACAAATGTATAGCCATGCTGCCTCAGCCGGGGCCCGGCAGGCGGGGTAGACCCAAGAAGTGCTGGCTTGACATCGTCAAGGATGATATGCGTGATAAACGCTTTACAAACCCGGATGTTCAAGACCGTGCAAAGTGCAGAAGAAAAAATCAGAAAGCAGACCCCGGGCTTCTCAGTATTGCAACTGAGGACGCAACTAGGAAAACGCTGAGATGAGGGAGAGAAAGAGAGCAGAAAGCTGACACCCTGGATTAACACATAGGCTAATTTAGGTGCGGGTAACACCGCGAGGCGCAGCTAGTTAGTTATATAACATTGAAAAAGAAAATAACCAACTTTGAAGCAAAGAAGTACATTAACAGAAGTCAGATAGAATCGATCTGAATGACCAAGGACAACTCGGCGATTCTTAACCTCAGTTTTTCTTTAACAGAGTTTCGGAGAAAATAAAATTCAATCCATTAGAAGTGCGAGAGGGATAGCAAAGCAAGGAGCTGGAAGTAATTGGAGATCGCGTGCTTTTGTTATTTTCAAGTCTGTATAAAACATATATTCACAGTAAAAAACATAACATGTAAAAAACATACGCCAAAAAGCAAATCATTACAATACAATACCCTTTATTGCACAAAATAAATAAATACAGGACATAATTATCTTAAAAACTAGGAAATGCGCAAAAGGCGGTCTTATCGCTAAGCAATTTCTTCCAGGCAACCTCTTTATATAGAAAGTGATCGGAAATTAGGTAGGTCAGGGTCAATATACTAAACATATTTATATTACATTACGCAATGGTTTTAATCCCCGATACCAAAAGAGGGGTGTTATGCGTTATGATTTCATTGCGGTTTTTTACGTGTTCTTGTTTCAATAAAAGATTATCAATGAATATTTGAATGAGATAATGCAAGAAATATTTTTTAAACGTTGAATATCAATACTTTCTTTGTCACAGTTTTGCTAGTCGTGTGTGCTGCCACCTCTGTGTGACCACCCGCAAATTCCAGTTTTGCCTACTTACGGGCCCTCCAATAGTTTCTATGGTGTTGGGTATCTGTTACGTTAGTAATTATATTATCTTTTTTTATAGGGACAAATAACACAGATTGAGCTAGCCCCAAAGTAAGTTCGAGACTTGTGTTATGGGATACTAACTCGACGATATATTTAATAACAAATACATATATAGATAAACAGCCAAGACCGAGGACAATTTAAAAAGGCCATTTTTCAACTTGCCCTGACCGGGGATCGAACTCGGTACCTCTGGGTGGCGGACTAGCATGGTGACCACTACGCCACGGAGGTCGTCAAATCTATAAAAATATATATAATAATGATTATCTTTGTCTCAGTGAACAGAATTTAGGACAATAGGGTTGGTCCTTGTGCTTACTCCATTTGCTTAGTAGCTCCCAGCAGCCCTGCTATCCAGCGGCCGATCTAAATGGACGATTACATTTCTCGCTGTCCGCGCACAGTTTTGCATTGGCTTACCGATAATCATTTTACCTAAGTGAAGTTTGAAAAATTATTGCAATATTTATTTTTTAGGCAAATTTCAAAATTCTAATAATAATAATAAATTAAAGGGCATAACACCGCGAGTAACTTCGGAGAAATCGCAGCACACCTCTCGATACCCCTGAGTCGCCTGCACCGGTGTTGCTCCTATGCCGACAACTATTGTCGGCTCGTTTGAGGGGCCCATCTAGTGGGCGGCAAGCCAGCACCTGCCTACAATAGTCAGTAATCATGATTATGGCAGGTGACGTTCCTATTGCAATATCCCAGCATCAGTCCATCCCAATCTCATTCCATAACCCATAGACCTTTCCCTTTTTCTTGCAATAGATCTTTCTCCAGCCGAAACCTATTCAAGGGTACACCTTTCATAGGTATATTCAGGAATGAGTTTTGGCAGGAGCGCCACATAACATCAACGTCTCCAAACCAATCTACGTGTTGGATCTGTATCCCCACGCAAGCCTTTGAAAGGACCGGGTTGAAAAGACCCGTGAAACTAAAGGAGAACATAATAATAATAAGTCATTTATTTCAGGCACAGAACGCATATTAAAATAATAATACAAATACAAAAGTGTTAACACTATGTATAAGAACAATAGGTAATTTTCCTAAAATAAATTTTTAAAAATGTAGGTAAGTATTTAAATTAACTAAAAACAGTTAATAATTCGCAACAATATTATTTACGGTTGCCGTCGCGGTGTACGGAAGAACAATATTTAAAAATCGGACTATTCAGGTACTCTGACAAGGTCCGGAGGATCTCATTCTTCGAGTCTCTGACACGAGGCCAGAATGATGGGACGCGCGATCTTATTATATTTTATTTAGTATTTAGACCTTTAAGGGCACTTTTGCATGTCAATAAGTATATTTTTTTAAGAAAAGCTACCTATGCTGGCGCTTCGCAATGACCACTGCTGAGAGGAAATGCTAAAAGAAAACTCATTTTCTCAGTGTTGGTCGGCTACTCGCCGGAAGGACTTTGTCATATTATTATTATGTCTTTTGATTAATAAATACTTATAATATAATTCAATGATGACACATTACAACATGTACTGCTTGCGAACGAGTTAACAAACGTAATAAGAATTACTAAGTTTGTAGTAAAAAAAGTGAAACTGAGCTGACCAGTCCCTGCCAGCAGCACCCCAGCAATCTTTAAACGCATCATAGGTCTTCTCTTTTAGGACATGCCGATGTCTCTAGACCTAATATAGTGGTAAGTGGAGAAATTAAAGTGGGCGGGTAGATTCCGGGATCTGAAGTGACACAGGTGCACAACCAGAGAAATACGAAAAATAAGTTTGAAAAATCCAAAATTGCAGGACTAATAACGCACATTCGAAAAAAAATTAAATTATTAATAATACTACACTGAATTAGATAGTAATTTTTAATATTTATTTGATAAAATATTTCCTAACAATCTCGTGAGGTAATTAATACGGCATACGGACATCCACGAACATTTTTATAAATATATTTTTTTAATATGTTATGCTTAACAAATATTTTCTACAACTAATAAATGAGCTTATGAAAGGGTTGTTTTTCATATCCCTGTACTAATATTATTGTATTAGTGCCATATAAACATAATAGAGACAGTTCACAAGTCCAGAAAAATGCTTGACCCTGATGTGTTTAAAGTAGAACATTACCTCAAAGCTTCGTTTATGAGGCGTGCAATATTTTGTGTGCCAGAATCAGTTGATTTGGAGGACCTAACCAATTTCGTATATATTTCCGCTGGTTTTAAATTTTGTACACGGTTCGTTTCCATAATTTTGGCGCGGAACCCATGAAAAGAAAATTTTAATGATTGAATCTTTTCGATCTTTCCTAATTTTTTCTAAATATCTTTAAAGGTACCTTAATTTTCATAATTTTAGCCGTAACATTTTCTGAATCAAAGTCTGGCAATCAAAACATTTTTGGAGCAAAATATGCTAACTGAAAATCCATTACTTTAAAGCTGATAATTCATGCAAATGCGAGCTATATTAGAGCGATACGAAGCATACTCAACTTTCAATTAAAGAAGCGTAAATTAAATCTATAAGTATTTTTCGCTCACTCCAGTCATGCTTAACAATTTTAATTAAAAACAAAAGCTGTCCTACGAGTACAAAAATTTAGAATTACTGAGAAAGAATGGTGCGTTTTGAATTATACCAGAAGAGGATGTTAATATACAGATGTACTAACTCATCTTTTATTTTAACAAGGAAGACAGAACCTAGGGCGGTAAGATCCAGTAATGCTGGTAAGCGAAAAGATTTAAGATATCATATATTATTACGCTAATTTGCTAAATATCAAACAGAATAAAGGCGAAGGTGAACGTCGAGTCAGTACATCATCATCATCAGGTATTTTTTAGTTTTCACTGCAAGAGCACGACCTTCTCTATACTACCAGAGCCAAACTCGGTGAGAGCAGACCGATGATTTGGTCTACACTCCCCACGCTAACCAGACGGGTTTGAGAGGCCTCATTGATTATAAGCTTTGTTTAGCTTGTAATTCCTAGGTCATCTTCTACGAAGCCTTGGAGTGGTCCTATTCTACACTGCTAGATACCACGCGACTAACAATACGAGAGATACAAATGGAACAAAATTCATACTCCACCGGCAAGAGATAGCTCTCAAACCAGTGTTCATGACGGTAAACGGGTTATATCGGTTAACCCTTTTTCGGTTAATCCTTTGATTCCGTTAACCCACACAATAAGGGTAACAGTAACCGTTATCTGAATAGGTTAATTAGGTTTTCGGGGATGCACAGTCGTTTGGTTGAGTCATGCAAGCGCTTTTGTAGGAATAGGTACAGTGGCCATGTGACGAGGAATGAAAAACGTGTAGCATCATGCAGAAATTTATATGTCAATTCGGTTAAAGTTTACCGCAATAATAGGTTAACAGGCTATTTCGGTTAACCAAAATATATGTTAACCCATTTCCAATTGGATTAATAACAGATTATTTCGGTTAGGTTAACCTAAACCTTTAGATTATTTTTAATTCTTTGATTACTCAGTTATATGATGTTCATGCTCCTTTGAGGCCCGTAAATAAAAATAAATTAAACACTCACCTGCACCGTGGCTTACTTCGGAACTCAAAGCCTTAATGCAGAAAAACGTCAAAGCTAAAAGCAGGTTTCGACGTTGTCCCAATGACGCAAATAAAGAGAAGTACAATAAAGCTAGAAATCGTTACAATACAGCGCTTAGGGATGCTCAACGACGCCACATTCATAAATCAGTCGAGAATGAAGATCCAGCGAAGGTCTGGAGATTTCTAAAATCTCTTGGAGTTGGCAAATCTCAAATCGATACTATTCCTAATGATTTAGATATAAATGATCACTTTTCTGCTTCTTCCTCAATGGATACATTTAATAAAACTAAAACTTTAAAAAATCTTTCTGCTGTTCCAACTCCTAAATACGATCCATTTCTTTTCAAACAATTCACTGCTTGTGATGTTAAAAAGAGCGTAATGTCGATTTCATCCAATGCAGTAGGTGTTGATGGTTTAAGCCGAAAAATGTTGATACCGATTCTAGACTTCATCCTACCTATCCTTTGTCATATCCTAAATACCTGTGTACAAACTGGTGTGTTCCCTTCTATCTGGAAAGAAGCCATTGTCATCCCATTGCCCAAAAAACCCAATCCTAAATCCTCGTCTGACTACCGCCCTATCTCCATACTTCCCTTCCTATCTAAAGTACTTGAACGCCTTGTGCACTTGCAGATCTGTGATTTCCTTACAAATAACAATTTACTTAATCCAATGCAGTCTGGATTTCGCAAAGGACACAGCACTGTAACCACTCTCCTTAAAATAACAGATGACGTACGTTATGGTATGGAGGAAGGGAAATTGACGGTACTTACCTTACTCGACTATAGCAATGCCTTCAATAACGTAAATTTTGATATTCTTCTCGAAGTATTGCGCTCTATTAACATATCTCCAACAGCGATTGCCTGGTTTCATAGTTACTTGTACGGTCGACGGCAACGAGTTCGCTTTGGGGATACTTATTCCTCATGGCGTGACACGTCTGCTGGCGTACCTCAAGGTGGCGTGTTATCTCCTCTCCTTTTCTCAATTTTTGTGAATTCTGTCTCCAACTATTTGTCTTCTCCCTACCACATGTATGCAGACGATCTCCAAATTTATACTCAAGCAACTGTTGATAATTTGCCTGATGTGATTGAGACAACAAATAAAAATTTACGCAGCATTGCGGAATGGAGCCTGGCATACGGCCTTAAAGTTAACCCTTCCAAAACGCAGGTCATAGTTATTGGAAGCTCACGTATGCTACCGTCGATCGATTGGTCATCAATGCCTGGCGTAGAATTAAATGGTGTAACAATTCCTTACTCCGACAGTGTTAAAAATTTAGGTTTAACTTTGGATCCGACGTTATCTTGGAGACCTCAGTTGGATATTGTGAGCCGTAAATTATTCGGGGCTGCAGCTTCTCTTAGAAGACTACGTAACTTTCTGCCTACTGCCACTAAAATTGCGCTAGCTCAGTCTCTTTTGCTTCCTATCTTAGACTACGCCGACGCCTGCTACCTTGATCTTACAGAAGAGCAGCTTCACAAGCTTGAGCTACTTCAAAATTTTTGTATAAGATTCATATTTGGTTTACGCAAGTATGATCATGTTTCCCACTATAGATCTCAACTCAAGTGGCTTCCCATACGTCTTCGCCGGAATACTCATATTCTAAGTATACTATATAATGTATTATTTAGTTCCACATCTCCACACTACCTTCTAGAACGTTTTCAATTTCAATGCTGTAGCCATACACGTGACTTGAGGTCATCAGACAGTCTTAAGCTTAATATGCCGATGCATCGGTCATCCTTCTATGACAATTCGTTCACAGTTCAAGCTGTGCGTTTATGGAACGAACTGCCTGAGTCTGTTAGACGTGCACAATCTGTCTCCATTTTTAAAAACAGACTTAAAGAATTTTATCTAGCTCAGTAATCGTACATTACTATTATTATTTTAATAATTGTATTATATTTATTTGTACGTATGTAATATTTACTAAACTTATTTATATAGTTATATTGTATTGTATATATGTAGTTTTTTGTGTAAGTGTATTATAGAATATATGTGTAGTGTATTATGTAAATTAAAAGTAACCTTAGCTACCTATTGATTTAACTTATAGTTTTCTTTGCACCGCCGTTATTTCTGACGTGCCTACATTCCTGTCCATCCAGCGGTTGTCTGGAAGAGATCGCTCTAAGCGATAAGACCGCTCATTGTACCTATGTATTTTAAATTTTAAATCTTTTGTTTTTGCAATTTTTTTTTGTATTGGTGCAATAAAGAGTTTTTCATTCATTCATTCATAAACCGTCCAAACCATGTCTCAAACATAGATATATAGCTTCATATTATCAGTGAAAAACCAGCCTAAATGCTGCGGAATTTTCAATTAAACTGATGTCATGAAGCTACGTCATCAATGATTTGGATGTTTGGTCGGCCCCGTGTTGATGTCAGAATTGTTGGTTAAATTTTACAAATAACTTGGTTCATAAATCACGTTGTTAAATTTTTGGTTTTACAATATGTAACAAAATCCCTGTCCGACCCTTGTAGGAGCAACTCATACCGTCAACATGAACAACTATTCATAAAAAAGTAAAAAAAAAGTCAAAAATCATTTATTTATCTTTGGATATTTATATTACTTGATAATTGTCATTTCTTTTTTCTTTCGATTTCTTAATTGTTGTTGACGTCAGATCATTAACTTACAACTAAGTTTACTGCCGCCTCCAAAGCGCAAGTACAGAAGAAGCGGTAACAAACTGTACTGCAGCATTTTCTCCAAAAACGTCAACCTTACAATTATACTGATATTAAAATTAGATGTGTGTACTGAGAATACATTGCTATGTCATAATTACATAGCAATGTTTCTCAGTCCACGCATTCATAGTCATACAGGACCAGCGCATGAAACTCGAAAAAAAATCGACGTTTTCATACAAAAGTGTTGGGTCAGCCCGGCTTATTTGTATGAAAATGTCGATTTTTTTCTTCGAGTTTCAAGCATTGGTCCCATAGGAAAAGTTGTTCATTTTGACGGTCTGAGTTGCTCTTACAAGGATCGGACAGGATTTTTCTTACATATTGTATAATGCGATAGGTATTAAGATTTTGTTCCTGGGTATTATCAACTTCAGTGCCCGGGTTTTTGAGTAGCTTTTGGCGCAATAAAGTTTAAATAAATTAATAGTCGCATAAGTCAAGGTGGTCAGACGACCTGAGCAAGGTCGCTGGAAAGCGCTGGATGCAGGCTATAGATCGGTCATTTCGGAAATCCTTAGGATAGGCACATGTCCAGCAGTGGACGATATGGGACTGCAATGATAATAATGATTAAAGTTCCGCAACTGAAGTATAATAATGATCATTTAAATCAATCAAAACCTAGTCGGCCATTTTAACTATTCTAATTGAGTTAACCGTTTAATAGGGCATTACACCCATTTTTGATGAGTCTAATTAGATTCCACGGTGCTAACAAACTACAAAAATATACTTTTTTTATTTAATCGTTAACTAACATAAAATTTACTTTTTTAAATTTCGCAAGCACGTACATTGCCAAAAAGTTGAAGTGGACGCCATATTGTTTTGCGGTTATGACGACGTAATAACATGGTGGCTACTATTTGGTGTTTAAAAATAGATTATAAAGACTGAAAACTTTAGAATTGAATATTTAAATGGTATTTTATAATTTGAACCCAATATTTTATGTTTAAAAACATAAACATGATTTTTTATAAATGCTAATAGTACGGAGCTCTTCGTGCGCTAGTCCGATACGCACTTGGCCGGCAATTTTTCTCCCTTACCAGCATAGAAGAAATTATTTATTTACTTTTAACAATATAACTCGTTTGATTTAAAGTCCTATGTTTAACATACAAAAGACGCCGCAAAAGATCAATCGCATGAATATAATAAAGATTTATAGAGCAATATACACCTGCTGAAGGCTCCGTAGGCGTGACCCGATCATATAGAGAAGACGTTTGTACGTGACCGGAGTCTTGATCGGAAAGGTCCCAAACTAGTATACTTACTCATGCCAGGCCTGTGTCTGAATAATTTTTCAAAACTAAAAACCGACGTCACCCCCAAACTACACAACCAATTTTGATAAAATTTCCATGGTACCACCTGGAAAGTATACCCTTTCAAACAAAAAAAGATTTTTTTAAATCGGTCCAGGCGTCTTTGAATAATCAGTGAACATGCGTAAAAAAAAAATAAAGGATCGCGACGAATTGATAACCTCCGCGTTTTTTGGAAGTCGGTTAAAAATATATTGTTAGAAGATAACGTCGAACTTTCTTGAAAAAAGAAAGAGATAGCACGATAAGCGTGTCCGATGACGCGTCTGCTGCGAGAGAGGGGTACCACCACCCTTCATAGTGGCGGGGGCGATGCGACGGCGGCGCGTACGCAAGCTTGGACTTTCTTCTGACTGCGGCATCCGAGCGAGCAAGACCGTTCCTAGGGCACTATGACCACGTTTCAGCCATTTGTTTGTTCGTGTATTTTGTACTTATTTATTCTAATTATTTTCAGAATAAATATTTTTCATTTAAAGTAATAGTAATTAGTTAATTTTGTGAGTTGTTATATTTTTTTATATATTCCTCTCCTGATCTGTAATTATATATATAAAAAAATTACAGTGCGCGCGGTGACCACTCCGGAGTTGAAAATTTAGTAACATGGAATCGTTTGTCCAGAGTTATAAGAATGAAATTGGCTTGCAGTGGATGTCTAGGTTTCTAAACGAAGAGGTGCTGAGTTTTGATGCAAGATAAATTAAACTATAGCGCTAACCATATTGAGTAGATATATCTTTGAATTTCTTTTCTGAATAAGACTTCTGTACGTGAGTACTAGTACTTATTCTGTGCTTATTAATATTATTTATCATGTACTGTTACTATCTCTTTTTCTTGTTCTGTGTAAGTTGTATGCATTAAGTAAGATGTTGTTATATGTATGTCATGTTTATTATAATGATTGTATTCAGGTATTTTTTATTTTATTGACAACCCCGCACTACCTAATTTCCCATCACTTTTTTCTCTAGAGAGGTTGCCTGGAAGAAATTGCTTAGCGGTAAGGCCGCCTTTTGCAAATTTCCTAGTTGTTAAGATAATTATAACTTGAATTTATTATTTTTGTACAATTAAGGGTATTGTATTGTTTAACAATATAATAGTAAAATTTACTTGTAAATACCATACTGATAATTACAGTACTGATAAGCTCGGTTGTCCAGCAGTAGTACGCATTACTAGCGCTGTCGCAAGTAAAGTGACACCGGGTGTGGTGCGCACTTGGATGGGTGACCACAAACCAAAAAAAATCTCGAACTCCCCCGTGCCTCGGAAGGCGCTTATAAGCCTTTGGTTTCGGCTGTCATAAAAGCTATGTTGGATGCCTTTAGACATCCTGAAAAAATGTGAGTTTTGGCTTGATTCTAAATATTGCCAACTTAGGTAAACACACGAAAATCAACAAACAACAACAATTACAGCACTCTATGCGTTCCATATTATTAGTCAATTCAACAGTCTATCTTTTATAAAATCAAAAGAAAAGATTGATAAGTGTCGAGTGATACAAATATCCAAAGATAAATAAATGATTTTTAGGGTTCCGTAACCAAATGGCAAAAAAAGGAACCTTTATGGATTCGTCATGTCTGTCTGTCTATCAATCCGTATGTCACAGCTTTTTTTCCAAAACTATAAGAATTATACTGTTGCATCTTGGTAAGTAGGTAGATGTATTCTGTGAACCGCATTAAGATATTCAAACAAAAATAGAAAAAAAGAGTTTTTTTGTGGGTACCCCATACTTAGAATTGAAACTCAATTTTTTTTCATCAAATACATACTTATGGTGTATCTATGGATAGGTCTTCAAAAATATTATTGAGGTTTCAAATATATATATTTTCTAAACTGAATAATTTGCGCGAGAGACACTTCCAAAGTGGTAAAATGAGCCCACCCCCCCTGTAACTTCTAAATAAGAGAATGATAAAACTAAAAAAATATATAATGTGCATTACCATGCAAACTTCCATCGAAAACTAGTTTGAACGAGATCTAGTAAGTAGTTTTTTTATATGTTACAACGTACAAGAACTTTTATACTATGTTACTTGCTGCTACGGAACCCTTCATGGGTGAGTCCGATCCGCACTTGGCCGCTTTATTGACTTTGACTATAGTCTGATGCCCTTTTACGCCCACCTAGATTATAAATATGGCATTTGAGTCTTATTATCCTGGGCTATGTCCACTTCGTAAGGGATAAAGATGTGATACCATTGAATCTAAGCCTTACTAAAATATTACGACGGTCGAAATTCGTTGGGTTGCTAACAGGCGAAAAGTCGCGTAGGGACACAATATTTTTATTCCCTATTGATGCGGGTTACCATGGATACTGTGTCTAATATGAAGGTATTAAAGATGTGGCGTGATACTTGTAAAAAAACGGTTGTCTGTTTACTGACGATAGTTGAACGTGAAAACGTCATAAGAAAATACTGATGAAATGCCGAACGCGGTGGCCGATTGTGCCTCTTTGTCGCTCGTTGCGCGCTCTCGCTTGCACTTCAAGCCTTAAATGGAACGCCTCAGAGCGAGGTAACGCCGCATGAGTCATGTTTTTTCGTGCGTGCAGCTGGCTCCATCGAATTATAAGACATTGTCACGTCAAAAAGTAATTGCAGTTTAAGACACATTTAAAATAAATAAATAAATGCGTAATAATAATAATAATGTAACTCCGGATAAAGCGCAGCACACCTCCCGACACCCTGAGTCACCTGCAACGGTGTTGCTCCTTTGCCGACAACTATTGCCGGCGCGTCTGAGGGGCCCATATAGTAGGCGGCAAGCCAGCACCTGCCTACAATAGTCAGTAATCATGATTATGGCAAGTGACCTTCCTCTTGCAATATTCCAGCATCAGTCCATCCCAATCTCATTCCATAATCCATAGACCTTTCCCTTTTTCTTGCAATTAATCTTTCTTCTGCCGAAACCTATTTTATAGGTATATTCAGGAATGGGTTTTGGCGGGAGCCCCACATTACAGCAACTTTTCCAAAGGGCCTCTACGCGTTGAATGAGATACATAATAATGGGTACATAGGTACATTTATATTTTTTAATTGCAAAAATCAATCTTTATTTTTGTACAATATATTACTGGTAATACGTTTATTGCTGGTAACCCCCACTTACGTCATCTCTCTTCTCTCTTGCATTGTGATAGGAATCAGACATGTATTACTTCCAAGAGTTCCAAGTAAATAATTTTTTTTTTATTCCTCAGATTTCACTAAAACAAAGATATCATTGGTCCCATACAAGGATTCCCAATGTTGTTAGCCTCAGTCTCTAATCAATAAAGTAACATTAGAATTAAAATGACAGGGCAAGTGCGAGTTGAACTCACGTGGAGAGGGTTCCGAACAATACCAAAGATTTTCCGTAACTGAACGTATTATATTGAGTTTAATACTTTATTTTCAATTGATAGATGTTGTTTTATTTTTCCTGTAATCTACAAGCAATAAACTATATAATGTATTATTTCAAAATTTCAGGCTCAGTAGTTTCGCAGACCAATGGTCAATTTGCATCTTTTTTCGTGAATAAAATAAAAAGTATTTATTTTAAAGTAATAACAAAAATATATTTGAAATCCTCATCACAAGCCCTTTCATTTGGTATATAACACAGTATGGTATGCAAAACTTTTTTTTAAATTTCTTAATTTGACCCTTGAAAATGACCCTTATTTTGAAAATATATTTGTTTGCTTATTTTTTCAGGCATCTACAAGCAATGACGTATATCGTGTATTTTTTTCAAAATTTTTGGCTCAGTAGTTTTGGAGATCAGGGGGGGGATGGTCAATTTTCGTCTTCTTTCACGAATAAAATCAAAGCTATTTATTTTAAAATAATAATAAAAATACATTTGTAATCCTCATAACAAGCCCTTTCATTTGATTTATCACACAGTAAAGTTCTTTTTTAAATTTCCTAATTTATTACTCTAAAATGACCCTTATTTAAAAAAAAAAATATTTATTTTGCACATCTATGTTTGGGTCGTAGAATTACACCGTTTAACCAAATTTCACCTGATTTGGTCTTGTAGATTCGGAGTAAATTGACTGTGACAGACGGACGGACAGACAGACGCACGAGTGATTCTATAAGGGTTCTGTTTTTCATTTTTTGTACGGAACCCTAAAAAAAGATATATTTTTGGAACGAAGTTCCTTACGGCAGGCTTGGAGGAGATAGGGATTTTGCTGCGCGACCGAACTGAAAAAAATGAGATAGTAAAACCGTGAGTAGTAACCGTAACCGATGACCTCGTTAAATAAAACCGTTAAATGAGACGTGCGCAGGCGCGACAGTCGTATACACAAGCGAGTAGTGTATAATACCTTTGAGCACGATTTTTCTTTTGCAAATTGTGTCGATTCTACATTAGCCGAAGGAACTTCGTTCCTACCTGGTGTCCCACGACACCACATTTCTTTTTTTGAAATTAAACGTTTAGGTGAGGTATTAAGACATATGAAAACTGGTAGCTCTGTGAGCTATAGACCTCGCGAGTCACCCTGACCAGTTGAAGTTTACAAGTTAAAAAAAGAAATGTGGTGTCGTGGGACACCAGGTAGGAACGAAGTTTCTTCGGCTAATGTAGAATCGACACAATTTGCAAAAGAAAAATCGTGCTCAAAGGTATTATACACTACTCGCTTGTGTATACGACTGTCGCGCCTGCGCACGTCTCATTTAACGGTTTTATTTAACGAGGTCATCCTTACGGTTTTACTATCACATTTTAGTTCGGTCGCGCAGCAAAATCCCTATCTCCTCCAAGCCTGCCGTAAGGAACTTCGTTCCAAAAAATTCTTTAGACAGAAAAGTTGCGTCTTAATAAGGGAAACAAAAAAATTTGACATTTTTAAAAACCAATCAGAAGCGGCCTGCTTCCAGCGTTTTACTACAACTTTGCTCAGGTCGTCTCACCACCTAGCAGGTGGACGGCCTATGCTGCTACGTGGTCGCTATTCCAGAACCTGTTTGCCCCATTGTTCTTTCGCTATAAGTATGGGATTTTACTAAAAATATTTAGATTATAAAAAAAAAAATAACGTTGAAATCAGCTCTGTGCTCCTTTGACCGTCTGAAACGAACCTGCGACGTAATCGTGCGACGGAAATTGCACATTTTCGGCTGTTTGTTTGTTTTTGCAACGAATGGAATTTGTATTGGTAGAAAAGCTTTTTTCCGCGTCTTTTGTTGGTACAATGAAATAATTTGAAAAAATACATTTTTGGAACGAAGTTTCGGAACGAAGTTCCTTTTTGGACGGTACGGACTTGGCAGATGGGGGCTAGGCATAAAAAATGTATTTTTTTCAGTCACTATTTTCCGTTACGAATTAAAGTCAAAGCTAATTTCACAAGTTTACCAATCTCGATAGCTTAGTTAGGAGAGCGTTTGCCGGAGATGGTTGATGTTCCTGGTTCAAACCAAGCACACGCCAATGTTTACTTTTTTATATCTTATTATTGTCATATATATTAATAAGTTAAGGTTAAGATGTTTGCCTCCATTTTAGAAAAAACCTCACAGTTGCGCCATTTAAATTTTATACCATTTTATAGATAATTGCTTGCTCTACCGGCATCAACTACTAAAAAAATTATTATTGCTTTTGTTTTTGTAAATTAATTAACTATTAATATATATATATATATATTATATTATATATATATATATAATATTATATATATATATATATACATATATATATATAGATAGATATACATTAAGACACAATACGACAATGCTGCCATCTGACGGCTTTAATTTTGAGACAACGTCAACATGATTGACGGTCTGCTATTTCGATTACAGAAAGTGACAAGCAAATTGTAACAGATGACTTTATTTATACTTCGAATATTGTTTATAAAGAAGTTTTGTAATAAGGAATAATTTAAATAAATTAAAATTTTATAAAATAATATTTATTATCAAACTTATTTAGTGCGAATTATTCGCACGAGTACCGCTAGTTATTAATTAATAAAGTTTAAGATTTTGCCGTCTTTACTACGAAAGTAATTTCGTTTCTACCGAGTGTTCCACGAATTATTATTAAAAGCTTTTATTGTAAGACCAAAGTACTTATATAGAAAAATTAAATAAGCCCAAATTCATCCAACTTCAACAGCTGCACGAAAAACCGCGGGCTGCTTGCAGCCTGAAAAGTGTGTTACTAAATAATTTTTTAAAACTAAAAACTGACTTCTCCCCCAAACTACACAACCGATTTTGATAAAACCACCTGATAAGTATACCCTTTTAAACAAAAAAGAATTCTTGATAACGGTTCAGGCATTTTTGAATAATCGGTGAAAATACACATTAAAAGATCGCGACGAATAGAGAAGATGCTTCTATAATAATCCTTTTTTTTGTTGTGCTATGGAAAGAGTTCCAGAAAATAAAAAACTACCTTGCTAACTCAAAATTTCTTTAAGATATAAAGGTTACAAAGTCACGTCCGCCTTTGGACGGCGTCTCGGAGCGCCTTAGAAAGACCGGACAGGAGTGACGTCACTTATGTCGAATTTGTACGCGTGATGTAAGAACATTTGTTCTGATACTATGTTAAATACTGCGTTTGCAGGATTGGCCTCATAACAAAAGAAGCTATATTTTTATAGGAAAATCCTATGGTAACATAATTTAAAAAAAATTAATTTCCTCTAAAATTGTTTTTTTCAATTAACTTGAAAACAAAGTTAATGTATCGATAAAAAAATATAATTGTGCATAAAGGACTTTCTTAAATAAATTCTTACAAAATTAGAGAAATTTATTTAAATCTACTTGGAAATCGGTTACTATAACCCATAACTTACATAACTAAGTTCAAAGCTCTAAATATTACTCCGTTTAGTGAAGCTACGAAGCGGCTACGAGTGCTACGCGTGGGCGTAGAGCCTCTACGCCGTAGTACGCGGGACGCGTGGGCGTCTATTTTGACGCCGACGTGACGTAACGCCCAGCTGTGCTATGAGTGCTGTGACGTCACACGGTGTGGGCTTTTGTTTAACCCGGCTTTAAAAGGAGGTATTTAGTTTAGAATATTAGAAATAAATAAATTCGTGATAGTATGTACGTAAAAATAAAATAATAATAAATATATAGGGAAAAATTACACTGATTGAGCTAGCCCCCAAGTAAGTTTGAGACTTGTGTTATGGAATACTATATTTTGTAAGAAATACATATACAATATGTAACAAAAAACCCTGTCCGATCCTTGTAGGAGCAACTCAGACCGTCAATGTGAACAACTTTTCCTATGGGACCAATGTTTGAAACTCGAAGAAAAATCGTCATTTTCATACAAATTGCCGGGCCAGCTGAACACTTTTGTATGAAAACGTCGATTTATTTTCGAGTTTCAAGCATTGGTTCCATAGGAAAAGTTGTTCACATTGACGGTCTGAGTTGCTCCTACAAGGATCGGATAGGGTTTTTTTTACATATTGTAAATGTATAAGTCTATAGTAAGCAATAAACCCGTATTTTTTAATGTTTAATTACCCCAGCTTTGAAAGCATCCATTTCCGGGTCTGTATCAGATTGAATTTCTCGGAATTTCCGGAGCGTGTGTGCTGTTTCCGAACAATCCCATTGTCTGGTTTCCATTCCTAAAATGTGCTTATCAAAAACTCGATTCTTTGTTACTTCTCAAAAGGCTTTAGTAACCGATGGAAAGCAACTTCATTGGAACCGTGCAATAGATTTAATTGTTTTTGATGTTGCTTTTTTCTTCGTGTAAGTGGCCAATACTGGTGTCAGATTTTTTAAGCTGCCTGAAGGCATCTGATATAGCTTAAGAGTCCCCAAACCTTGGACAGAATCTGACTTTCCCATACAAACGTAGTCTACGTTTTATTTTGAAACGACATGTCGGATATGGGCAAAATTGTCTTATTTTAAAGAAATTGCAATTATAAAGGGTTATAATTGGTTTCCGACATTAAAATTGTGAACTTAATAAGAATATAGTATATTTTTTTAACAAATATAAATAAATAAATATATATAGGGACGAATAACACTTATTGAGCTAGCCCCAAAGTAAGTTCGAGACTTGTGTTATGGGATACTAACTCAACGATACTATATTTTATAACAAATACATATATAGATAAACATCCAAGACCCAGGACAATTTGAAAAAGGCCATTTTCCAACTTGCCCTGACCGGGGATCGAACCTGGGAACTTTGGGTGGCGGACTAGCATGGTGACCACTACGCCACAGAGGTCGTCGTATTATATCATATTTGACCATCAGTATGGAAAACTTCTACACCCTTACATTTTTTTTCAAGTTCACAATTTTATTGTACCAATTATAACCAATTTTAAAGAAATCTGGCATGTCGTTTCAAAATAAAACGTAGACTACGTTTGTATGGAAAAGTCTAAAGTAAGGGGATTCTTAACGACTTCCATACAATAATGAAAGCCGGGACCAATGGCTTATGCTTACATGCTTTCCGAAGCACGAAGAAGCTCGAGAAAATTTTATGCCACTTGTGGTCACCCATCCAAATGCGGACCATGTTGCTTTACTTGCGAAAGCGCTCATAATACGCACTAACTAAATTAACCGAATCTACTTGTTAACAGCATCCTCAGCTGCTTTGGTCACCTTGGTTATAGGCTATAGGGAAACTGTATAAAGTTTTATAATAAAATGCCAGAATTAAGCTCTCTAACGGATGGACCGACTTCGATGCGATTTCGTTTTCGTGAAGGCAAATTTTCTTGTGATGGTTCTTAACGATGTTTGATGGAAATCAGTTCACTGGTTCGAAAGTTATGGGGGTGAACGCTTTAAAGGCGGGGGTTTTGTTTAATTTTCCTAGCAAATAAACTTAGGGATTAAGTTCGCAGTGAACCACTAGTATAATAAATTGGCAGAATCGGTCCTTGATATGCCAGATAGAAAATTTAAAGCCTATGTAAAGAAAGTACTTTGTGAGAAGGCTTATTACGGAACCTCCCCGGCGGCCCTTCCCTGCGGCTCTGTCGTCAACGCGAGCATAGTTCGAAAAGCTTGTTTTTGCATCCAGGACAATGCTAGAAAAAAAGGAAACCAAAAAGAAAGAGATAGCGCCTTAGGGCACGGTTTGCACTGTATTGAATGAAATTAGTATTATTATTAACTATCCTTTGAACGAATATTAACTATTCATAGGGTGCGGAAATTTGATAAAACTTGTTCCAGGATATACGTTTTTGTCAGTAAGCCTTACAAGTTAAATAAATGATTTTATTTTAAAATTTTCATTACATATGCGAGGCTTGTATTGATTATTTTTTTATTATTACAATTCATGAGTACTTTATGAACAGTCGAATTTCAGGTAAAATTTGTGCAAAGAAGCAGATTTTTGGAGGCGCATACTGAACATTTTTTTCCAAATTTTAATTTTTTATTTCGATAGTAACCTAGAAATAGTGCACAAGATATCTGTTAGTTCAAAAGTTTTCAAGAAAGATCAGTTACAACGCCATAATTACGTACGAGCGTTTGTATGAAAAGTAAGATGGGAAGGCCGCTCTTAAAGGTTTATATTTGTGCTGTTGTCATAAATGTCATACTTTGAGTACATGTTTAAGTATTAAATTTACATAACGATATTAGCTTAAAATCTGACATCATTCTTAATTAATAATCATGACACAATTCAGTCCACATATCTAATTTTAATATCAGTATAATTGTAAGTTGACGTTTTGGAGAAAATGCTGCAGTACAGTTCTTTGCCGCTTGTTGTCTTCTGTACTAGCGCTTAGGAAGAGGCAGTAAACTTAGCTGTATCCCAACAAAAAACATAAATGTAAAAATGGGAGCCAAGTTCAAAATCTGACAAAAGAATTGAGATCTAAATATCCGCCAAGTTCTTTAGAGAATATTGAATTTTATTTATAAGAATCTTAACATTCGACCTGTCTAGATTTTCACAAGCGATTCTGATGTTTAAAAGAAAAGGACCTTACAATGTTATAACAATAACGTATACTAAAAGTTCAAATTTAGAAGTATTATAATTTTAGATATTTTTAAAGTTCTTCTAAACTTGGCATTGGATTGGATTTCAACCCTTTTTTAGGCAAACAATAAGCCAATTGGAACTTGGCCCCCTTTTTAACAGATATGTTTTTGGTGGGATTTCAATCCTTTTTTTAAGAAATCATACCTATTTTTTCTTTTTGATTAGATTTCAAAACGTCGTAAGTCGTAAGTAACGATTTCTTATCAACTTTTCATATATAGTGCAGACAAAAAACACAATATCGCGTTTTTAATTATCCCGCTAGCGCCATCTATCGAATTTAATTTATAACAATAGAAGCCAGATTTTTGAGGTAAGCAGTAGTTAATAATAAGTTATGCAGTGTGCATTATGTATACATGACAATAGTTTATACCCCTCCCCCCTCTCCTCCTCCCCCCTCCTCATCGTATTCTTACTGTATCACTGGTTCATAAATATTTTTATTAAAAATGTGATATTCGATTGAGCCACCTCATGCTTGATCGATTTCTTAAATTTCTTAATTTTTTGTTAATCTACATATAAAACACGACCTGCGTGCGAAATTTCATGACGCTAGGACAATTGAAAGTGGCCTTAGAGGTTTTGATTACCGGTCAGTGAGTCAGTCAGTCAGTCAGTCAGTGCCAAAATTAGCTATTTTCACAGGGTCATAATTCAGGATCTACTGAAGCTATATCTATGAAATTTAGCATACTGCTTTGGTACTAGTATATAATTACGTAATTTCAATTTTATCTCTGTACTTGCAATAGGCACTGAGTTAAAGGGGGGTCAAAAGTGGGTCGAAACGGTTCGTGTAGATAGTGCACGGCATACGCGCGGCCTGTTGCTGGAACTTGGCCTGCGCACTACCGTGCGCTTAGTCTCAGACCGTCAATATGATAAATTTTTCCTATGGGCCCTCCCATAGGAAAAATTTATCATATTTGCCGATCAGGGGCCATTTGTAAGAGAATGTATATTTTTTCTTCGTCTTTCAAGCATTGGTCCCATAGGAAAAGTTGTTTATATTGACGGTCTGGTTGCTCCTACAAGGATCGGACAGGGTTTTTGTTACATATTGTATAACCATCGACATAATATAGTACATAATAGCTTGTTGTATATAACCATTTCTTTAATTTCTTTCAAAAACAATATTCATAAAACGGCCAAGTGCGTGTCGGGCCACGCTCAGTGTAGGGTTCCGTAGTTGCGAATACTGAATTGGAGTTCACTCACGCCTTAAAACGAATTCTGTTAAATTTGTTTGAATTTTTTATTTCCAGAGTAATATTTTATTAGTAGGTGACTGTGTCTTTAATTTATATACCTGTCTTAGCTCTCATCGTTTTTTTTTAACTTCGTTATATGTACTATTGCCGTATATTTTTCCACGTGTCTATATACAATCGTTTCCCTGATAGACGGGGGGACAATGGACTCTAACTAAAAAATATTTTTCTAAAGGATTCCCAAATTAAAAAAAAAAGGTGTTCAAAAAGTCACCATATTTTTTAAAAACCTTTTCAACAATACGCTATATCATGAGTTAGTAGAGAAAAAATAATTGATTGCAACTTTACAGGTAAGAGAGCTAAGCAAAAAAAATTTTTTTTAAATATTTCATATACTGCTTTTATGGCGTGACTGATACCCATGCTAAATTACAGGTTTTCTAGTACTAATAGTATTTAAGAAAAACCGCGGACTGACAGACAGCCAGACATGGCGAAACTATAAGGAATCCTTGTTTACTACGGAACTCTAAAAATATTGATAAATAAGTACAAGGATTAACCCAAATCCAATTGAAACAAGGAAAGTTAAGACAAACGTTAAAGAATGTTTAATATTTACGTAAATGTTTTTTACCACAGAGCAGTATTTGAGGATAATAATTTAAAAATGCTTCAAGTCCGAACCCTATCTCCAAAAAGACGCCCAGATTAATATTTTAATACAAAAACGTTGAAAGGATTCTGTGCCCTCCCGCTATAGAGGATATACAATGCAGATACTAAGCTACGATTCAAAGAATTAAATGTTTATTCAGTAATTAGACCTTCACAGGCACTTTTACACATCAATAAGTATAATTTATATTACGTGTAAAGTATATTAAAATTTAATTTATTTTTAAAGAAAAGCTACCGATACCAGCGCTTCGCAAGAAACGCCGAAAGAAACTCATTTTCACAGTATTGGTCGCCTACTCGCCAGAAGGGCTTTGTCATATTATTAATATTGTCTTTTAATTATTAACTACCTGTGTTAACGAGTGTGTTGGTTCTTACTGAAATACACACTTTTTTATCATTTTACTTCCTCAACCTTAAAAAACTATTACTAGTGCCTCTGTGGCCTCGCGAGTCACCCCCGACCCGTTGTATTTTATCGGATAAAAAAGGTGTTCAGAAAAAAAAAGTTGCATTTTAATAACGATAAGAAGAAAGACCTACATTTTTATTTATTTTTTTATTGCTGAAATATGTTATTTATAAAGTTTCCAAAGACTTTATTTCTGTAATTTTTAAAACATTTGAAAAACTGAATCGAAAAATAAATTTTATGTAACTTTCGAACCTTCACACAAAATTTTATGAGAATCGGTTGAGAAATACGGCCAGTAAGCGAGAACAGCCGAAAAAAGCATTTTTGGCCAATCTCGAAACTAAGACGCTTCGCTTGCTCGGTCAATTATGAATATTATGATATGATTAAAACATTTATACGTATTACGTCATATATGTCGTCTTATATTTACGTCACCCTATTTGGATAATATAATATATCTAACCGCGTCATGCCATACGTAAGTGTCACGTGTAAACTCGCCAGGCCGACGCCGTTGAGTACATATTATATAAGGACAGGTCACGCGTTACAACATTTTCAGACTTGTTTAGCCGGAGAACCAGTGAGTGATATTTTGTGGTGGGAGGTTGTGCTACTTGACTTTCCAAGCTACTCAACAAAATTTTCATTTTATAGACACGTTTAGTTACTAAATTACGCCACCGACTAAAATACTAGCCTAGCCCGAACTAAGCAAAATGGATCGACTTGCCTAAATTACTCGTTAAACTACTCGAACGCCACTCGATTAATTACTAACCCAGTTTAAAGTTGACTTCATGTATTGACCGGTGGCCATCTTGTCACGGCGCCGCCGCCGGCGCACCGCGCAAGACCCTGGTTTAGTCAAGATTTGCAAACGACGCGAAGCACACGCTTGATTGCTCCGCGCTTATGTACATACGCTTTTATTCTGTGCTCTTCTATCTTTCTTCGTTCTCCTTCTGACTTTATTCTGCTGTGCTGTGAACAATAAACTCGTGTGTACTTATCTGGGTTTTATTACCTACCTGCTGTGCACCGCTGGGCTTATTACGCTATCACTGAAGCTTGGATTTATAAGGTAGGCTGAAAGTATAATCATTGTTAACATTATTTTGAAATGTAGGCTTTTGTGGGATTATTACCAAGGTATCGTGGTATGAAACAGCTAACGTAAGTAATTATTATTATTTTTATTAACGTACTGCAGTATTTGTAAAATAATTTTCAGTTTGTTTCACCATCATTGTCATTGTACCTAGACTATCCAGTGTATTTTGCTGACTACGTAATAGCAAGCGCAGCGTAGAACACCAACCTGCTAGGTGGTCAGACGACACAACAAGATTGCAGAAAATCACTGGAAGCAGACGCTTCCAATCGGTCTTTCTTGAAATTCTAATGGGAGGCCTATGTTTAGAATAATACTTCTAGCTGCTGAAATGATGGCGCTTATGTTCTATACAAATGTGATACTGTGCGCGAGTTGACAATGCCTTCAACGGACACACAAAACACAATTGTTCAACAATAAGAGTTGCTCACGTCGTGACCGTCACTTGAATAGGTATTAATACAATTACGTATTTCTTCCTTCAAACAGAGACCAGGGTCGCCAGACCTTAAGACCAATTTTAGCGTGATGAAAGTTTATCAATCTCTGTTTTATTTTTCCTCTGTACTCCCGCTCTGGGATTTGTTTAAAATAATGAGGTCGTCATCATCCAGACGGGAAAAACGTTTGTTTTAATATAAGTTGGTGACGTTATCTTCAAATGCGGGCTTAGGAACAATTGTTTTACCTAGGTATCGTATTATGAAGGGGCTTACGTAAAGTTATGATTAGGTTTCAAGTTCTTAGAAGGTATGTTTGTTATTAGGAAACGTTATATTAGCGAAATTACTTTCGGTTTATCTTTCGGTGGCAATCAAGTCTTGTAATCGCCAACGAAAGATAAACCGAAAAGTCTTTGTTGGCAGATACAAGTTTAATTCCTTCCATGCTGGTCTGGAAGAAAAGAAAAAAAGTAGAAATACTGATTCTCATCCTGCGTAGAGAAACTCCGAGCATAGCCCTCAATACTCAATACTCAATCATTTATTGCATCTCATGTGTTTACATAGGTAGTTTGTACATATGGTGTAAGGAGCACATTAAGTTCCAACATGAACCCTGTTAGGGCACAGCAAAATTAAATAATCTAAAATAATAATCTAACATATAAAATAGTAATATAAAATAATAATCTAAAATAATAATCTAAAATTCTCAACCTCTCCATAGCGCACTGAGTGACCTTGTCCCTTCTTATGAGACCTATTGTAAGGGACCACACAGGGCTCTTGAACGGTCATTTTGGGAACCCTTGGGAGAAGCCTATGTCCAGCTGGAGACGTTATGTGGCTGAAATGATGATAATCCTGTGCTTGGGGTTCGTGGACTACGAAAAAGCCTTCGATTCGAAACATGGGCCGTGCTTCAGTCCAGCGGTGCCGTATTGATTGGTATATCGAGGTGTTCAAGTGCTTATACAACAAAGCCACTATGTCGGTCCGAGTACAGGAGCACAGTACGAAGAATATTCATTTGCATAAAGGCGTGAGACAGGGAGATGTCACATCTCTAAAACTATTCACCGCCGCTCTGGAATTCGCCTTCGAGCTCCTGGTATTAGAAGGACTAGGCGTTAACATTATGGCGAGTATATCACTGACCTTCGATTTGCCGCCGAAAATATTGTCATGGCAGAATCGATCAAGGACTTAAGTACGATGCTTGAAGACCCAAATCAAGCTTCCCAACAGGTCGACCTAAAATAAATATTGATAAGACGAAGGTCATATCAAATAAGGACGTTACGCTTTTATCTGTTTCTGTTGGGAGATCCACCTTCGAAGTTGTAGAGCATCATGTCTACTTGGGTCAATCGATCCAGACAGGAAATTCCAGCTTCGAAAAAGAGGTCTTTCGACGAATCCGACGCGGCTGGGCAGCGTTCGGGAAAGTTCTAAAAATACCTCAATGCTTCAAGACGAAAGTGTTTAATCAATGTGTGTAACCAGTGATGACTTACGGCTCTGAAACGTGGTCCCTTACTATGGGTCTCATAAGAAGGCTCAAGATCGCTCAACGGGCTATGGAGAGGATTATGTTCGGTGTTACGATACACGATATCGAAACAGAAAAGAGGAGATTCGTAGGAAAACGAAAGTTACTGACATAGCCAAGCGGATTAGCTCATTGAAGCGGCAGTGGGCGGGGCACATGGCGCGAAGAATCAATGGCCGATGGGACATAAAAATTCCCGAATGGCGACCACGTACCGGCAAACGTAGCGTAGGACACCCACCTGCTAGATGGTCAGATGACCTGAGCAAGGTTGCAGGAAGGCGCTGGATGCAGGCCGCTTCCGATCGGTCGTTTTGGAAATCCTTGGGGGAGGCCTATGTCCAGCAGTGGACTTCCTGTGGCTAATATGGTTATGATAATGATCCTGCGTAAATCATAGAAGCCGATTGAGGGAATGGACGATAGGTGATGTCCATCATCATTACGCACTTTTGAGAGGTTTGAGAACGCAGAGGTTCCGGGTTCGATCCCCGGTCAGGGCAAGTTGGAAAATAGCCTTTTCCAAATTGTCTTGGGTCTTGGATGTTTATCTATATATGTATTTGTTATAAAATATAGTATCGTTGAGTTAGTATCCCATAACACAAGTCTCGAACTTACTTTGGGGCTAGCTCAATCAGTGTGATTGGTCCCTATATAATATATATTTATTTGCGTAAAACTGCCACTTTGGCGTATGTGCGAAGAAAAGCTTCACTTTCTCACTTTAAACTGTAAACAGTAGTTCATCAAACAATTTGAAGGATTATCTAGGGTATGATGAAGATTTTAAATGAGGTCTCCGTTACAAATATTTTTTTCAAATGGGGGCAGCATTGGACTCCGAAAAATTCATGTATTCCTTTAATGAATGGTGAAGCCTAAGTACTTATTTTGAGAAATTTAATAAGCCCAAACTCGATAGGGTTGTGTCATTTTATTACAGTGTTCCTATGTCTATCTTCCGACTCCATCATCAGATCAGCTTTGGTCACAATAACATTGCACTGTCATCTGACTTAAATTAGTATAAAAATTAGTATAAATTTTATCTGTATCGGAAACTGGAAAGGGGATCAAATTTAACTTGCAAGATTTGATTACAGATAGACAACAAGGCAGATGAAACTGTAATAAAACACTGGGTTTCTTTCGGCGTAATCTTCCCAGCAGTGGTCGTTCCGAAATGCTAATAGTTTTTAGCTTTTGCACCAAAATAATATTTTAAAAAATGACTTTCAATAAGAGATAAATTTATCCTACATTTAATATTCTTTTTGACTTTGACTTTGACTTAAAAGAAAAACAAGAAGTTAATTAAAAAAATATTTATAATTCAAACATTTATCTTAAGACGAATCAAACGATCCCAAACTAGATGGTGTTGCGTCGTTGGTTACAGAGTTCCTAAAGCCACCTTCAGATCAGCTCCATGTCGGTCATCATAATATTGGATAGTCACGCGATTTACATATGCGTGCAAAATTTCGGCTCAATCGAACATCGGCAAGTGGATCAAATTTAATTGCAATATTTGATTACGGACAGAACAACGGGACAATTGAAACTGTGATAAAATATAATCTTCTTCTTCTTAGCGAGTCGGAATGGACTAATATATATATATATATATATATATATATATATATATATATATATATATATATATATACATATACAGGGTTACTGGTAACTAACGCAAAACCTCTTAACATCGTAATCAGAATCCTAACATAATATAGATCTGCAAGAAAAAAATCTAAGAAAAAAAATTGACTCTTCATAGAAACTCGACCAGGTGATCAGTGAATATGTATGGGAGGCCAATTTTTTTTTCTGCAATTTGCGCCTTTTTTCTTGCATACCTATAATGTGCTGGGGAGTCTGATTTCGATGTTAAGAGGTTATGAGTTAGTTACCAGTAACCCTGTATATTACATGAGTGTGGACCAATGTGTGGCCACATTTACGCCTCAGTCATTAGCGGAGTTTAGGTCATCTATAGTACAGGGGGCTGGGCAGTTGGGACATGACAGTAGGTGGGCCATGGTTTGAACAGCTCCACAGTCACAACGATTGTTGTTTGGAAAACCCCACTTTGCTCGGTTTTCGTGACATCTCCCAACGCCAGTCCGAAGCCTGTTTAGAGACTTCCAGACTGCCCAGGGGAGATCGCCACCTGGTGGAAGTTTCTCGGCTGGTGGAATATGAGATGGTGCAGGAGGATATTTATTTTTCCACCAAGCTAACCTAGTGTTTGAGGCTTCTCTGACTGGAATGCTTGGCTGTCTTAGAAAACTTATTCTGCTCTGCAATCGAGGTGGTGGTGGAACTTGATTATATATAAATATATGTACAATAAAATATAATATACTTATAGGTCATCATCATAATTTAAGAGCGGTGCACTTGTCGGTGGAGTTTCTTCCATTCTATTCTGTTTTCCGCCAACCTCTTGACATCTTGATAAGACACTGCTGTCACATTTACTTAATTCGCTTCATATAACAGTGCCTGGGCTTTCCTCTTCTCCTTCTTCCTTCTATTTTGCCTTCTATTATAATGCGCATAAAATTGGTACTTATAGATATAATCTCGTTATCAAAACATTGCTAAAATAAACTAAACGATGTTCCAAAGGAGCGTACTTCACCAATAAGGTTAAGCTGTTAAATGAGAATTAAAAGCAGTAATCTTATTAAAGCTTATTTATTACTTAGAAACTTGATCATCAAATATAGGAAAATGTAAAATTCCGTCGCGGCAATGTTTCTGATGCGAGCTTTGTTATTTTATACACAGATAACAATTCATGCGAGTATTTGTAAAAGAAAGTCAAATCTTTTCATGCAGAAAGGCAAATTCGCTACCTACTTTTAAACAACTGAAATCAGATACTTTTTGGGTTCCGTACCCAAAGGGTAAAAAGACCACATTACTAAGAATCCATTTTTCGTTTGACCGTCTGTCTGTCTGTCACTAGGCTGTATCTTATGAACCGTAATAGCTAGACAGTTGACATTTTCACAGATGATGTATTTCTGTTGCCCCTTATAAAAACAAATACTAAAAACAGAATGAAATTAACATTTAAGTAGGGCTCCCATACAACGTGATTTTTAATAGATTTTGGTACGAAACTATTCATGCGCGAAACCGACTCGCACTTGGCTGGTTAATATGATACTAGGTCACACATACAACGTGCAAAATCTTAATTTTTTTGGCATATCTGTAGACTGCAAGTTAAAATGGGATAAACATATTAGTTTGGCTGCATGCTCTAACGTTGAAACTGCTATGCTAGTACTGTTTAGTTATTTTCATAGCATAATGTCCTTTGGATTGCTCTTACGAGGTAAAGGTAAAGCTAACATACTATTCCTGTGCTACAAAAAAGAGCTATTCGATCGATTTACAGACTAAAACCACGCGATTCCTTATGAGAGTTATTTAAATCTATAAATATTCTTTCTCTGACATCTCAATTTATTTACGATAGCCTCCTTTCTGTTAAATCTAGGCTAAATAGTTTCAAGAAACTGATGAGATGTTCATATTTATAACTCTGTTGCCAAAAATAAGCTTCATACGCCTAAAATGACTTGCTAAAGCCAGAAAGTCACTCTTAGGTCTAGGTATGACATTAACAAACTTCCTGAAACGGTCGTAAACTTTAATAAAGATTTTATCAAATACGTGTTAACAAAGTTTTATTGAATAATGCGTACTATAGATACTATTAATAATTATTTAAAAGATAAAAACATAGCTGTTTACTCAGTAACTTGGACGGTCTCTCGGTAATGTCGGTATATATACTTGGTCTGCGAGATCGGGTTCTTCATGCCTACTAAAATATCCAATCTGGTGGTGGCGCCGCTGATCGGGTCGTTGGACTCCCTCTAATACGATGGCTGATCCATGCGTCAATTCGTGTGTGACAGGCCAGCTCGGCTTCGCCTTTTTTGCTAATTAGTTTTTTTTTTAATTACCTAATTTATGTTTGTTAACTCGTTTGCAAGCATTAAATGTTATGATACATCAACGTTGTATTATATTATAAGTATTTATAATTTAAAAAGGCAATAATAATATGACAAAGCCCTTCTGGCGAGTAGGCGAAAATACAGTGAAAATAGGTTTCTTTCGGCGTTTCTTCTCAGCAGTGGTCGTTACAAAGCACTAGTATTGGTAGATTTTTTAAAAATAAATTATTTTTTAATATACACTACACGTAATGTTAATAATCCCTATTGACGTGTAAAAGTGCCTGTAAAGGTATAATTACTGAATAAACATTTGAAATTTTTGAATTCAGCTCAGTTAGAAACCTCAAACCAGAAATCAGACAAATTTGATTAGAGACAGACAGACAACGGGACAAGTGCAACTAAATAAAACCTTGTAAAATAGTTGACCACCCTGCACTACATAATTTCCCATAACTATTTTCTATATAGCGAGGTTGCCTGGAAGAAATTGCTTAGCGATAAGGCCGTCTTTTGCGCATTTCCTAGTTTTTAAGATAATTATGTCCTGTATTTATTTATTTTGTGCAATAAAGGGTATTGTATTGAAATGCTTTGTGATTATGTCTCTATGATATTGAGGATCTCGGTGGCCCGGCGGAAGTGCGCATTACTAGCATTTTCGCAAGAAAAGCGACACCGGGCGTGGTTTGCACTGGGATAGGCAATCACAAGTTGCATAAAAATTTCCAGCTCATCCGTGCTTCGGAAGGCACGTATAAGCCATTGGTCCCAGCTGGCATCATTGTATGGCAGTCGTCAAGCTATGTCAGATGCCTTAAGGCAGCCTGAAAAGTCTGACACCAGTGTCATCTTTTGTGTGTGGCTATACCGGATTCCGGTATAAATCAATTGTTTTACTATTGTGTCTGGTTTTTGCAACACACAAAAGGATAAGCTGTAAATAAATAAATGCGAAGAGAATAATTTAAAAAATAAAAAATAAAAACGACGGGTTGCACTCCGGGAGTGCCGGCAGAAGTGAAAACTTGAATATTAACGTTGTGCGTTTCCATGGATGCGTATGGCACGCTGTAACATAAACACACACGAACATTCGCTCAAGCGCCCTGCGCCGCCTAAACGAAACAGCAGGCGCAGGCATAAATTTTTGCCGCGCCGTAGAAAGAGAGGGGGATACATCCTCTCCTACGCCGCGCCGCGCCGGCTGTATACTCTCCATCCGTCTTATGAATTTTCGATCAGGTGTCCTGACGCCCTGACGCGAGTTTAACATTTTTTACCCATTACAAAAAAGTGTACAACGCCGCTAAAGAAGTTTTCACTTCAAAAATCCTGACGGAAAAAAGAGACGGAAAAATCTTACCCTTTTTTTTTGGCTAGTGGGATCCGCCAAGTCCGTACCGTCCGAAAAGAACAAACACAATCAAACAGTGAAAAGCAAAGGCTAGATCAACATGGAAGGAAGGTATAAAGCTGCGATCTCTACCAGACTTCTACTGTATTTTCTTAACCGACTAAATACGGCAAAGACATGAGGAAGGGTTATGATTATAGCAGTCTATGTATTTATGTCTGTTTCACCGTAGCATCCGAATCGCTTGTTTAATTTCACAAGTGATATGTCTATCGATTTTTTATTAATATCCGGGTGACATAGGCTACAATTTGTATGCAAAAAAAGTATATAACAAATGTTACATACAAAAAGTGAGAATAAAAATTAACATGATTTTTCCGAATTCAAGTGGGAAATCAAATGAAAGGTCTTGATTAGCACATTTAAAAAAATATATGTAGTGACAAATAACACTGATTGAGCTAGCCCCAAAGTAAGTTCGAGACTTGTGGTTTGGGATACTAACTCAACGATGCTATATTTTATAACAAATACATATATAGATAAACATGTAAGACCCAGGACAATTTGAAAAAGACCATTTTTCAACTTGCTCTGACCGGGGATCGAACCCGTGACCTGCGGGTGGCGTGTGTATTCATGTCGTGCGGTTTGAGGTGGTCCAAGGGCCATCCTATCGCAACCTAGACCTATAGCGCTCTGTCACAAGATTTTTATTTTTATTAGTAGCATTAGACACATTTCTGTTTGTGTGTATTCATGTCGTGCGGCTTGGGGTGGTCCAAGGCCCACCCCGTCGCAACCCGAACCTACCTATAGCGCTCGGTCACAAGATTCAAATGTATTAATGGATTATCTAAAATCGTAATGTTTAAATCTATGTGGTTTAATGCTATGCGGATCACAGCCTGAAAAAAAAAACGAAAAAAGTATATCATTAAACATGAAAAGCTAAGAAAATTAATAGAAATCAAACTAAATCTAAGTGAAATAAAATACTTGAAAGAAATTTCAAAATTATTCTGCATACCAACTTGTAATTTTTTTAAATGTATTATTTGAATTAATTTGAACATTGTTATGTATTAATTTTGCATGCACAATTGCACAAAATAATTGTTAATAAAATTAAAATTATTGAAAATCTGTGTAAATAATATTTTGGAAAAGTTACTTCAATCGTTAACACTTCCAGAAAATAAAATTATTGTTACTAAAAAATTTATCAAATATAAATTACACGTTTTGATTTTCGGTCGACAGTTTTTATGGGATACTAAAAATATATTTATTGAATTTATAGAAGCAGAAAATATGGTAAAGAAGTCATTTGGCATTTAAACTTCGTTGTACCGTTTTTGAACAACTGAAATACGAAGAAAAATAATTTGAGTTTGTGATAGGTTACCATATGCCTTCCGTAGTCGAGTATTACTTTTGTTTATTTTATTTACTTAGTACACTTAAAATCTTAAGATTATAGTACAAAAGGTACAACTTACTCACCATTGTTGACGACCTCCGTGGCGTAGTGGTCAACATGCTAATCCGCCATCCAGAGGTCCCGGGTTCGATCCCCGGTCAGGGCATGTTGGAAAATGGCCTTTTTCAAATTGTCCTGGGTCTTGGATGTTTATCTATATATGTATTTGTTATAAAATATTGTATCGTTGAGTTAGTATTCCATAACACAAGTCTCGAACTTATTTTGGGGCTAGCTCAATCAGTGTCATTTGTCCCTATATCAAATATATAAAATTCTCGTGTCACAGTTTTCGTTGCCATACTCCTCCGAAACGGCTTGACCGATTTTTATGAAATTTTTTGTGCTTATCCGGTATCTATGAGAATCGGCCAACATCTATTTTTCATCCCCCTAAATGTTAGGGGTAGTCCACCCCTAAATTTTATTTTTTATTTTTTAGACAAAATTTTTAATTTCTATTTTTTTATGATACAACATACAAAAATACATACAATCCTCAATTTTGGCAAAACGTTTGCCGGGTCAGCTAGTATATATTTATTATATTTATATATTTATTGTCTACCAGTTCACCTTTGGGACGTAGCAGAAAAATGGTACATGGGGTGCAAAGACAGCGGTTTAAATTTTTCTAACTAATTACACACGGATTAGTCCCGCCCGAACTCTTTCGCGAAATCCCGGCGCGTCGCGTCACCCGCGTGCGGGGCGGAGGCGCGGGGCCGGCCCAGACGGCCGCCTACGCGCGCTGGAGCGGACGTGCGAGCCGCACTCGCCGCCGCCGCCACTGCCTCGCCCGCCGCAGGGCCGCGCGCCCGGCGCGCTCAGCGCGTCCCGCATTCGAATTTTCATTATTTTTCATTTCTCAAGTCAACCTACGGATGGGTAAGTTGCTGGCTGATTTCACGTTTTCTTTTTTTTATCGGCTGCTGAGGCTTGTTTGGTTTGGACGTTCGATGTTTGAATATTTATTAGTTGCAATTTTTCGAGTCAACCTACTCGCCAGCAACTTACCCATCCGGTAAGTTGCTGGCTGATTTCATGTTTTCTTTTTTTTTATCGGCTAGTCTATATTTTTTATTTTTAATCTTTCAAGTCAATCTAACGAATAAGTTTCTTGCTGATTGAATGTTTTCTTTTTTATTATCGGCTGTGTTGACTGCTTGGTGCCGAGGCTTGTTTGGACATTCCATGTTTGAATAATTATTATTTTTAATTTTTCGAGTCAACCTATCGAATAAGTAAATAAATTGAATTTTTTTTTGTTTAAATTCAAAATGGGCTCAAATTAATCTTAAAATCTTTTATTTTTATTTTTATTGGTGTGGTTGGTAGTTCCATTTTGAAATGTTTACAATCATAAATTTGAATCTCAAAAATTTCCAGTTTAAATGTTTTTACTTAAATAAATAAATATATAGGGACAAATAGAACACTGATTGAGCTAGCCCCAAAGTAAGTTCGAAACTTGTGTTATGGGATACTAACTCAACGATACTACATTTTATGACAAATACATATATAAATAAACATCCAAGACCCAGGACAATTTGAAAAAGGCCATTTTCCAACTTGCCCTGACCGGGGATCGAACCCGGGACCCGGGTGACGGACTAGCATGGTGTCCACTACGCCACCACTTGATGGATGGGTTGACGTAAAATAAATGTTCATTTTAAAATATTATTCTGCTTTAGAACTTTCAACTCTATACTATTTTTTATGTGATTTTATCTATACCTAGATATAATTTAATTATAAATTAGGTTTTACTGACACATGGATTTGAAGATTTTGCGGTTTCTCATTGTCATAGGATTTTAAACCTAAAAAAAATTAACCCTTCAAGCACCGAATTACCCGATCGGGTCAAAAGAACAATTGAATTCAATTGTGTCTGCGATTTATGTGCTTGAAGGATTAATATATTATGTTTGTTCCATAAAGCGTTTCCCGTATTTTAACTCTAACCATTCTTAAAGCCTTATATTATGTTAAAATACGACGTATCTTTATTTTGTTTAAGTCAATGGCGAATAAAATTTAAAGGGCAAAAAATGCGCAAGACCATTTTCATAAAAAAAAACTTAATTTAACTTTATAAACAACAATATTTTTTAGAAAGAAAGAAAAATGTTTATTTGGCACAAACAGGTTAATACAAGACAAATGCACATAACACAATATTTTGTACCAAAATGGTCCCCGCTCAGCATATGCCGTGGTGTGAGCCACGACGCTGGTCTTCCGCGGGTACCATGCTTATACAAATTTAAAACAATAATGATAAATTATAAAACAAGTGAAAATAAAAATGAAATTATAAAATATATTTTACTAAACATTTTAACAAAATTTAATAAAACATAATGACAAGCGTAGGCCTTTGCTCAAGTACGGAACATAAACGGCTAGGTGAAAAGAAAAAAAAAATACGAAACAAACTTTCTTTAAGCATTATACATAAGTACCTAAGTACACTGTTTCAGTCATTGAAAGCTGTTGTAAAAAGCTACTACAGTCATAAACAGTGTTGTAGAAGTGCTACGAATGTCGTAGCCAATTTTGTAGAGATGCTACGCCCAGTCAAAACCAATGTAGAAAAGCTGCCGAGGCTTGTGGGCAGTCTTGTGGAAGTGCCGCGAATGTCATAGCTAATCTTGTAGAACTGTTACAAATGTATCCAATCTCGTAGAGGTGCCGCTCTCAGAAGCTGCTTCTAGGCGTAGCACCTCTACGAAATTAGCATTAGGACATGTCGTAACAACTGCTTCAAATACCGTAGCCAAATCTCGTAGAGCACTACGCAGAGATACTGCGGCAGTTGTAGGCAGTCTTGTAGAAGTGCTGCAAACGCCGTAGCCAATCTCGTAGAGCGCTACGCCCAGAGGTGTCATTTTTCAAACGCGGAGTTACTAAGCGAACGGTTTTTGTATGGAAAAACCAATCTCTTAGATGTAGTGATTTCAAAAACAGTACTTCTGTTGCTGCGGCAGTTGTAGGCAGTCTTGTGGAAGTGCTGCGAATGTCGTAGCTAATCTCGTAGAGCGCTACGCCCGGATACTGCGGCAGTGGTAGGCAGTCTTGTAGAAGTGCTGCAAATGTTGCAGCCAATCTCGTAGAGCGCTACGCCTAGATACTGCGGCAGTTGTAGGTAGCAATGAAGAAATGCTGAGAATGTCGTAGTTAAATACTGCGGGAGTTTTAGGCAGTCTTGTAGAAGTGCTGCGAATGTCGTAGCCAATCTCGTAGAGGCCCTACGCAAAGATACTGCGGCAGTTGTCGGTAGTCTTGTAAAAGTGCTGCGGATGACATGGTCAATATCGTAGATGTGCTACAAATAGGCGTAGCCATTGTTGTTAAGTGCCTGTAGTCGAAATGAATATACTAGAGGCACTGAGAGCTATAGACTTCGCGGGTCACTTGCACCCGTTAAAGTTTATCGGATAAAAAGGTTTTTCTTGCAGAAACGTTGCGTCTTAATAAGGGTAATAAATAACCAGCCAAGTGCATGTCGGGTCACGCGCAGTATAGGGTTCCGTAGTTGCGAATGCCCTTTTTGAGTTCACGCTACCAAAAACCTCTTAAAAATAATTTTCTATTGAATTTGTATGATAAACTTATCCTTTTTCGAGTATATTTAATAAGTTGGTCGCTTATAAATTTTTAATTTTTAGGTTAACTCTACTTATCTGATAGTTTTCCTTTAAACTTCGTTATATATAACCGTTTAATTGATAAAGGGATGGGGGGAGGGGGGAACGACACTTGACTCAAACAAAAATTGGCAATTTAAAACCAAATATTTCAGAAATGGGTCCCTAAATAAAAAAAATTTGTTGATAAGCTCACATTTTTTTTAAAAGACCTATTCAACGGTATTCCACGCGATGGGTTAGTCGATAAAAAAATTTACTCCTACTTTGCTTGTATGGGAGCTACCAAATTTTTTTTCAATTATTTATTTTACTATTTTTTGGGTATGATTTATATGCATGCACATGCACATATGAAATTACAGCTTTCTAGTACTTATAGTCTCTGAGTAAAACCGAGGACGGACAGACTGAAAGACAGACATGGCGAAACGATAAGGGTTCCTTGTTTACTATGGGACCCTAAAAAGGGGGTTGCTTTGGGAAATTTTTTCATCGAGTGAAGTTTGTTAAATCACGTAACTGAAGACTACTTTGAATTGACTAAATTCTTAATTAAGACATACCTATAATTTTTCAGATATTTAAGCACTATTTTCTGTCTCAGATGGTTTTAAAAACTGGAAAACTCGGCCTGCCTAGCCTTTAGTTTTTGTCCATTTTCTAACGGCTGTAATATGATATTTTTTAAGTTCTTCAACCACCGTTTTGAATAATTTGAGACGGACAAAAATATTTTTTGGTTGATGTAGAAACTGAGAGGCTTCACTCATTCCGTCAATAATATGATGACATAGAATTATTTACATGATCTAAACAAGTACATTGCTTATTATTATAACTTTGGTTATAACCTGTTAGCATATTATAACTTACAAAGAACTGACGACCTCCGTGGCGTAGTGGTCACCATGCTAGTCCGTCACCCAGAGGTCCCGGGTTCGATCCCCGGTCAGGGCAAGTTGAAAAATGGCCTTTTTCAAATTGTTCTGGGTCTTGGATGTTTATCTATATATGTATTTGTTATAAAATATAGTATCGTTGAGTTAGTATCCCATAAAACAAGTCTCGAACTTTCTTTGGGGCTAGCTTAATCAGTGTTATTTGTCCCTATATGTTTACTTTATTTATTAAAGAAAATATGTAATTAGAGATTGTAAACAAATCTCTAATTACATATTTTCAGTTCACCATTTTCATAACAACAATTATCCTAAAATAAATACGAATCTCCCAAAAACGCCATTTCATTGATTCTATTATGATCAGAGAAATAAAAATAATATTACCCCAGAGCTTTGCCTCTTTGCAAATTGTCTCGTTTGGAGCTTACAAGGAAAATTGTGATATTTGAAAGGTAGCTAGGGAGATTAAGGAGGAATTTCTGAAACTTTTTCTAATAAGGGCCTCGTAAATTATATTGAGCAGTTATAAAAATTCAGGAATTTTACGGATCGTAAGTTCAAATTATTTTTGCGACTAGTTTAGGTCCGTGGGTTTGGCCACGACGATTTTATAATAATTAAGTTATTCATTCATTCATTCATTCATTCATAAAACTTTATTGATCCACAATTAAAAATTGTTTACAATTGGTGGACTTAACGCTAAAAGCGTTCTCTCCCAGTCAACCATAAGGAAAAACAGATAAATGGTTGCGGCGCAAAAAATAAAACAATAAATTTACAACACAATATACTTACATTTAATATACATATACATTATTATACATATAATATAATAGATATATACCATTTAATATGTCTTATAATATATACCTTACATTAGAATATTACAGATACATACACATATAACATACATACGTAATACACACATACACATACATACACTACATACCAACACTGATGATGACGACGGTGATAGATCCTATTAAAAAAAAAGCTAATTTATAAGATGAGAATGTACTCTTCTTTTAAAAGAAAATTTAGTGGAAATTTCTTTGATGTCAACGGGTAAAGCATTCCAGAGCCGTGAAGCTTGTAGGGTAAAAGAGTTAGCCATAAAGTTTGTGCGATGTAAAAGAATGAAAAGGAGACGAGATTCTGCATAACGAAGTTGCCGATCATGACTGTCAGAAAGAAATTGAAATTTGCTTTTTAGATATTCCGGAGAATTTGGATTAAAGAGAATTGCAAAAAGTGTGCAAAGAATTCGCATTTGTCTGCGTTCACGAATAGGAAGCCATTTAAGCTCAGATCGGAAAGATGATATGTGATCATATTTGCGAAGGCAGAAAATGAAACGAATACAATTGTTAATGAGACGATCAAGCTTATTGAGAAAATCGACATTGAGATCTGGGTAGCACACATCAGCGTAATCAATTATAGGGAATATTAATGTTTGAACTAACAGTATCTTCGTTTTAAATGGCAGAAAGTTTCTTAGGCGGTAAAGCTGTTGAAAAGTTACAGTGACAGAACGACTGACTTCAGCCACCTGAGTGGTCCAGCTAAGTGTAGAATCAATATAGAAGCCAAGATTCTTTACAGCTTTACAGTAGGGGATAGTACATTTATTAAATGTGACAGGCGCGACAATATTAAAGTCAAGCTGAGCGATTTGTCTCGAACTACCTACTAGTATAGCTTGGCACTTAGTGGGATTTACCTTGATTCCGAATTCATTTGACCAAGTTAAAATAGCGTCAAAGCCGCGTTTACGCTCGCTACACCTGACTCAATATCATCGACTGATGACTGAGCATATATTTGCAAGTCGTCTGCATAAAAATGGTAAGAACAGCCAATGGAAGTAGAAAGAAGGTTTATAAAAAGAGAGAAAAGTAAAGGTGAAAGAATACCACCTTGAGGTACACCATTGGACAGATCCTTCCAGTTCGAAAATTCCCGATCCAAGCGAAAAGCTTGTTGTCGGTTACGTAGATATTCAGAAAACCAATCCATGACTGAAGACGAGAATTGAAGATGCTCAAGGATAGCAAGCAGAATATCGTGATCCACCATGTCGAAAGTATTGGAAAAGTCAATGAGAACTAAAATGTTGACCAACGTATTCTCCATGCCCAACCGAATATCCTCGGTGTCTTTGAGAAGAGCAGTAGCAGTATTGTGTCCGGGACGAAAACCAGATTGAAAGGGTGTAAGGAGGGAGTTGGAAAAGATATAGGAAGCTACTTGAGCGTGAAACACAGCTTCTAATATTTTTGACAAAAAAGGAAGTATAGATATAGGCCTAAAATTATTCAAGAGAGTAGGAATGGAAACTTTAGGGAGAGGTTACAAATGCTTTCTTCCAGAGAGATGGAAAGGTTCCAGTAGCCAATGAGAAATTTATGATGTGAGTCAGTATCGGGAGAATTACAATTAAAATATTTGTTATCATTTCTCGACTCACATCATATCATCCAACTGCTTTGGATTTAATAGCAAGAATAATTTCCCGAATGTCGTCTTCAGTCGTTGAAGAAAAAGTAAAAGGGTCAATAAAAGGTTTAGCCATGGAAGAAATTCTAGAAATAGTCGCTAATTTAACAGTAGGATCAAGAATACTAGTCGAAGAAAAGTGATTATTAAAATCATTAGGTGAAAAAGAAGTGGAAAAAGAATTGGTAGGATTTTTACCGAGGTTAAAGAACGAAGAAACTTCCATATGTTGGCCGAAGAAGTGTCTATTAAATTATCACAGAAGTACTTGCGCTTGGTGGCTCTTACCATGTTATTGCACCGATTCCGCGCTTTTTATATGCGGCCCAATTGTCATCACACTTTTCACGCTTAAACAAACGAAACGCACGATCCCTTTTAGATATAGCCATCCTAACTCCCCTTGTGATCCACGGAGATGGTGGACGTTTTAATTTTACAGCTTTAAAAGAAGCATGAACTTTGGTATAATGAAATTACTACGGAGTTTAACTTTGAAATTTTTTCATTTAATATTTCAGCCTCAAATATAGAGGAAAAATCTAACTTAGCTGCATCACTCAGTAACTTGTCGCGATTCATACCAGACATATTGCTAGTCCAAATAACAGTGGGCTTAGCCTTAGGGGTTCTTACCTTATAAGACATGAACAGAAGATCATGTCTGGAAAAAGCAGGTGCTGAAACTTGTCCGTGCTTTACAACAAGGTTAGGAGAAGAAGTAACAATCAAGTCAAGCCACGTGTCATCAGAATCTGGATTAAAATGAGTAGGCTGCAAAGGCAAAACAGAAAGATAAGACTGACTTGAGTATATTACAAGATTAGTATTAAAGTCACCCATGATTACGTGATGTGTGTAATCCGAACAAAGGGAGTCTAGAACTGGCTCAATTTGAGCAAAATAATCAATACCAGGAGGACTGTATACGACTCCAAGAAGAACTTTAGTTCCATGGACAGAAATTTCCAAAAATATAAATTCAGCTGCACTTGAATACTCAGGCAGAGATGTTACTAATATTTTATATTGAATATGGCTACGGAGATAAATCGCGACACCCTCACAACGCGCGCCTATACGAAAAATAATTCATTGTATAAGCGAAGTCACAAACATGACTTGTAATTGTGTATTATTAGTTAGTTAGTTAGTTAAAATCTTTATTGCACCAAAACATAATATTACATAAAAATCACTAACATAAAACAGATGTCAAAAGGCGGCCTTATCGCAACTGCTCTCTTCCAGGCAACCGAGGTACTTGGAGATGTTTGACGAAAACGGGTGAGGTGCAAAGTAGTATTGACGACTTCTGTGGCCTAGTGATAATCATGCTACGCAGTCACGCCGGCGGTCCCGGGTTCGACCCACGGTCAGGTCAAGATGGAAAACGATATTTTTCAGATCGACCTGGTCTCGAATGTTATACAATGTCCTTTTTAAGTACAAATATTTTAAGAGGTGATTCAGTCCATCATTTTGAACAACTTTTCCCAATAAATATATATCGAAATACGAAAAATTTTTTTGCATTTTTCATAGTAACGATATCACGTGACTACTTCGATCTGTATGAGAACCTAAATTTTTTTTTCGTATTTCGATATATATTTATTGGGAAAAGTTGTTCAAAATGATGGACTGAATAACCCCTTAAAATATTTGTACTTAATTAAAAAGGACATTGTATACATTCGAGCAAATAGAGTATAATAGAGATCGAGTAAATGCATTTGTTATAAAATATAGTATCGTTGAGTTAGTATCCTAACACAAGTCTCGAACTTACTTTGGGGCTAGCTCAATTAGTGTAATTTGTCTGTATATATTTACTTATAATGCATACTATCAGGTCTCTATCCCTAACGGCGTTTTTAACCGACTTCCAAACAAGGAGGAAGTTATCGATTCGTCACGATCGTTTATGTTTTTTTTTATGTATGTTCACCGATTATTCGAAGACGCCTGGATCGATTTGGAAAATTCTTTTTTTGTTTGAAAGGGTATATTTTCCAGGTGGTCCCATTCAAATTTTAGCAAAATCAGTTGTGTAGTTTGGGGGTGAAGTCGGTTTTTATTTTTGAAAAATATACGAGTATCTCACCCATTTTCTCAACCGGACATGTTATTTAGTCCACCTCAACAGCTGCATGAAAACCGCGGGCTGCTTGCAGCCCGCGCAATGCCCGTAAAGCTAGTTATAATCTAAAAACCTACATTACCACTGACTCACTGATTGACATAATTGCCCTGTTCCAGGGTAGTTGGGGTTTTGGTTGATATGGTCATGTAGAGGGTGGTCCAGGGCATTTTGGGTCTTACGGTTCCGAGCAGACGGAGCCCAAGAATACAAGACCCAAATACCATTTAATATGATGATAGGTAAAAAGGTGGAAAGAGAATAAAAAAATGCTATTGGTAACACATCGCCTATACGCATGATTCCCCGCGATCGTCTTTTACGATCTGCGAGAGAAGAAAATCATCTGGTATATTCTAAACTTTTCCCCGGACCAGCATAGAGAAGTATTAATTCTATTTTTAATGTGATCTCAGGCTATGGATCATCCGAGGCCTCACCTTCAAACGTGAGTGGACAAAAAGTCCTCTCCCGCTCGTTTGTCAGCGGAATGGCGGCGATGAGTCGTGGTATTGTCTTTTAAATAGCTATGAATAATAAGAGGCTTCACCGCAGGATAAATCATCAAACTATAAATTCTACGTAAAAGTATTAAGCCACGTCATTACCTTTTAATAACGCCCTTACCCTAGGGTAAGGTTAAAGTCAGACTTTTTCGTACAAACGAACTCTAGTATTTATTTTGAAAAGAAATTGCAGATTCTCTTTTTGTGATACAGATATATTATCACGTCTACATCCGTAACGAGGTAGGTTGAGCCCTGGGCCTTAAACCCCAAAGGCTACGTTTAGCGTGATAAATAAATATAAAGGGACAAATCACACTGATTGAGCTAGCCCCAAAGTAAGTTTAAATTTGTGTTATGGGATACTAACTCAACGATACTATATTTTATAATAAATACATAAATAGATAAACACCTCAGACCCAGGACAATTTGAAAAAAGCAATTTGTCAACTTGCACTGGCCGGGGATCGAACCCAGAACCTCCGGTTTGACGGTCTAGCATGTTGACCATTACGCCACGAAGGTCGTCAAGAATGATGTAGTGATGGTAGGCAAAAACGAATCAGAAGATGGGTTGTTACCCATCGCCTATAAACATGATTTAACTCTTGCCCATTTCCTATATCGGCTTTTACTATACGTGCAAGAAGAAAAGCAGCTAGTAAGTATATTCTTTTTTTCCAGATCAGCATATAAGAACTATTAAATCAATTTGAAATCTAATCTCAGGCTATTGATCATCCGAGGCGTCACCTTCAAACGTGAGCTGACAAAAAGTCTTCTCCGCATCGTTTGTCAGCGGAATGGCGGCGATGATTCGTGGTATTGTCTTTCAGATGGCTATGAATAATAAGAGACTTCACCGCAGAATAAACTGTCATACTAAAAACCCTACTCAATCGTACTATAACACGTCATTACCTTTTAACGTCCTTACCCTAGGGTAAGGTAAAGTCTAGATTGCAGGCGCCTGCAGCCGCTCGCTCATAACCCTCTATAAGGCGCGAACGGGGGAGAGGTGCAAGGACGGGGAATGGGGACGCATATTGGCGGAACCTTAGGAGATTCCGTCCTGTATGTAGTACTTATGAATATAAGGCTCATCTAATCTCGAGCTATCGATCATCCGAGGCCTCACCTTCAAACGTGACCTGACAAAAAGTCTTCTCCGCGTCGTTTGTCAGCGGAATGGCGGCGATGAGTAGCGATATTGTCTTTTAGATGGCTATGAATATAACCCTAAATATATAATAAAAGGTTGATGCAGGTCCTTTGATTACTTCAAGGTAGCTTCTGGCTACAAATCTATACGAGTCCACTGGTATTCATAGCTGATTGAGTGGCGGACGACGCTTAACCCTTCAACAGTCTACGACCGTAATACGGTCGCGCGCCATTGTTTTACTATTGTTCTTTATTGACAGACAGTTAAGCGATTAAAGACCGCCAGCGTTGCACAGCGCCATCTATTTGATTTTTAAGAAACGTGGCCTGGAAAATCCCTCATTGATATATATAGTTCTGCTACTCGTCACTAGATGACGTTTTTGAAGATTGGGGGTTTATCAATTTGCCCAGCAAATACACTTGTAAACCAAATTTACGAAAACATTTGATTACAATCAAAACAATCTCCTAAGAAACAAAGGTAGTTGTTAATCTTAAGCAAATGAAAGAGACAGTAATACATTTCTCAATCCCATAGTCCTCTTCACGACAAACTAACAGCAATTTATTTTGTAAGGAAATCTCTGGGAATTGTTTCCCGGAGGTACAGCGGGCAGTAAGTAAACTATAACAGTGCGAATGCTATAACGACCTAATACTCCCTAAGAGCCTTAAGAACAGAATTTACTATCCTTTTTGTACCTTTCTTGTTTATTTTTTGACCTTTTTGCTATGTGAACAACAATGAAGGAAAAATGTGAGATTGCTCTAGAATTTGCTATAAATTGTTGAACATTGCAACTTTATTTTAAATTGAGAACAAGGAAAATACATTTAAGGTATTTGTACTTTATCTTTTGATAATACAATTTTATTATCAAAGTACAAAGTCTTTGCGACTCTTTAGCTATAATTTTTAACCGATTTCCAAATAGAAATAGGTTATCAATTCATGGCAATTTTTTATGTTTTTATGTATGTTCAGTTGTTCTACGATTACTCAAAGAAGCCTGAACCGATTTGGAATTTTTTATGTGTGGTTGCATTACATTTTTTATCAAAATCGGTAGAGTAGAATAGAAGCGAAGCCGGTTTTTAGTTTTGAAGAATTATTAATGGAATATTTAGTTTATTGAACGTGTAAGCGAGCAGAAATATTTTAAAATAACTGGACGACTGCTACAATGATGAACGCTGACTTAACGTGCCTTCTGAAGCACGGAGGAACTGAATTTTTTTTTGCCACACCCATCCCATCCACGTATTACTAAACTTGCGAAAATAGGAATTTTAACAAAAAAAAATTACTTATTAGACTGATAATTAAAAGTATTGTATACATTTTTTTTCTTTTCTGTAATTAGCAAATAATGACGAAGGCGAAGATACAGCGCATTCGAATTTTACGTGACGTCACGGTCAGCTACGATTTTTTAACCAAAGGTGACGTAAATCACCCCCACTCCGGAACTTTGTGAATTTCTACTACTTTGCTAAACGAAAAAATATAGGTTCTTTATTTTTGGATAATCTAATTGGCGGAATAAATAAAATAATATATTTTTACCCAATCAACCCACCAGGCTACTAAGCTCCTCAAGCTTTGTAAAATAAGACGAACAGATAATTTCAAATCAAACAAATATTTCATAGAACACGCAAAAAAGGCAATTCAACTTCCTAAAACTCGAATTTACCCTGCCAACAATATATTTTGTCCACAATTCCTACAAACCTCGCGGTAGGCTAGTAATACCTACTTAGTTTGCTTCCAATTCTTTTTGTTTCTCTTTCTAATCGTGTTTGAAAGAGTAAGAAGGCTGCTACTCCCGCGACCCCTAAATTAGGTCAAGTTCATACGACATCTGTAGAATTTAGGGGTAGTACATACAGCAAATTTATAGGCGAAATTTTTTCAATTTTTTCATTAATACATTTTCAAGCTAAAGAAGATGTAATTTTTTTGTTATGTAATTGGATTTACTAACTGTAAAATAGGAGTAGACTTCCTCTTAGCGTGTCGATGTTCATGTGATTAACCCCTTACCTGTCACTGGGAGGAATTCCTCCCAGGTCAATTGTTTGTTTGTTTTTTGTTTGTTTGTAAAATCTTTATTGTACATAAACACAGGACAAAAATACAGGTTTGAACTAGAGAACAGTACAAAGGCGGACTTATCCCAGATAGGGATCTCTTCCAGTCAACCTTGAAATATGAGGACAATTTACAACACAGGGTAGAGAGCGGGTACAATATACAGAAGACACACAACAGATCTTATTATCTTTGGTTTTATTTTTTGCACCAGATGATGAGTTAAATATTTATCTGGGCCCAGTAATCAGCGACCTAAACTGCGTTAGGGCTTTCATTGTACAGATTCTCCAGCGTGCAGGTGTAGCGGCACGCTAGGTAACTCAGCAAGTAAGCCATAGTCTGTAGAGATGCACCACAGCTGCAAACGTTGCGGTCTCTGTGTATGTATTTCCACCTGACTAGATTATCATTACATCGGCCAACCTGGGTTCACAACCTGTAAAGAGGCTTTTTACATTTGGTTGGCTGTCTCGCTCGCACAATCAAGTCAAGTCAACCTTAGTCAATGTCTACACAATAAACAAACATGTCTACAATATCTAACATATAATATATTAAAAAGTATATGAAACACTTTTCTTCAAATGAGTCACATTTTTTATAATCTTTAAAAATGTTTGATTGTGCGAGCGAGACAGCAAACCAAATGTGAAAAGCCTCTTAAGGCACTTCCACATTGGCCAAACCAGTTCGCTGCCAGATGGTAACTTTTCTGCAGGTGGAACGAATGATGCAGTGGTGCAGCTCCCCAGCGACTCATCCTCGCCGTGGTCACGTCAGATGTCATATAAAATAGTAGTGCGCCCAAACTCGCTAACCCTATATCACGGCATCCCTTCCAACCGACCAATTTGGCTCAGGTTCAAATTAAAAAAAATGTTTTGGCCATTTCTACACGCCTACCAAATTTCATGAAGCTCAGACGAAAGATTCTCAAGATCTCGTCTAAGAAACATACATACAAACGCCAGATGGTTCAAGTAGACTGGAAAAAATATTATTAATTTTTTTGAACCTTTATTTTCCACTGCTAGCTCCTCTCCCCATATCCTCCCATGTATCCCGATTTAGTGCGACCTGTGACCAATCCTTCTCAAAATGTCTGATGTCATCACTCAACGTTTCCTAGGCCTGCCCAGCTTGCTGTGACCGGCTGCAGAAATCTATCCTGTGATTAAACTGGTGCATCTATGCCTGGTGCCTGCCCAATCCCACTTCAACTTGGCGGCCTTGTGCCCTACATCTACAACTCCCGTTTTTGGACGGAGTTCGGTGTTCGACACTCTATCCAGCCTCGTGACGCCTAAGATACTTCGCTCCATCGCTTTTTGGCAAATCTTGAGCTTGTCTTCTAATAAGTCCATTTTTTAGATTATCCAAAAACAATGGAACCATATCTTTCAGTTTATCAAAAAAGTAAAAATTTACAAAGACACGGAGCATCTGAGTTCCAGAGTGAAGGCTTGCTACGTTACCGCTATGTAAAAATCATACTTAAGCGTGACGTCATGCGAAATTAAATTCGCTGTATCTTCGTAATTTTATGTTTTTCAGAGAAAAGAATAAACATGTGTACAATATTTTTTTATAATCTAACGACGGGCGAAATATATTTTTCCAGTCGTCATGACTATTATAAATTCAATTCAATTGGTCCTCATTGGTGTGACGAGCCTAATACCTCGTATAAAAAGATATATATTTGGATTGATGATTTGGCGTAAACAAGTAAAAGAAGACGTGAAAAAACTTATACATACAAAATATACCATTTAGCAGTCGCGGGGCCTCCGTAGATGCCGATTCCCATCGGGTTCCCTTAGGGGTTACTAATATATAATCATTTATTACTACCAGCTATTATAATCGTAACTTACGTATATTGGTGCACCGCGCATTAAAATGTCTATTTACTATTTTCATAAGCCGTAAACTAGCAGTATTATTGCACATACCCACATAGTCAGATGGAAATTTTCGCTGGTTATTCAAATCACTCACAATGATTTTTGTATAAACATAAGACATATTACTCACACTACGTCAGTAGAAATAAAATATTCCCATTATAAGCCAGACATGAAACGGCTTATTTACCTTTACAGAACCTAATAAGGTTGGTATTGAATTCGTTTCATAGTTTTATGGCCTTTTTAGTCCAAATTCTCACCCAACGCCACTGCCATTTAGTACAACAAACACATGAATATAAAGATACATGTTACGTCTTCACTCTTCTCTTTTATCTATATCTATCTTTTCTCTGGCGCACCTCCACCACCACGCCATCTTTCTTCGTTCCCAATTCTTTCACGTAAACGTTTTTTTTTCTCATCTCCAGTCTTTCACGCTACCGTCCTACGCATATCCGTACTTTCGCTTTTACGTTCTTCGCGTATTCGTACTTTTGATTTCTCGTACTTTTGATTTCCTGTTCTTCTTGCGTCAACTTTCTTTGAACTCAATCCTCGGGTTTTTTCACTAAAGCTACGCTCTCATTCTTCTATCTTTCGTGTGTGAAAGTGGCTGTCACTGGCGTCAGATTTTTCGAGCCTAAAGCCATCTGACATAGCTTTATCTCTTCTAACTACATTGGCAGTCGCATCTGCACCTGGTTTTACATTGCAAAGTTCGCCAATAAATATTGGCTGTTGGCTCTTTGCTCCGCACCTCGCAAGTTTCGCTGTAATTGATCACTCATCTTCATAGTTACATATTCACTATTTTTTACGCAGCTGTACGTAGGCTACAGTCAGGCAATTTGTAACAAGTATTATCTCTACCTCACCTCAGCTCTTTCACGCCATCATTCTTGGTATATTCATATTTTCGCTTTAATGTTCTTCGCATTACCGTACTTTTGCTTTACGGTTCTTCGTATCTGAGTACCTTTGCGTCAATGTTCTCCAAACCTCAGTTTTTGCAAAAACCTACGCTCTCTTCTAGCTATAAACGTCGCATCTACACCTGGCCTTACGTTGCAAACTTCGCCAATAAATATTGGCTTGTTGGCTCTCCGCTCCGCACCTCGCAAGTTTCGCTGTAATTGATCACTTATCTTCATAGTTACATATTCGCTACTTTTGTTTACCCACTCGCACATAAATGTTAGTGAACTCGAAGTAAATGTTTAAATAAATAAATAAATATATAGGGACAAATAACACTGATTGAGCTAGCCCCAAAGTAAGTTCGAGGCTTGTGTTATGGGATACTAACTCAACGATACGATATTTTATAACAAATACATATACAGATAAGCATCCAAGACCCAGGACAATTTGAAAAAGGCCATTTTCCAACTTGTCCTGACCGGGAATCGAACCCGGGACCTCTGGGTGGCGGACTAGTACGGTGACCACTACGCCACGGAGGTCGTCAAACCAGTTTATCATAACAGTTTTGTTAGTTAGTTTTGTTAGACCTCCGTGGCGTAGTGGTCATCATGCTAGTCCGCCACCCAGAGTTCCCAGGTTCGATCCTCGGTCAGGGCAAGTTGGAAAATGGCCTTTTTCAAATTGTCCTGGGTCTTGGATGTTTATCTATATATGCATTTGTTATACAATATAGAATCGTTGAGTAAGTATCCTATAACACAAGTCTCGAACTTACTTTGGGGCTAGCCCAATCAGTGTTATTTAAAAAAAAAAAGAGCGGATAGAAACCCATCACAGTCTTGATTCTTTTATCTACCACCTCGCCCACTATCACGCTTAAAGTGGTGGGAGGGGAGGGGGGTCGTGCGGCTCTAAACAGACAGAGCCTAGGGCCGCAAGACTCAAAGGCCACTTTTAACGTAATGGTAATAAAAGGAATTAAAATAGTGAAGTTAGCCGCATGGACTATTGATATTCCCTCGATTGGCTTTTACGATCCGCGTGGAAAGATTAATAGCTGGTACATTCTAAGATTTCTAAGTTGTCTCTTTTCTCCCAGACCAAGATAGGAAAAAAATCTAACTAAATAATGAAATAAGAAATGTTAAAAAAAATACCACTTGAGCGGGGATTGAACCAGTAACCTTGGTCTAAATAAGAGTACGACCATACTCTTACCAACTGAGCTATCAAGTGTTGCACGTGCAATGTTTATTATCAGGTAAATGACTATTTATCTGATCAAAATTCTTGGAAATAGTTGACTGCAAATTGTAATTGTATTATTTAGATGTAAAATATAATGTATACTGATCTGTATTGTAACTGAAACAGCCCATCAGGCTGGGTAGGTAATACTGAACTGGGTTTCTTTCGGCGTAATTTTCCCAGCAGTGGTCGTTCCGAAACGTTTAGTTTTTAGCTTTTGCACTAAAATAATATTTATAAAAATGACCTTCTATAAGAGATAAATTTATAGTACATTGAATAAAAAAAATTGACTTTGACTTTGCATGCCTAAAAACCCTATCTATAGAAAAAGGAGTTGTTGGTATGGTACATTTATTGAACTTTTTAACCGTAGTCATAACCTCCCCCAGTTAAGACGAAGTGGTAGCTAAAGTGGCGCCCTCATTTGAAATAAATTGTTTAAAACTAAATATACTGATAATAAAAAATTTGATTTGTATCAATGACTAGAAAGACCTTTAAACTATTATGCATAACCTTTGAAAGTAAAATTGGTAGTCCGTCTAGTTTTAAAACTGTTTTAGCCAAAAGTGGCCACTTTTGGCGAAAAACAGTTTTAAAACTAGACGGACTATTGGTAATAATTTCAAAGGTTATTCATAAAATAGTTTAAAGGTCTTTCTAGACATTGATATAAATAAAATTTTTAATTATCACCATATTTAGTTTTAAACAATTTATTTCAAATGAGGGCGCCACTTTAGCTACCACTTCGTCTTAAGGCAAACGAGGAGGCTTACTGAGAACGTCACGTACTTCGGCGTGTCATGAAGGAGCTCTTGAAACCTAATTAACTGTTCTTGAGACGTGATACTGAAATCGTTGTTTTAAGCCCTTTGATATTTACTAACTCCAAGAAGTGCGGATTCAGGCTACACGGTTTAAATTTAAAATAATTATATCCCTTCAACGTGCGAGAGTATATACTTACAATATGACACAAATAAGTTGAACAAAAATGGCGGACTACAAAGCATTTTTATACAAATTCCCGGCACGTAGGTTGAACCAAAATGGCGGTTATCGGCGCAGGTACAAATAATGCGCCGACGACTGCCATTTTGTCGCAAAAATACTTTGAAGTCCGCCATTTTTGTTCAACATTGTGTCACATTGTACATTTTATCACGCCTGTTTCCCACAAGTATAGGCAAAGAACATGGTCATCCACTTTCTAAGACTGACCTCTTTCGTTTCGTCTATGACAACAGTCTTCAATTTCGGCACAGAATAAGTACTAGTACTGACGTACAGAAGTCTTACTATGCAAAAAAAAAATGAAATATCTCTCATCATCGTCATTTTAGCCGCACAACGTCCACTGCTGGACATAGGCCTCTCCCAAGGATTTCCAAAATGACCGATCAAGAGTGGCTTGCATCCAGCGCCTTCCAGTAACCTTGGTCAGATCGTCTGACCACCTTGTACTGGGTGTCCTACGCTTCGCTTGCCATTACGCGGTCGCCATTCGAGAACCTTTTTGCCCCATTGGCCATCGGAAAGAAATATCTACTCAATGTGTTTAGCGATGAGGTCTAATTTTGCTCGGGTTTGAACTCAGCATCTATTTGTTTAGATACCTAAAAAATCCATTGCAAGCTAATTTCGTTCTTATTACTCTGGACATTCGATTCATAATAGGTGTATCACAACTCATTAGGTACCAAGGGCCTGACACGCTTTGATAGAGCGAGATAGTCTTACGAGTATTAAGATTTCTAAAAGAAGTAAAAGAAAAGAGTGCCGTTTTTTGTCTTTATCACCAACCGAGCATTTTTTCATCGTCGGGTTATATACAGCCTGGTGACAGACTGACAGACAGATAGACGCACGGACAGCGGAGTCTTAGTAATATGGTCCCGTTTTTACCCTTTGGCTACGGAACCTAAAAACATTGCTATACCTATTCTGTATTGTATTTGTACAGAATTTTTCTGTATTTTTTGTTTATATTGTACTACTTCTGCCTCAAACGTATAATAAGTTAAACATTCTTCTTAATGACTGACCGTTTGACTGGAAGACATCCCAATACAGGATAAGTCTGCCGTTTTACGTAAAATTTTCTGATTTGTATCTTTAAAAAAAACGACGGGTTGCACTCCGGGAGTGCCAACAGCAGTGAAAACTTGAATGTTAACGTTGTGAATTTCTATGGATGCCCGTGGCACGCTGTAACATAAAATATACACACAGGAACACATAAACACACAGGAACATTCGCGCAAGCGCCCTGCGTCGCCTAAACGAAACAGCAGGCGCAGGCATACATTTTCGCCGCGTCGTAGAAACAGAGGGGGATACTTACTCTCCTACGCCGCGCCGCGCCGGCTGTCTACTCTCCACCCGTCTTACGAATTTTCGCAAAAAAAAAACACATAATAAGTACTAGTTCTCGCGTACAGAAGCCATACTCAGTAATTCAAAGAAATATCTACAAAATGCGGTTGGCGCTGTGGTTTAATTTAGCTCGCTTCAGAACTCCTCACCTCTTCGTTTAAATACCTAGACATACATTGCAAGCTAATTTCATTCTTATTACTCTGGACAACGATTTAAGTGCGCATAATAATAATGTAGGTATATTTTCGATACCTAAACAGGGAGTGACAGAGGCCAGACAGAAGTGAAAACTTTGTGTCGGTTAAAGTAACGGTGTAGCGAGATCAGGGTTTTTCTAATCTCAAAAAATGCTTTCCGAACATGCCCAATGCGCCTAAAAAGTTTTTACTCAAAAAAGCGTAATGGAGAAGTTGCATAATTTTTTTTTTTCGTTGTGCCATTGAAGGTGTTCCTCAAAATAAGCACCTCTAAGAAAAAACTACCTTGCTAACACAAAATCTATTTAAGATATATAGATATAATATAGAGGCTACGAAGTAACATTTCGTTGGAGGTGTCTTTTAGCGCCTTAGAAAGACCGGACAGGAGTGACGTCACTTATGTCGCATTTGTATGCGTGATGTTAGAACATTTGTTTGGGTGTTTTGTCAAATATTGCGTTTAAAGGATTGGCCTCATGACAAAAGTAGCTATATTTTTTTAAGAAAATCGACTTGGCTTAAAATTGACTTTTTCAATCAACTAAAAACCAAAGTCAATGAACCGATAAAAATATATGATTGTGCTTGTAGTCCTTTTTTACGTAAATGCTTACAAAATCAGAAACGTAGTAATTTATCAATTATGCATCTTCTCTATTCTCCATTATCAATACCCCTTTCATAATTATGTTCTTGCTACACACCTTCACTCGGCCTAATGCTCAAACCGAACCGAACATCGCATTCGCATTACGCTCTTGCAGCTGGATTATTGCCCGCCAGGTGTGCCGAACTGCTGGCAGTCAATTATTGGAACGGGTTAGTTGCGGCGTGTTAGGAGTCTGTTCCATTAGGGATAAATGCGTGATAGTCTATAGTATATAGCTCTTCCGTGTTCGGAAGGTACGTATAAGCTGTTGGTCCTGGTTGTATGACGACCTCCGTGGCGTAGTGGTCACCATGCAAATCCGCCACCCAGAGGTCCCGGGTTCGATCCCCGGTCAGGGCAAGTTGGAAAATGGCCTTTTTCAAATTGTCCTGGGTCTTGGATGTTTATCTATATATGTATTTGTCATAAAATATAGTATCGTTGAGTTAGTATCCCATAACTCAAGTCTCGAACTTACTTTAGGGCTAGCTCAATCTGTGTGATTTGTCCCTATATATATATTTATTAATTGTATGGCAGTCGTCGAGCTATGTCAGATGCCTTTGGCAGCCTGAAAAATTGACACCAGTGTTGGCCATTTACACACGAAGAACAAACAAGTGTATAGTATATAAAATATAGTGTTGCCGAAAAATTGATAGTTTCTAAAAACTGATAGTATTGTTTTGAAGACCGGGTTTGTGAGTGTTACTCACAATATCAAATTCCAACCACAAACTGTATTTAAAGGAAAGTTGTTGGTATTGGCTAGACATGTCCGAGATGTAAAAGAATTAAGAACAAAACAAGGGCAGACTTCAATAATTCACGCTCTCATCATAGGGCAAACATCTATTAAAACTTGCATTTACTATTTCTGCCAGTATTCTTACAGTTTACAACACAACAACTACTGTGATTCATTTTTGTTAGCGGACTAATGCGATTAATTAATGATATTAAAATGTATTTATGTAGAATCGCTTTGCCATTGACAGATACATCTGATGACAGAGCTTACATTATTTCTACTTTTGACCACCATGAGCGCTGCGATAGATTATGTTACCCCCACCTAGTACTTCGCACCCAGCGATCCAAAAGTAGAATCATTATATTGCAGAAAGATCGTAGTCAGAATCACCTTTTGGTATTTCATTCACACGGATAGTCATTTCAATGCAGAATCATGATTAAACATAATTTTCTAAGGCAGAATTTTCTTCAGGCATAGTTATTTTGTTGAACACAATTGTTGTGAAATTTATGTGTTTAAAATTTAAATAAAACGTGTGAGGTTTTTACTTCCCTGAAATAAAAAAATCATATCAGACTTAGTATAGTAAAAAAAATCATTTATTTATCTTTGGATATTTGTATAAGTTGATAATCGTCATTTTTTTTCTTCTATCGATTTCTTAATAGCTAGTTGTTGACGTCAGATCATTTACTTACAACTAAGTTTACTGCCGCCTCCTAAGCGCAAGTACAGAAGCAGCGGTAACAAACTGTACTGCAGCATTTTCTCCGAAAACGTTTTTCGTGTGTGTAAGTGGCCAATACTGATGACAGATTTTTTCAGGCTGTCTTAAGACATATAATAAACTGATATTAACGTTAGATATGTGGACTGAGAATACATTACCTGATTCCAGTAGCACGTAACCAGAGATCGGAATCACGGGTGCTATAGCTGTCAAAAGTATGGATATGACTAAAAGTTCCGGGATTTCTCGAGAATCTAATTGGTTAATAAGTAAATAAAGCAATCATCATTATGTGATTTCAGGATAAGTTTTTTTTTCGATTAAAATATATACTGAAATCACATAATTATGATTGAACCTACTTATATTTTTGTACCTGTGGCCTTTGAAACCCCGGGTGTTTGGGGAATCGAGGCAAGGAAATTTATAAATGAGCTTGGACATAGAATATCTGAACGGGCAAATGATAGACACTCCCATACAGCGCGGCAATGCCGCCAGTATCATGGGAACATTTGAGCCGGGTACGATAAGGGGTGGTCTCTTAGATTAATAAATTTGACGAAGCATGTTGCGGATTACTAACTGTGAAAAAGTTGACGAAGCGTGTTGCGGATTACTAACTGTGAAAATGTTGACGAAGCGTGTTGCGGATTACTCACTGTGAAAATGTTGACGAAGCGTGTTGCGGATTACCAACTGTGAAAATGTTGACGAAGCATGTTGCGGATTACCAACTGTGAATGTTTTGAGTACGATACAAAATAATTTTAATAAATAAAATATTGTAATTATGATTGTTTTATTTATAGATTATATAGTCATATCCATACTTTTGATAGCAATAGCGCCCGTAAGTCCGATCTCTGCACATAACATACTTTTAATCCCGTAATCCCTCTGGCTACGCAGCAGCGCTGCTGGTAATGTCAAATTAATATTATACTACGAGTATTAATGCTCTATTTCCGTGTACAGTGTTGTCTCTTTCAATTAATGGTACAATTGCTAGCGTTCGTAATCCGAGATAACAGCCTTGATTGGATTACACGGAATGGATGTGCTGTGTTCACTCAGCTTATCATAAGCTGCAATAAGCTTACCACATTGTTACAACGTATACACGAGCATGTAAACTAAATACTTAACTACAATGCTGAAAAGATGGAAAAATATTATGTACTTGGCTACATAAAAGTAGTTATCTTTAAGACCGATTTTGATGATATTTTTTGTGGGTTCAAGTGGTTTCGGGGGTGGGTAGAATAGATTTACAATTAGATTTTTTTTTCAAATAATTTTTAAAGATTCGATTTTTTTATGCCTCTATTCTGATGCCGGCGACTTCGTTCGCGTGGACTTTATGGTAGTCATTATTAATATAAATACGATCTAATGTAGCAGTGTTATATGTGGTCAAAAAACTATTTTCATTTTTATTTCATACTAGCTGGTTCTCGCAACTTCGTTCCTGTGAAATTTAAAAATAATGACTTTTTCCAGACATAAGATTTCAATAAAACAAAGCCGAGCCATAAATGTTGTAAAAAAGAAAAATATATTTTTCTATTGCAAATAACATTTATAACTTTTACAATATTGTGTTAGTTTCGACTGCCTCCTTGGTCCAGTGGTCAAGGCGTTCGCCTTGTGACCCGGAGGTCATGGGTTCGATTCCCACTGGGAAGCATACTTTGTGAAAAGTTGTTTCCAGTCTGGTTAGGATATTGCAGGCTTGAATCACCTGATTATCCGAAAAGAAAGATGATTCCGTGTTTCGGAAGGCACGTAAAACTGTGGGTCCCGAACGCCACCTAGCGTTTGATCATCAAACTATCCAAGGATTGGTTCATGGTTTGCCCTTTGGGTTGTGGAGGTCAGACGGCAGTCGCTCTGTGTAAAAACCAGCAACCTCGTCAAATCTCCTTAGTTAGGTAGCGGACCCCGGGCTCTGAAGCGTTACTGCTGAGGAAGCAACCGGGAATATGCTCGGATGATAACAATATTGTGTTAGTTTAATATATAAATACAAAACAATTTAATAAGCTTATTCAAAGTGGTCTCCTTTAGCTGCAAAACAGTCGTTTAAATGTTGAGACCATTTATCAATAGAAGCACGCACTCTTTCCATGGGAAAATTCTTCACTGCCAATCGTATGGATTGTTTTAGGGACTCCAAATTATCATGGCGTTTAGAACAAGCCGTACTCTCTAAAACTGACCATAAATATTTGTCACTCCAGAAATGTAAGTAAGCTTCATATCTACATCCAGCGGATTAAGATCGGGACTAGACGACGGCCAGTCTTCAGCTCTGATGAAGTCGGAAACGTTAGATTCCAAACAAGACTGCGTGGACCGAGCTTTGTGACCCAGTGCCGAGTCTTGCTGGAAGGACCATTCTTGGTTATTGAACATGGTGTTGTTAAGGGGCTTAACTATCTTCTCAAGAATGGTATCTTGATACACTTGTGCCGATGTTTTGAGACCTTTTTCACAAAAATATGGCTCAGTCACTCCTTCATAGCTAACACCCCACCAAACCATCACTGAAGTCGGATAATACCCACGTTGCACTCTGTCGACTACTTGGGAATCTTTCTTAGAGCTTTGAGCATAAATAAGGTCATTTTGTTTGTTAAAATGTTGCTCAATTGTATAAAAATTCTCAACCGTAAACAAACCTGCCTTTGCGTACCGCTTCAGCAGTTGTTTCGATTTCACTACCCTATTCTTTTTTAAATTATCAGTTAAGAAACGACCAGTGCTTCTCTTATAGGCTGCAAGTCCTAAGTCATCTTTTAAAATACGCGACATGGTTCTATGTGCTATATTCATCTCCCGTGATAAAATCTTTTGCTTTCGGACAGGATTTCTTCGAATTCTTTCCCTTACTGCTTTGACCACCTTTTTCGTACGAACACTACGTGAACAGCCACATCTTTTTCTGTCACAAACAGAGGAGGTCTTATTGTACCTATTAATAGCCCGGTACACAAACATTTAACTAATTATACGCGCTTGGCGTAGGCTTGGCATGCTTGTGTCGCCTAGTAGGCGCCCGAACTTGGCTTGGAAAAATCTCAAATTAAGGCGAACCTTTGTGACGCAGAGTTGGTATAATTCTGAATTTGCGGCGATTTTTCAGAAACTTTCGAGCCCAAAAGTTTATATCCATTGTGCGTGATGTGTAAGCGAAATCAGTTTTAGCTATCCGGCCTTTGTAAGAGTTTAGTAAAGTAGAACCTAAAAAGATTTGAATAAATGCGTTATCAATTTTATATTTCATATTATTGGTTCAAGATTTATCTTTATTTTTGCCGGAAATGAACTCGGTGACCCGGCGCAAGAACGCTTTCATTTGAAGCTAATGTCTTTTTGTCTGCGGTCTGTCTATCTGCCTCTCTGTGTGTCTGTCTGTGGCATCGTAGCTGTTGAACGGATGGACCGATTTCAATGTGTTTTTTTAAATGTGAAAGCAAGTTCCAAATGTTCAATGTAAATCGTTTTAGCCGTTTAAAAGTTATTAGGGGTATACACTTGAAAGTCAGAGATTTTTTAATTTACCTGGCAAATAATAGATGGCGCTCCGGATATCAATTCCACTTAAGATTAGTAGGAATATGTAGTTTCATCACTTATCACTAGATGGTGTTGTCAGGGGATTTTGTAATTTACCTAGCTTATAAACTTGTCACCAGATGTTATCAAACTGAAACTCACTAAAAGCACAGAATAAGTACTAACTAGTACTCACGAACAGAAGTCTTACTCTGAAAATAAATTCAAAGAAATATCTACTTAATTTGTTTAGCGCTATGGTTTAATTTAGCTCGCGTCAGAACTCCTCACCTCTTCGTTTAGATACCTAGACATCTATTGCAAGCCAATTTCATTCTTATTACTCTGGACATACGATTTATGTAACTGAATTTTTCCCTTCGAAGTGGTCGCCGCGCACATAGTAATAATGTAGGTATATTTTCGCAGTGACACAGGCCTACCAAAAGTGCGTCACTAAAATTGCAGTACCTATTTGCATAAATCCGTTCATTTTTGCATACACAAACTGAAAGGCGTGTTTATTGGTCGAAAAAATAATGAAAACGTCCATGCGTCGGGCGATACACCTGCCGAGGGCTATAAAGCTGATTTATTGCTCGACGGACATTTGATGCAAATAACATTTATTTTTCGGGCATTTTTGGAGCACCTATTGGGATTTCATGTTTGGATGGAGTGACAAATATTTATTGGCAAAATAAAAAAAATCTTCCACGCTTTTCTGGTAGAATAAAAACTTACCTTCATATTCATAAAAATTGACAACCGTTTGCCAAACCTGTTTTAATTTGAAAGAAGAAAGAAATATAGTTTATTTGATATATCACATTGAAGGTAATAAAATGACACAGTTGTTACAAATCGATGGCTTAGAGTGAAAACCTCGTATATGCAAAATTAGGCAATTTTATTTTATTATACTTATGAAAAGAAAACCTCTCAGTCTCACCCGCTCAGTCATTCGAATCGTATAGCGCCATCTACGAGGCTAAATGCAAACTTCGTTACCCACCGCTCATCTCAGTTCGATAAGAAAAGCTCGTAACGGCGTGTTAATAAGTGATAAAATATTCAAAAACAAGAGAAATAAGTGCTGTTTGAAGTTCTTTTCAAAAAAAGGTAATTAATTTGTGTTCAGAATTTTATATAGTTCAATCTGATATCTAATCGATATGTCTTTAATTTACTACTGTAATTACCAGGTATTCTCAATAACTTAACATTATAATTACTGAAAACCTCGTATAGCATCATTTTACGGCTTTAGGATATAGTAAAAAAAAATAGATAAAGCCCGTAAAAGACGTTTTAATGAAATGATAAAATATGCTTGGTCAGGCTTTACACCAGAAGAAAATTTAACAGGACTCAGGTTTTGGTTCCTCTTGAAAATTTACGGTTTTCGCAATACGAGGTATTCACTCTAAGCCATCGAAATACACATACAATTTGTGGCTACATGAAAAAGGCCTCCTCTCAGCATGGTGTCGTGGCAGGGCCACAACGCTGGTCTTCCGAGGATACCGTACAACACAACATAAAAATAAAAATAAATAAATAATAAAACAAGCCTACTAGGTTGGCGCTTCATTTAATTTATTTAAAGACAATGCAAACACGGCTTTATGAAGTTATCCATTTAAAGTAATAATGTAAAGTGTATGTAATAATAGTAATATTAGTAATATCTTTTGTCCTTTTCCCTCTTTCAAATATTCGACATAGTAAAAACGAGACAAAACACATTTTAGCTAAAAGAGCAAACGTTTATTATCTTTTATGAATATGGGGGTTAGAATTTACCGGTTGCTTTTCTTCTCACGCAGATCTTAAAGCCGATCGAGGGAATTCCCAAAAATGTGAATCATGTTGACAACCCATCATTATTTTGATTCCTCTTTCCACCTTCTCGCCTACCCTCACGCTAAAAGTGGCCTTTGAGTCTGACGGCCCTGGGCTCCGTCTGCTTAGAGCTGCTAGACCCAAAATGCTCTCTCTGCCCAATAGGGATAAATACAGTGGTCTGACGATAAAGACATGATATTATATTTTTTTATGTTATTTATATATATATATATATATAATATATAATAGGTCCCATCGTTGAGCAAAATCCTGCCCTTTCTATACATAATAGTATCAAAAATAATTAAAACAAGCTTTTATTAACTATAATTATAATTAGCGATATGACATTGAAACCTTCAAAAAAAGAGTCTATATCTTCCTGAAAGGCCGGCAACGCTTCTGTTACACCCCTGGTGTTGCAGTTGTCCATGGGCAGCGGTGATCACTTACCATCAGGTGACGCGCTTGTTCGTTTACCGCCCTATAACATAAAAAATTAACTTAAAAGTTTAAAGTGCTCTTCAAGACGAATCAAACAAAACCGAAACTAGATGGAGTTGCGTAGCGTTTCATCACAGAGTCCTACGGCCACCTTTTGGCTCCATCATCAGATCAGTTCCATGTTATCATAATATTGCATTGTCAAGCGATATACGAATGCGTGCAAAATTTTAGCTCAAATAAAAACCGGGGAGTGGGTCAAAATTAACTTGCAGGATTTAATAACAGATTTAAGACAGACAGACAACCTAAATAAAAGCTTGTAGTAAAAAAGAAAAACTACGTATAAAGGAACGGTTTTTGCGTTTACTTGAATTTGCCTTTTACAAGTTAATTGGATTCGTCACAGTGTTCCCATATAATGCAGTTTTGCGCTGACACGCCAATATCCATTACCGCGTAAACTGGAACGGCGTTCGTTGACAGCAAACTCAATTGGAACATATCAAGAATGTGATGACCAAAGGTACATACATGTACCGTCGAAAACGGACGTGAAATTCAGTCTGATCATCCAGTAGTTTGATGTAGAGCAAACTACACGGAATTATTATATTTGATTGAAAATAAGTATATTTGTCAGGCCAATTAAAATACCCCGCGTTGAAATTTGTTGCATTTCGAATGAAAAAAACATTTTAACAAATCAGTTAAATTATTAAAAAATATTCAACACGTATTTTTTCTTTTTCGTGAGAATCAAAAAATGACAAAAATACAAAGCATCAAAGTTCCGGATTAGAGGCTTGCGACGTCACCTCTATGTAAAAATGTCGGCGATCGGTGACGTCATGTCAAATTTCAATGCGCTATATCTTTGTCATTTTTCGTTTCTAAGGAAAAAGAAAAAATACCTGTCGAATATTTTTTAATCCGTGAAATATATCTATATTTATTTAGTTTATTTGGAGAAGAAAATTGCTGTCAGCGTATCGGTAGCTTTTCTTAAAAAATAAATTATATTTAATATACTTTACACGGAACAAAAGTTATACTTTTTTTTCTTTTTTAGGGACAAATAACACTTATTGAGCTAGCTCCAAAGTAAGTTCGACACTTGTGTTATGAAATACTAACTCAACGATACCATATTTTATAATAAATACGTATATAGATAAACATCCAAGACCCAAGGCCACTACGCCACGGAGGTCGTCGTGCCACTTATTGACGTGTAAAAGTGCCTGTAAAGGTCTAATTACTGAATAAACATTTGAATCTTTGGAAAAGCGTATAAAATTCTAAATCTACGAAATTAAAGTTACAATGGTAAATACTAGTTTACACTTTTTTATTTTCACGTGCCACTGCCCTTTAGTTCCGCGACAAAAAGTATAAAGAGAAATCGACACTTCCCGCTCGGCGAGCGGAAATGAATTTCAGGCACCTCACAGACTTGGCGGACTACGCTCGTTTTTGGCGGAAAATTACAAAAGGTTTTTTTTTAATTAAATTTATTTAAACATTGCTTTTCTTTCTGTAACGGCGTTGTTGGAACGAAGTTCCTTACGGCAGGCTTGGAGGAGATAGGGATTTTGCTGCGCGACCGAACTGAAAAAAATGTGATAGTAAAACCGTAAGGATGACCTCGTTAAATAAAACCGTTAAATGAGACGTGCGCAGGCGCGACAGTCGTATACACAAGCGAGTAGTGTATAATACCTTTGAGCACGATTTTTCTTTTGCAAATTGTGTCGATTCTACATTAGCCGAAGGAACTTCGTTCCTACCTGGTGTCCCACGACACCACATTTCTTTTTTGTTTTTTTTTTCTTTTGTTTTTCGAGTGTGTAACGGCACGTCCAGACGTCAAGCTCACGACTAGCTTGCGCTTAACCCCTGCTTAGCACGTTTTGAAATTTGTTGCGTAATGATTTGAGTTACACATTAATACTCAAATTGCAATTACCAAAGTCGAGACGGGGCGAGCGCTGGACGAGTACAAGGCGGAGACAAGGTGGAAGAAAACATTGTGCTAAAATGCAATTTGAGTTGTATTGATATGTAATAGGAAATTATATTAGCAACAAATTGCAAAGTGCGCTAGGCGTGGACTTGGCGTGCGTGTTTCGTTCGACTACACTCTAAGGGCCGGCGCACATATGGCGAAGACTATAAGGGCTGGCGCACATATGGCGAAGACTCTAAGGGCCAGCGCACATATGGCGAAGACTCTAAGGGCTGGCGCACATATGGCGAAGACTCTAAGGGCCGGCGCACATATGGCGAAGACTCTAAGGGCTGTCGCACATATGGCGAAGACTCTAAGGGCCGGCGCATATATGGCGAAGACTCTAAGGGCTGGCGCACATATGGCAAAGCGCTGCGCAGAGCATTTTTCACAGTCAAACTATTATCGACATTGTTCTCTTAGCAATAATATCCAAAGTCAATTAACACAATACTTATAGCCTAGTCGAAATAAAATATACCTACGTTATTACTATGCGCGCGGCGACCACTTCGATGGGAAAAATTCAGTTACATGAATCGTGTGTCCAGAATAATAAGAATGAAATTGGCTTGCAATGGATGTCTAGGTATCTAAACGAAGAGGTGAGGAGTTCTGACGTGAGCTAAATTAAACCATAGCGCTAACCACATTGAGTAGATATTTCTTTTCTGAGTAAGACTTCTGTACGTGAGAACTAGTATTTATTCTGTGTTTATACTCTGAAATTGTTCCAAGTTGTGCATTTTCTACCAGTACTGAAGGGATTCAAGTAAAACAATAGGATATTTTATTGACACGACGTAGCTTTATTCAGAAACAGCAAGGTACAACTTTCAGTGTTAGCCGGGCTCACACTACCACAGAGTATACAGAAAGTTGCCATACTAACAAAAGTATTATATTGGGTTTCTACCAACAAGTACTTTATACAGTTTTCTCAAATATTTATCTTGTTCCAGGTAATCGCATCAGCTCCAGTTGACTGGAACGCTGCAACAATCAACTGCTGTGCAACTTATTTGATAAATGAGCGGCGGCGACGCGCCTGAAAAGCATGGCCTCCTTCAAAGGTAAGTGGGGTAAGAGCAGGACCGAGTTTAGAGGACTGGAGGCCTTGGGTGAATCCCCCTGACCCCAAATTATATTCTAAATAAAACTAACAATGTTTTTCAGATTTTCAATAAATAATTTATTGTGAAACCAAAGGTGCGAAAGAATATATAAGGAAAATTGTTTACTAGTGATTACTAATCGGAATTTGAAAGTTAGTTTTTTAGAAGCAACTATTGTGGGTGCCTCTCTTTTGTGGAGGCCCCGGGGCTCTGTATCCATGGTAGCCTGAAACTCGTTCTTTCAATTTCAAATATGGGAAAGGAACAAAACATATTTTTACTAAAAAAAGTTTTACCAAACGGTTGTTAATTTTTATGAATAATATTAGGTTGGGGAAAAAGTCTTTTCGCATTTTATATGAAAATTCAAAAAAATTTTAATATAATTTATTTACATTTAACTAAAGTATGTTGGTACCATTTTGTTCGATAACTTTTTGCCATCTTATAGGTAGGGACATGATCCCATTGCTATAGAAATTTTGGGGCTTCTGATCAAAAAACTGCGTCAAGTAGTTTTTGCAGTCCTCTCGTGATGTTAACCTGACACCGCCTAAAGAATTCTGAAGAGACCGAAACAGGTGGAAATCTGAAGGTGCCAGGTCAGGACTATACGGCGGATGCATTAACACCTCCCAGCCAAACTCTCTTAATTTTTGCTGAGTGGTTAAAGATGTGTGAGGTCTAGCGTTATCATAATGAAAAACCACACCCCTTCTGTTGATTAATTCCGGCCGCTTTCTCTCAACTTCTTGCTTTAATCTTATCAGTTGTTCACAGTAGAGTTCTGAATCGATGGTCCTGCCTGGTGGTAACAGCTCATAATGAATAATGCCCTTCCAATCCCGCCACACACACAGCATCACCTTGTTGCGAGTTAACCCGGGTTTCGCCACAGTCTCTGAAGCTTGACCGGCTTTTGACCATGACCTTTTTCGCACGTTCTTGTCGTCCATTCCATTTTTAATCACCAGTTATCAATTTCTTCAAAAATGGTTCGGTCTCATTAAGTCGTAATAAAGAATCACAAATGAGTACACGGTTCAATAGGTTTCTTTCAGAGAGCTCGTGAGGTACCCAAATATCGAGCTTTTTTGTGTACCCATTTTTTTTCAAATGCGCCAAAACTGTTTTGTGGTAAATTTCCAGTTCTTCAGCTACGTCGTAACTACTGATATGCCGATCTTGCTCCACTTTATCCGTAATTGGGCGACCAGAGCGACGTGCATCTTTGACATCAAAATTTCCGGATTCAAAACGCTTAAACCAAATTTGTGCTACTCTCACAGATACTGCACTAGGTCCATAAACATCGCAAATTTTTTTCGCGGCTTGCGTTGCATTTTTCCCTTTTTCGTAGTAAAATTTTAAAATGTATCTAATTTCTTCTTTCTAATTTGAATTTGGAATTATCTTTTTTAAAATTTAAACTTTCAAATAGTATAGCCAAAGTGGTTTTATTACAAGTTCATACATACTATATGCGAAAAAACTTTTTCCCCAACCTAATTGATATATATATATATATATATCATATTAGTATCACCTAATATGATATATAGATAGTTTATTCCGTTCAACTTTGGTATAGTTAGCATATTAGTCGTGTCTGTTTCTGCTGGCTTATTGCAGTCGCTAGTTAAACTTATTCGTTCACATTTTACTTTGATTGGTATGTTTTCTACGTGTTTTTGAGACATGTAGGTACTTCTTCTGACATCCAAGTCACGTGCTTTTCAGGTGTTTTCCTGTATATTTTAGACACGCCGTGTACTTAATTTAATTGGTCTCATTGCCATCATTGGACAAAAAATGCGTAGTTATAATTTAGGAATTAGCGTTTGCATGAATAAATGAAATAATAAATTCCGCCCTGGGAACGGCGGTTAAAACAAATACATAAAAAAATCCATGTTTCAAGATTCAAAAATTCAAATGTTTATTCAGTAATTAGACCTTTACAGGCACTTTTACACGTCAATAAGTATAATTTACGTTACATGTAAAGTATATTAAAATATAATTTATTTTTAAAGAAAAGCTACCAATACCACTGCTGAGAAGAAACGCCGAAAGAAACTAATTTTCTCTCATGCGCTGCAACATACATAATATTCGCTCCAAGGACATAAACTGCGTCAAGTGGGACCACGTGATAGTGTTCAGTCTATCTCTGTCACAAACTCGCCATACGACAGAGACGACATCACGTGACGTATTCTGCGGTCTCTCGCATTGGCACTTTAGCAAGTGACAGCATACAACACTATTAAAAATATGTTTACCTAATACGAGTGTTGCTTTCGCAAGAGTTGCGAGTGAAAAGATTTTAGAAACCAAATGTAACTAAGCCGCATAAAACACTACGACTTAAGCATTTCCTTGATATTTATGTCCAATTATCATCCTAGCGTCTTCTCGGTTGCACCCTCAGCGGTAACGCTTCAGAATCCGGGGTCCGCTACTTAGGGTTAGGTAATTTTGACGGGATTGCTGGTTTTTACACAGAGCGACTGCCGTCTTACCTCAGCAACCCAAAGGGTAGACCAGAACCAATCATTGAATAGGTTTAAGTACAAACGATAGATGGCGTTTGCGAACCACAGTTTATAAGCGTCTTCCGAAACACGAAATCTTTTCTTTCGGATAATCAGGTGATTCAAGCCTGCAATATCCTAACCAGACTGAAAACAACTTTTCACAAAGTATGCTTCCCAGTGGAATTCAAATACAGGATGCAGGATCACAAGGAAAAAGCCTAGAGCATTGGACCACGAAAGCAGTCACTTTGGTTTTGGCCTGGTTTAATTAATAATTACATATTCTTTGGACTATTAACCAATTTCACTAAGTAGATTAGTAGCTAAATCCCTGTAAAGGCTCTCCCAAGCATTATGTGAATGTCACATTCATGTGTAAGTAAATTGAATGATATTTCTCTCCGGCCCGGCGTAATTCATTATTACGTAAGTATTACAAATTTAGAATCGTCACGCTTTGCGCTATGGGTTTGTGAATAATTTAATAAGGCTTAACGCTCATAAGGCAGCATAGAAAATTTTTGTTTCAATGAGAATTTTCGTTTATTTACCGCGCGAAGCATTTTAGTTTCGAGATTGGCCAAAAATGCTATGGTCCGGCTGTAAGTTTGTACGGCTGTTTTCGCCTACAGGTCGCATTTCTCAACCGGTTCTCGTGAAATTTTGTGAGAAAGTTAAAAAATTATATAGATCTTTTTGTAGACATATTTTTCGATTTTTTTCTAAACGGCGGAAATATGGGGGTCGAAAACTTTAAAAATATCATAGTTTCGCCATTAAAAAAAGTAACCCAAACCTGAATCGACCAAAAAGTTCGTATGATGAAAGAACCTTCTTACAAAGTTTCACTAGGATCTGTTTAGGTATATAATAAATAAAGCCTTTCTCATAAGTTAAAATAAAGATTTAACAGGTTCATCAAGGGCCTACTTCTGCATTCTCCGTATTTCGTGCTTTGTTTACGGCTCCTGATTAATCTGTCAATTTATCCGTCGATGTGAGAACACCTGGGATCCTTTGATCGATTGCTTAGACAAGATTGCCTGTCGACAGTTACATGTCTTCATTTCTAACTAGGTAAACTATCTGTAAGACCCGAAGGCTACGTAGGCATGTCTATGGACATAATTAGGTGATTGGTGTGAGTCGACAATTACATGTCTTTATTCCTAACTAGGTAAACTATCTGCAAGACCCGAAGGCTACGTAGGCATGTCTATGGACATAATTAGGTGATTGGTGTGAGTCGACGGTTACATGTCTTTATTCCTAACTAGGTAAACTATCTGCAAGACCCGAAGGCTACGTAGGCATGTCTATGGACATAATTAGGTGATTGGTGTGAGTCGACGGTTACATGTCTTTATTCCTAACTAGGTAAACTATCTGCAAGACCCGAAGGCTACGTAGGCATGTCTATGGACATAATTAGGTGGTTGGTGTGAAGTAATGGAAGGTTTATTGTTTTTGGGGTTCCATGCCCAAAGGGTAAAACGGGGCCCTATTACTAAGACTCCGTTGTCCATCTGTCTGGTCTTCTGTCTGTATCGCCTTCTGTCTATCTGTCATCATGAACCGTGATAGCTTGATAGTCGAAATTTTCACAGATGATGTATTTTTGTTGCCGCTATAACAACAAATATCAAAAACAGAATAAAACAAATATTTAAGTGGGCTTCCTTACAACAAACGTGATTTCTTGCCGTGTTTTGATTGACAACGTGACATCAATAACAGCAAATTATTAAAATCCACATAAAAAGAAATAAAAAATAATTAGATGTTGCTCCAGTGGGAGCCATTATAAGACTGATTCAAAACTAAACATGGTAAGCGACCTTTATTGTGATGTAACGTAAACAAGGTACGCTAGAGGGAGCTACTTGCGCCTTTAGATCAATTGACTATCCGTAAATTATAAACTCAGACAAAGAACTAAGCATATAGTATAAATTATATGAAAAATGAAATGAGATTTAAAACATACATACATCACCACTTTAATTTTTTTGCAAAAAGAGGATGTCAGTAATATTTAGTCTGCGATGAAAAGAAGTTATTCTAAGTACTCAAGCCTAGCGTCACACAGGTAAACTCACTGTAATATTTACAGAATATTTAGTTGTATATTCAATTTAAAAATACATAATAAAATTAAAGTTAATATTTAATGGTAACCCCCCATACAACAAACGTGATTAATGTGACTATTATAGATACGGAACAGGAAAAGAGAGATGATGAGATGATGAATTTCAATGTAGACAGTGAGCGTCAATTTATAACATTTGAGACTAATTGCGACTTAGACGAGTTGCTACTTAAATGAATTGCGAGTTGCGTTTAAGCGTATACCTGAATTTTCCGGGGTCCAGTACTGCCACCGTTTGAAATAAATCATTTGAAAGGAAACGGAGATATCATTAAAAATTTGGCCTTAATCAGACCATAGGTAACCCTTTAAACTAATTTAGGGGATACCCGAAAACTCAGGTATCCCCTTAAATTAGTTGCGAGTTGCGTTTAAGCGTATACCTGAATTTTCCGTGGTCCAGTACTGCCACTATTTGAAATAAATCATTTGATAGAAAACGGAGTCATAATTTAAAATTTTGTCTTGACCAGACACAAGATAACCCTTTAAACTATTTTGTGGACTACTGTTTACAGTTTAAAGTGAGAACGTGAAGCTTTCATACGCACAATTGCGAAAAACGGTCACTTTTCTCACTTTAAACTGTAAACAGTAGTTCATAAAATAGTTTGAAGAGTTATATAGTGCCTGGTCAAGACAACATTTTAAATGATGTCTCCGTTTCCTATCAATTGATTTAGTTCATATGGGGGCACAGGACCCCGGAAAATTCAGGTATTTAAGACGAATTTCTACATAAACTATTTGCGTTTAAGACCATTAAAGTCTAACTCTAATTCTACACTCTACGTCATACAATTTACGCGGTGTTTGTACCTATATTGCTAAAACCACAATGATTTATTTGAAAGCAATTTCAAGCGAAAACAAACACTCACTCAAACATTTCATTGTCAGGAACCGCGAGAAATTAATTTATCGATCTAAATAGATTTAATTAAAATTTGTTCGGTTAAGAATCTCATTAGGCCGCCAAAAGGGGCTTGTATCTTTCTGAGAGCGTTTAACCCCCGACAAAAAAAAGGGGTATTAGAAGTTGACGGTAATGTCTGTTTTTCCTTCGGTCTGTCTGTCTGCTTGTCTGCCTGTCTGTCTGCTTGTGGCATCGTAGCTCTCGAAACGAACGGACCGATTTCAATGCGATTTTTTTACGTAAAGCATGTTTCCTTGCAATGGTTCTCAGCAAAATCGGTTTAGTCGTTTTAACGTTATTGGAGATTAATGCTTGAAAGTCGGGGTTTTTACCTAGCAAATAAAAGAATTTTTAATGTTATAGGGCGGCAAGCGAACAAGCGGGTCAGATGATGGTAAGTGATTACCGCTGCCTATGGACAACTGCAACACCAGGGGTGTAACAGAGGCGTTGCCGGCCTTTCAGGAAGATACAGACTCGTTTTTTGAAGGTTTCAATATCATCAATTCCACTTACCACTTAACACAATATATAGTTCTGCCACTCATCTTTAGTTTAGGCTCGTCCGGGGAAGTACCACACTCTCACAGAAAATCGACGTCTGAGTAGTAGCGTCACCGCTTCTATGCTTCATTCGGTGAGTGAGAGAGCCGGAGCCCCCCCTCCCTCCCCTCCCCCCTCCCTTCTACATCCCTCCTACATCTTCACTTCCTGAAAGGCCGGCAATGCTTCTGTTACACCCCTGGTGTTGCAGTTATCCATTGGCAGCGGTGATCACTTACCATCAGGTGACCCGCTTGTTCGTTTGCCGCCCTATGACATTAAAAAGAAAAAAAAATTACATCAAACAAAGCTAAGAAACATCGCAAGGAATTTTACTATCACGTAAAAAATGCATCGAAATCGGTCTATCCGTTCGTGAGCTACGATGCGACAGACATTAGCGTCAAACTTATAATACCCCTCTTTTTTGTCGGGGGTTGAAAATTTCTTGTAGCACAGAGAGAAAGGCGAATTTTCGTCTTGTGATATAAGTCTTCATTAGTGAAGTTGGAACTCCTTCAAACGTAGCCCGAAGTGAACGCCCAGTCCGCTGGGAAATGAATACCAACGATTCTGTTTCAATCGAGATTTACGAGAAGGTTTCCTGAATGTCTGGCTGGAAAAGGCTCCCAGACTAGGTACCTATCTCACATATAGGAGAAATATATTTTTCTTATACATTTTAATAGTAATTTATGTACCTAATAATTACAGTTGCATACAAAACTTTATCTACACCTATGATATGAATCCTCTATAAAAGGTTCTAAATCCATAGGGTGTTGTAAAGTGTTAAGAACTCTATGTAAATTCCTGGTAAGTTTAATTGCTGAGTATCTAAAATAAAATAACAATGTTTGTATAGGTAAAAATGAAATTATTTATTGTAATAATTATTTGAATCTTCGATCGTACAATTATTGGAATGCAAATTATTTTTGTTCGATATTAGTAAATATCGTACAAAAATGGCGGGATACGACGTGAATTCGAATAACCAATAAGTTCCTTTTTTAAAATTACGGAGCTGTGATAGTGAACCGCGCTTACATGACAATGTTCTTTTTTTGGAATTCATAAAGAATGTAGCTGTTTGATGAGAAAGGGATCGAGTTTGCGTTGCATAATGAAATTTAGTACAACGTTATAACACTCGTTTGGGTGATATAATGGTTACTATGACACTGAGTATTTTAATGTTGGCAATAAGCTAACTGTTTCAGGAACTTTTATAGAGGATTTATAGCATGGGTGTAGATAATTTAGTATTTTATGCAACAGTTGTATAAGGAGGTTTAAAAAATGCGAGTGGCGCAGGTTACGATGCGAGCCTTGGCGAGCATCGTAAATTGACGCTATCGAGCATTTTTTACTTCTTATATAACGTTGCATACAATACTTTTTCTACGACTACATTTACTAAAATAAATACAAAAATAAACAAAGAAAAGTACGAAATACTACAATATGTTTGGTACATACTAGGTATCTATGGAAGACTTAATTTTTTTTATTGACGTCTTTCTAGTGACTAAAAGTGCCATTTTTGAAACATGGAGTCACTTAAACGAATGTTTTTCATACAAAAAACGGTTTGTTCAGTGACTCCACGTTTGGAAAATGGCACCATATGTTAAAATAACGATTTTATTATGTTGGCAGTATGGTAGATCTAGAGAAAAAAAAGGTTATAGGTCTATGGCTAGGAGTATCGTTTTGTAGAAATAACGACACATGTGCTATTATATTAGGAATAGACTATAGACTTTTCTGAAATCATATAATCTATGTTCTTATATTAGTGTTCGGGACCATTTAAAAGACAGATAACAGTACAGGAGTAGAAAAATATATTTATTTGATACTACTTTATTTAGTTTATGAGCACCGTGATTTTGGTATTTTTAGTAAAACTGGCCAAGTGCATGTCGGATCACGCGCAGTGAAGGGTAATGTAAAATTAAATAGTTAAAAATAATCAATTAATTTCAATATCATATTAATAATTTAAGTTTAATTTATTTACCATATTGGTCTGGGAGAAAGGAAATAAAAGCGGCCAAGTGCGAGTCGGACTCGCCCATGAAGGGTTTCGTAGCAGCAAGTAACATAATATAAAAGTTCTTGTAGTTCGTTGTAACTTTGTAAAAATCTATATTAAAATAATCACATAAAAAAAAACTACTAACTAGATCTCGTTCAAACCAATTTTCGGTAGAAGTTTGCATGGTAATGTAAATCATATATTTTTGGTTTTATAATTCTCTTATTTTAGAAGTTACAGGGGGGGGGGGACACATTTTACCACTTTGAAAAAAAAGATTTTAGAAACCTTTATATCACTTTGAAGACCTAACCATAGATATGCTACACGTATGGGTTTGATGAAAAAAAAAATTTAAGTTTCATTCCTATGTATGGAGAACCCCCAAAATTTATTGTTTTTTTTCTATTTTTGTATGAAAATCTTAATGCAGTTTACATCTACTTATCAATTTTCAACAGTATAGTTCTTATAGTTTCGGAAAAAAATAGCTGTGACATACGGACGGAGACATGACGAATCCATAAGTGCCGCAACAGACGGGGCGCAAGTTGCGTCGCGTAACAGCTAGAGATGGGCAGTGGATAGTACTCAATCTACCCATTTGAGTATTTACTCACTAGATTTAATCAATAGAGTAAATAGAGCGTGCTCATATATTGACATCGCATTTGATGTCTGTTTACTTATTTTACGTAAAATTACGTCTATGCACACCTCCCAGCAAAAAATGATAATTAGTCAAAGAAGTCTACTTTCAGTGTATGATTAGTATGGTATTTTCACATAATTTAGCATCGCATATAACGTTTACCTACATTTTAAGCATATTATGGCGTACGCACACACTTTCCGACAAGAATTGCAAGTGTATATTAGATTTAAGTTTTGAAATTATCATGAAAACATGAAATAATGAATATGAATATAAATGATAGTCGCAATTTATATAAATCAATTTACTTACCAAATGGATAAATAAGGATATTTATCGGGTATTTACTCAGTCTACTGAGTAAATACTCAAATGGGTTGATTGAGTATTTATGTATCGCCCATCACTAGCTGTTACGCGGCGCAACTTGCGCCGCGTCTGTTAAGTGCCGGACCAGACGGGACGCAAGTTGCGTCGCGCAACTTGCGTCGCGTTACGCGCTAACATAGCATTTCATACAATTTCTACCAATCGTTCACACGACGCGCAAGTTGCGTCACAACGCAACTTCAAAATGTATATTTATCGAAATACGACATTTGTATAGTTGCATATACTTTAAATGTCGCTTCTTCTGTACTTGCTTCGGCCGCACCTGCGTCTATCGCCTCGAATCAATGCGCAGCGAAGCTTCGTACGTTTTGAACACCATAAAGTGATCGCAATAAAGCTGTGGTCATACTAGCGGCTTCGTTATTAATCGAACTATCGGGCAATAATCCAAGATGGCGTCATCTACGTGTTTTAATATGGACGACGACTTTCTTTACTTTTACATGTGTGCTAACAATTACATAATGCATTTATTGAAACCTAAAAAGAAACCTAGAAAGAAAAACCTAAATTTTTAACACCGTTTTATCGTTCCACTCCATTTTTACGCATTAACAACCGTGGCACCGTCGCACAGCACGTATTTGAACAAGTTGAAAACAAACGCCAAAATGAACAACGCTAGTCCGACCACGCAGAGCGAATTGTTAGCGCGCTAAAACCCTTTGATGTACCGCCACCCGCGCGATAACGAAGTTATGTAATCAAAAGAAAAACTTGACAGTTATCAAGTGATACAAATATTCAAAGATAAATAAATTATTTTTGACTTTATAAAACCAAACAAAGTATAATATAATTTGTAATGATAGATTCAAGCTATGTTGAAATAAATTAAAATGTATGTATGTATGTAAGCAAATGATCTGACGTCAACAACTACCTATTATGAAATCGAAAGAAAAATTTACAATTGTATAGTGAAACAAATATCTAAAGATAAATAAATTGTTTTTGACTTTTTGACTTTGCATGCAAGCAATCAAAGCAGGAGTGATAAAATAGCAATGATAGATTTAAGCTATGTTGGAATAAAATACCTATAAGTATAATATTTCGTTCACGCGAAGCAAATCTATGTCTCTTGGGCACCCTACCTTGCGACCGTAGCGATCTGGGTCTATTTTCCCCCGAAAGGGGGTAAACATACTAATCAATGTGAACAACTTTTACTATGGGACCATATTCGTACTGAAATCGTAAATATTTTGGCTCATTAGGTATTTAATTTTGTATGGAGGTAAAGATTTTTTTTACGATTTCAGAGTTGGTCCCATAGTAAAAGTTGTTCACATTGATTAGTATGTTTACTCCCTTTCGGGTTGATACCTCCTTTCCGTTACACGTAGTAATATAATGTTTTTTTTTTTTTAATTGGAAATATATTTAGTTTAATGAAGGTAGGATATTTAGTTTAATTTATCAATTGTATTGTTCTGTGTTTAATTTGTTTTTAATAAATTATACTGATTCTAAATATAATTAATATTAAGAGGCATTTCACATTTGGTTGGCTGTCTCGCTCGCACAATCAAACATTTTTAAAGATTATTAAAAATGTGACTCAGGTGTAGAAAAGTGTTTCATTAACTTTCAATATATTTATGTGTTAGATATTGTAGACATGTTTTTTATTGTTTATGTGTGTGTCGAGAATAAGGTCATCAAAAAATTTAAAATTTTGGAGACCTAGTTTTCGATGTAGTCAATATACAAACATGTCTAAAATATCCACAATATAATTAATAATATTGAATGTTAATGAAACACTTTTTTACAAATGAGACACATATTTTTAACAATCTTTAAAAATTTTTGATTGTGCGAACGAGACAGCTAACCAAATGTGAAATGCCCTTTTAACAATATAAATTACAATAAGATGATTCCAATAAAAAATTAACTAAAATATCTATATTTACGTACGCACAAAAACCATCGACTCGCCTCGATATTCAAATATGCAGCCTAGTCGACCGTAAACATCTGCGGACCCTTTCAGCAGTCAAATCATGAAGCAAAAAGCTTTTTTTATTTCTTTTGACCCAAAGGATCCATATTCATGCAGCCACATGGATAAGCAATGATACAGGGCGTGTACAAATGACATCGCTTTTATCTACGTTCATTTTGATTGGGTTCATATTCAACCGACTCCGAAAAGTAGAAGGTTTGTAATTCGAATGTATATTTCCTTTCTTTTTAAATGTTACCTCGCTTGTATATTTTGTAAAAAATAAATGATATACACTAGCTGCGCTTCGCTATTTTACCCGCGGAAAAAACGATTGCTGCCAACATTATAAACAACTAGCTTTTGCCCGCGGCTTCGCTCTAATTGATAAAGAAGAGACATGGATGGGAGTCCCTCAACTCTTTGTACGAGATAGTTAAACAATGCATCCGCGCGCAGAGCTGCGCATACGCAGCGTGATTGCGCGCCGCAGTGCCCCGCCCACGCCCGCAAACGCACTGGCGTGGGCGTGGGACTGCGGCACGTCATCACGCTCCCACAACCTGAACCCTGAAGAAAACAGAAGCAGGAAGACACAATGAAAATCGTTTCTGCTCTTGAAATTCTGGATGACACAAATTGAGCAGTACCTGAAAGACATTTGTACCATTTCAACTGAATACGAATTAAATTCAGAACAAAAACTATGTATTCATAATTTGTGCAGAAAAGTAGGTTATAGAACATCGCAGATGGCGGACCATTGACAGTCTCTGAAGCAGAAAGCAATTCTAAATCTACCACTCAAGATCTCAAAGATAAACAGGACCTCATGCGATTACCTTAAGACCTTTAACGAACCATCAATGAGTCTATAAAAATCTACCTCGGAAGCAGTGTCCTTCGCCGATATGAGAAAAGTAAACAGGAATTGATACATCAAACTAATACAACTAAAAGATCAAATCAATGTTACAACGATATAAAGGAACTCTTTGGACAGAAACATGTGGTAAGTTTTATTAATATTAAGAAGAACACCAAGTGTGCTAAAATGAGTTCAAGCAAAGAGACGAAAGCCTTTGTGCAAAAGATTATAAAACCTGAAGAAATCAAGTTGCATGTCAAAGCTACCGCGCGGCGAAATGTGAATCAATAAAGTCAAAAATCATTTAATTATCTTTGTACATTTGTATCACTTGATAATTGTCAACTTTTTTTTTTATTTCGTAGTAGGTAGTTGTTGGCGTCAGATCATTTACTTACAACTAAGTTTACTGCCGCTTCCTAAGCGCAAGTACAGAGAAGCGGTAACAAACTCTACTGCAACATTTTCTCCAAAATCGTCAACTTACAATTATACTGATATTAATATTAGATATGTGGACTGAGAATGCATTGTTATGTCATAATTATTAGCAGTGATGTCTTTGAAATAAATGTCAAATTTGTAAATTTAGTACTTACCTATACATGTACCGATTGTTCTCAAATTAGTACAATTGTGAGTGTTGTACGAATACAAACCTTAAGAGGGACCCGCGCCAAGCTCAAGCCAGACGTTTTTGTCTTTAAGATAATCATCAGTTCCTTAATAAGCCTTCTCACAAAGTACTTTCTTTACATAAGCTTTAAATTTTCTATCTGGCATATTTGTCAAGGACCGATTCAAGCAATTTATTATGAAACTTTATACAGTTTCCCTTAAACGACTTACTGACTGTGTTCAGCCAATATCACAGGGTGACTTAATCATTTATATTACGTAAGTTTCTTTCCGTAAAACACTCACTTTATTATTATGACGACCTCCGTGGCGTAGTGGTCACCAGCTGTTTATCAGCTGCACTCCCCCATAGAAGAATCCCGTAGGACATCAGACTATGAAAGTAACTAAAGTAAACTAGTCTAGCAGTTGCTAAATCTGTAAATTTTCTGTAGTGTTTGTCAGCCGCAAATGTGAATTAATTCAACAATAGGATACTAAAATGCTATGAGTACAATATGATAAAACCTAGCTTGTTTGTAACGAACAAAAGGTAAGTAATAAATAAATATATAGGGACAAATCACACAGATTGAGCTAGCCCCAAAGTAAGCTTGCTTCTATAATAAAATACTAACCCAATGATTGTATATTTTATGATGAATACATATATAAATATACACCCAAGACTCAGTACAATTTGAGAAAGCGGCCAAGTGTGAGTCGATCTTGCCCATGAAGGGTTCCGTAGCAGCAAGTAACATAATATAAAAGCTCTTGTAGTTCGTTGTAACTTTGATCGATGTTTTAATAAACGTATTAAAAAAAACTACTTACTAGATCTCGTTCAAACCAATTTTTGGTAGAAGTTTGCATGGTAAAGTACATCATATATTTTTTTTAAATTTTATCATCTTCTTTTTTTATAAGTTACACACATTTTATCACTTTGGAAATGTCTCTCTCTTAGTTTCGGAAAAAAGTGGCTGTGACATACAGACGGACAGACAGACAGACAGACATGACGAATCCATAAGGGTTCCGTTGTTTGGCTGTTTGGCTACGGAACCCTTAAAAAGGCCATTTTCCATCTTGCTCTGGCTGAGGATCGAATCCAAAACCTCTGTATTGGCGGACTAGCGTGTTGACCATTACGCCACAAAGGTCGTCAAAGTAAATAACTGTACAATGGCGAATAAAGTTCTAGAAACCTTTGCCTGATGGAAACCCTAGAAGTAAGTTAACAAGTCTAGATTGTTGTTAAGTAAATGTTGACGAAAATACTTGTGTCCTTGTTGACTTTGTACTTAGGGTTATTTTGAACCTTTCAGCGTCTTTCTCATATCGTGTCGCTGGCTCAAATTTCAAATTTTGTTCTTTCAATACGTTGCTAATTTTACGCCTTTCTCCGAGGCAGAGTATAGGTCAAGCATGGTACAGCTGGGCACAAAGGGCACGAGAGGAGGTGCTGCATAGTCTGGTCGTCGTGACCACACTGGCACTGTGGTTCTGCTTGGTCAATGTAGCGCCAGCGTGCCAGATTGTGTCTACATCGACCTACCTCAATTCGGAGGCTATTCAAGCTCCTTTTCTATATACCTTTCAGCTATATTCAAGGAAAGTACAGTCCTCGAGGCGTAAGCTTAGCTTTGTATTAGTGTAAGCGAGCGCCAAAAGTAGGGTCAGTCAAAAAATGACGTCTATTCTCGCCTGCAGGTCGCATTTCTTAACCGATTCTCTTAAACTTTGTTAGATTTCATTTAATTGTTCAATATGGTGGAAATAGTGGGGTTGAAAAATTAAAAATATAATTATATCAGCATATTTTTTTTGTTACCCCTATAAAGACACAATTTTTTTTTGTCTGAACAATTTTTATATCCTTTCAATCTATCGCAGGTTGACTGGAATAGATCCCTTCATGGGATAAGTCCGCCTTTGTATGTTTGCTCTTTCGTATGTTATCTTTGTAATGTATTTTTTGGTACAATAAAGTAATTACAAACAAACAAACATACTTTTATATCCGATAAACTTCAACGGGTGACTTGCGAAGTCTAGAGCTTACAGAGCTACTGGTTTTATTCCGTTTTAAGGGGCTACCTGAGGTTCAGTGCTGCCCCCATTTGAAAAGAAACGGAGATATTATTTAAAATTTGGCTTTAATATAACCCTAGATAACCCTTCAAACAATTTTATGAACTGCTGTTTATATTTTGAAGTGAGAACGTGTAGCTTTTTACAGCATTTTTGCTAAAAGTGGCCGTTTTTCGCAAAAATGCTATAAAAAGCTACACGTTCTCACTTTCAAATATAAACAGTAGCTCATAAAATAGGATGAAGGGTTATCTAGGGTTATAACAAAGCTTAATTTTTAAATATATCTTCGTTTCATTTCAAATGATTTATTTCAAATGGGGGCAGCACTGGACCTTAGGTAGCCTCTTACGTATTTCTTGATGTATCGGCACCAGAAATACATCATCTGTGAACATTTCAACTGTTGGTGATAAGACGGCTTGGTATCGCTGTCTCTTTCGGCAAGTATGATCAGAGAGGGATGGAGACGCGGACCTCAACGGCGGTGGTCAGCGTCCTGATGATCAGTCTTCTTTCGTACGTCATTGTGACAGCGCGCATGCGAATTTGCGCCTCCGTGGCCACACGCGCGCCGAACTTGATTCTCACCGGAACTTTATCACTGCTCTGCTACAGAGAAGAGAAGGACTGGTGCACCAGAAAAGTCTGCAGCTCGTCAACGAGATAAGCGATTACTTAGTTCGTTAAATCACCGAGTTGTAGCATTTCTTCCTACCCACAGGTCGTTTGATCTAAGTCTTATCCGAGACATTAGATGTAACCTTAGGTCCTCGAACCGCTTCACCCCCAGGAGACGACCTATTTACACGGTCGCCTCTCCAACTGTCTTATCTAGCTATCATGGTTCATGAGATGCAGCCTGGTTACAGACAGACGGACAGTAGACAGAGTCTTAGTAATAGGGTCCCGTTTTTACCCTTTGGGTACGGAACCCTAAAATTCACCTAAGTCTTTACTTTTAGCACAAAATGGAAGGATTTCTACGAAACTTTGTCAATATTAGCCGCCGTGTACACGACAGAAACAGCAATACACTCAAAGTAACAACGGAGATTATAAAGCGGAGTGGGGAAGTTTGGGAAACTTTGCAGGCAGCTCCGCTACTTAGCGGGATATTAAAAATTTGTTAGGAAGGCAGCCGCCGACAATGCTTGTCAAGTGAGACAATGTTGCTAGTTATAGAATGTATAAGATAATGTGAACATGTGACTTGTTGGTGTACCTTAAATAAATAAATAAATAAATAAATAAATAAATAAATAAACTGAGAGAAAGGAAAATAAAACCGGTCAAGAGCGAGTCTAACTAGTACATGAAGGATCTGTACCTCTACAATGTCCTTTTTAATTAAGTACAAATATTTGAAGGGGTGATTCAGTCCATCATTTTGATCAACTTTTCCCAGTAAATTTATTTCGAAAAACGAAAAAAACAAATCGAAGTAGTCACGTGATATCGTTACTATGGAAAATGGCAAAGTTTTTTTCGAATTTCGATATACATTTATTGGGAAAAGTTGATCAAAATGATGGACTGAACCACCCCTTAAAATATTTGTACTTAATCAAAAAGGACATTGTATAGTGTATTTAAAATTATATTTTCAGTATTTGTTGTTATGGCGGCCACAGTTTTGGTAAAAAATTAAAGTAAATCCTATTTGAAACATCCAGTTAAAAACTTGAAAAAAAACACGTTTTTGTATGACGATGATTTAATGTTTAACATTATCTTTTTTTATATAAATAATATTATTATGATCAAATGAAGTTTACCTACCTAGTAATTAAAGTTATTTATCTAAACTAAAAACCGATTTCAACATTGAACTCATTTTGACCAAAAATCTATGAATCTTAAGGCCAAAATTAAAAAAAAAAATCCTGATTGATTTAGGCATCTTCGGGTGATCAGGGAACATCCAGAATCTCCTTTTTAATGTAAAAAGGAGATTCTGATCAATTAATAACCTCTTCTTTTTTCAAGTCGGTTTTGACGACCTCCATGGCGTAGTGGTCACCATGCTAATCCGTCACCCAGAGGTTCCGGGTTCGATCCCTGGTCAGGGCAAGTTAGAAAATAGCCTTTTTCAAATTGTGCTGGGTTTTGTATGTTTATATTCTCCTATGTATTCGTTATAAAATAAAGTATCGTTAAGTTAGTATTCCATAACACAAGTCTCGAACTTACTTTGGGGCTAGCTCAATCAGTGTTATCTGTCCCTATATATTTATCTATTTGAAAAGTACGCTTCGTGAGAAAATGTACGTACATCTTGCAGTCATTGTACTTCGAACATGCTAAGAACCACCGCAAGGGAATTGGTTTTCACATAAAAACACTGCTTCAAAATCAGTTCTCGATTCGAGAGCTACGATGCCACAGACCGACAGACCGACAGCCCAATTAGCTTCAAACTTGTAATACCCCTCTTTTTTGTCGTGGGTTAAAATACCTCACAGCGTCTGAAAGTCAAACGTATCATTAAAATTTCAGAAAGTAACAGTAAAGACAAACTACTCGCAACTGGAAAGTCGACATTTTTCCATTTTGAACTTTCAAAGACGAGCCTGGAATGGAAGTCATTTCAAGTTTGAACAACCCGTACTTTAAGGTAACTATAGTCCATTTGTTTAGGTACCCATTTAAAAGAATGTAAATAATCTTGTCATGTCTTTTTATTGAAATATACACTTTATAAATCAATGCTTTTGCAAATTACAAAAGAAAATGTAATTATTCATTTATAAAATAAGTAATTTGCAAAGGTAATGATTTATAAAGTGTATAATTCAATAAAAAGATATGTCAAGATTGTTTACATTCTTTTAAATACCTAACCAAATGGACTACAGGTGTATTTACTTGGCAGGGAAATAAAAAAAATTGGCCAAATTGGCCACGCGCAGTAGGGTTTCGTAGTTAAGAACGGCACCTTTGAGTTCATGGCACTAAAAACGTCTAAAAACAAATTTTCTATTGAATTTGTATGAAATTTTTATTTTCTACTTAGCTCTGATAGTTTTCCCTTAAGTTTCGTTATATATCCTATAGCTGTGAATTTTGTCACGTATTTATATATAACCGTTTAGCAGATAGAGCGGGGGGACATTTGACTCAAACAAAATTTTACACTTTAAAACCAAATATTTCAGAAACGGATTCCTAAATCGAAAAATAGTGTTTGTAACCTCATAATATTTTTGAAAGACCTATTCAACGATACCCAACGTGATAGGTTAGTCGAGAAAAAAAATGACTTTTCACTTTACTTGTACGGGAGCTACACTAAAAAGGTTTTTTTTTCAATATTTTATTTTGCCATTTTTTTCGCCTAATTGATGTACATATTCATGCCAAATTACAGCTTTCTAGTACTTATAGTCGCTGAGTAAAACCGCAGACGAACAGACCGACAGACAAACATGGCGAAACTATAAGGGTTTCTTGTTTACTACAGAACCCTAGAAACCCGACTTTCAAGAATTCACTTCCAATAACCCAACCGATTTTTATCAAAAATGGCTAAGAACCACCGCAAGGAAACTTGCTTTCACTTAAAAACGCATCGGAGGCGGTCCATCCGTTCGAGAGCTATGATGCTACAGACATACAAACAAAGTAGACAAACATTGGTGTTAAGCTTATGGGTACCACTCTTTTTGTGTCGGGGGTTATTTTTCTTTATTTTTCGCTTATATGCACTCATAAATAAAATGGTTAGTAGGTAAATTAGTACGTGAACCCTCGCAGGGTGTGATCCCACACTCATTCAAGGAGTCTTTTGGGCGCTACAAAACAGAGAGGAGGAATCCCGTCACGGTTTTTCATAATTATAATTCTTAATTATTTACAATTACCATTTTATTAATTAGATTTGTATATATTTTATTAATGTATTATTATTTTAAGTTTTAAGTTTAAAAAGAGCATAACGCAAGGCTGTAAGTATACTAACTATTAACGTTTTTTGTATATATTTCTGGAATCCTCAAATTTACTGGAAAAGTTGTCATTTTTCCATTTCCAACTCGCCAAGATGGTAATGAGTTCAGAGTTGGCACCTGAGAGTGCTCTCGATAAGGTAAGTCTGGTATCTCGTGGATGCAGACTGTTGTACTTCGCGTTTGTCTGACTTCACTGAATTTATTTCGCTACTTGACGCTCGCTCGTTAAGCTTTACTAAAGCTCATTGAAGTTTATTTTAACTGTGCAAATAAGAAAATGGTTACATTTACATTAACAATTTGGTAGAATAACAATAAATGAAATAAAATAAATACAGGGTTACTGGTAACTAACGCAAAACCTTTTAACATCAGAATCAAACTCCCCAACACATTATAGATCTGCAAGAAAAAAGGCAAAAATTGCAGAAAATAAAATGGGCCTCCCATACAAATTCACTGATCACCTGGTCGAGTTTCTATGGGGATTCCAATTTATTTTCTTAGATTTTTTTTAATTTTTTCTTACAAATCTATATTATGTTAGGATTTTGATTCCGATGTTAAAAGGTTTTGCGTTAGTTACCAGTAACCATGTATATACGGACAAATCACTCAGATTTAGCTAGCCCCAAAGCAGGCCTGTGTCACTCCCCGTTTAGGTAACGAAAATATTACTATGCGCGCGGCGACCACTTCGAAGGGGAAAATTCAGTTACATGAATCGTTTGTCCAGAGTAATAAGAATGAAATTGGCTTGCAATGGACGTCTAGGTATCTAAACGATGAGGTGAGAAGTTCTGACGCGAGCTAAATTAAACCATAGCGCTAACCACATTAAGTAGATATTCCTTTGAATTTCCTTTTATGAGTAAGACTTCTGTACGTGAGTACTTGTGTTATGGGATACTAACTCAGTAATACTATATTTTATAACAAATATGTACGTTACAAAAACATCCATACTTCCAAGAGTTCCAAGACCCAGTTCAATCTGAAAAAGATCATTTTCCATCTTGATCTGACCGGGGATCGAACCCAGAACTACCTCTCCCAGCCGCTTAAAGCTGAGTTTCATACAAACTTTCATCTTCTGTAAGAATGAATTTTTAATAACGATACAGTCAATTTTTGTTTTGAACCGTGAGCTCATATGTCATTACTTACATTTCTAACTTCAAAATGCAAACTTACAACCATTATTTTAACCTCTTAGAAGATGAATTTACCAAAATCCCTTCTTAATGCACACTTACGTCATTATTTGTGCAAAGGGGAATGGCAGAGACATATGCTCTCAGTATCATCATTATCTCATAAAATATTGGCAAATTTTCGATGTGACTATAAGGACTCGCTAGCTTAAAATGTAATTTTAAAAAATACCGTAATCATAACATACTTTTAGAAGTTTGGTGCAGAAAGGCTTAAGGGGCTACATGAATTTTTCGGGGTCCAGTGCTGCCCCCATTTGAAATAAATCATTTGTTTTATCAAACGTGAAGTTTTTCTACGCACATACGCCAAAAGTGGCCGTTTTTCGCAATTGTGCGTAGAAAAGCTTCACGTTCTCACTTTAAACTGTAAACAGTAGTTTATAAAAAGTGATTTATTTCAAATGAGGGCAGCACTGGACCCCGAAAAATTCATGTAGCCCCTTAAAAAACAGTTGCAATGCATATTAAACTGTCACAGTCAGTTCACTACTCCATTGCGTTTTTGAAGGACGATGTTCATTGCGCTTTTGTATTTACTGCTTATTTTTACCCGACTTTAAAAATAGGTACTCTTATGTCTTTTTCCTTATGCTGTACGGATAAATGCACACTGGGGCCGTAACGTTACTTCAAAAAGGTTTATATAGTGATAGTAAAATAACCACGTCAAAAAAACCGAAGCGCGTTCATGAAGAGATTGATGAATGTAGCTGAAGCGAAAGAGGTTTGTCAGGATCGTAGCAAGTGGAGGTCCATAGTCTCTGCCTACCTCTGTTGGAAAAAGGAGATTGCATATTGACACGTAGAAAGAATGAAAGAGGATCGGGCGTTGAAGAGAGCCTACTTGGGTCGGCCGAATGACCGCCGACCAGTAGGTCGCCTCATGTACAGGTGGGCCGACGAGGTACAGAAAGACCTACGAAGCCTCGGAGTTGACGACTGATAGCAAAGCTCACAAAACCGCAAGAAATGGCGCCATCTAGTGACGGAGGCCAAGATCCACTTCGGGTCGCTGCGCCACCGTAGTAAATAAGTATTTTAAAATCAAACTCGGTTTCATCTTCATCATCACCTCCATGGCGTAGTGGTCACAATGCTAGTCTGCCACACAGAGGTCCCGGGTTCGATCCCCGGTCAGGGCAAGTTGTAAAATGGCCTTTTTCAAATTGTCCTGGGTCTTGGATGTTTATCTATATATGTATTTGTTATAAAATATAGTATCGTTGAGTTAGTATCCCATAACACAAGTCTCGAACTTACTTTGGGGCTTGCTCAATCTGTGTTATTTGTTTATTCATTTTTTTATTTATTATTTATTATTATTTATTTATTATCATCATATCAGCCACAGGAAGTTCACTGCTGGACATAGGCCTCCCCCAAAGTTTCTAAAACGACCGATCGGAAGCGGCCTGCATTCAGCGCCCTCTGCAACCTTGCTCAGGTCATCCGATCATCTAGCAGGTGGGTGTCCTACGCTGCGCTTGCCGGTACGTGGCCATTCGAGAACCTTTCTGCCCCATCGGGCACAGGTTCTTTGCGCTATGTGCCCCGCCCACTGCCACTTCAATGAGCTAATCCGCTTGGCTATGTCAATTATTACAATTGAGTACACTCGGTTTCACTACATGTTATTACCTCCTTGGAGATTTTTTCCCGCCCGTGGCGCGTGGGCACGAACCTCGAATGAGTATTGGTCCGAGGTTATTTACCGAGGTCGAACGTGAGCGAACATTCCCTTCGACAACTCACAAATCGATACACTACAGATGGGAAGCTTGATAATGAAACACTACTAATTGCGTTGTATATTTATATCATTTGTTGTTTTATTAAAACACTTAGCTGTATCAGGCCTGTGTCACTTCTCGTTTAGGTATCAAAAATATACCTACATTATTACTATGCACGCGGCGACCACTTCAATGGGGAAAATATAGTTAAATGAATCGTTTTTTCAGGGTAATAAGAATGAAATTGGCTTGCTGAGTAGATAGAAATGACATTGAGTAGATATTTCTTTGAATTTATTTTCTAAGAACGTGAGTACTAGTAATTATTCTGTGGATGTATTTTAGTGCTGCATCCTAAGTTCTCAAGATGCATAAGCTACTACAGTCTTATTGAAGAAAAAAATACGTGTACTTTTAATACTTACAGTTTATTACCTTTCTTCTTTAACAAGGTTGAATTTAATGATGGCTGATCGGTGCGTCAACTCGTGAACGGGTGCTGCCAGGCAAAGCGCTAGTATCAGTAGCTTTTCTTTAAAAATATAAAATTTTAATATACACTACACGTAACGTAAATTTTACTAATCGACGTGTAAAAGTGGCTGTAAATGTCTAATTACTTAATAAACATTTGAATTTATTGTTGGCCGGACTCATTACTTTGGCAACCGAACTTCGCTTGGTGAAAAATATGTAGAAAAAGAGGTTCTATAAAAATTAAACCTGGCTAGAAAGATTTCACCTTCCAAAACTTAATTTCGATAAAAATTTATAAGTACCTATGCATACCAGAGTTGGGCGTAGTTAACTACTATTGTGTAGTTTGATTACAAATTACAATTACATGTAGTTAACTACAAGTAGTTGAAATCACATTAAATTTAACTACAACAATTGCAACTACTGTAGTTGTAATTTGTAATTGTAATTAAGTAGTTATAACTACAAATTACAATAAGAATTTATTAACGCGGGCGTGTGTTAAAGGTGTTATATTTCGTAATTTTAAGTGTAAAGACTGTAAGCAAAAAACGAAAATTTATAAGTAAGTAAATCTTTATAAAATATGTAATTTCAAAAAGTTGTTTGTATTTGTGATTACAACTTCTTTTTGTAGTTTATAGTTCAACTACTTTTTCAATTACTTTTTGTAATTATGTAGTTGCAATTACTAACTACAAAATGTAATTGTAATAGATAGTAATTAGTAGTTTTATTACATTTTGCCCAACTCTGATGCATACTCGATCGGCTATCATATGATAAAAATTTGAGGAGCTCGGTGGCCCGGCTTTCGCAAGTAAAGCGACATCGAGCGTAGCTTGAAGTAGCCAAAAATCTGACACCAGTGTTAACCACACAAAAAATTCAGCGTGGAAGGGACATACCCGTAATAAATCAAACCACGGGCTATAGTATAATGAAATTAAAATTACAACCCAAAAACCAAAAAATTCGACGTTCTCATACAAATTGCCCAATTGCTGCACAATTTTGTATTGATATGCCGAATTTTCTTTTTGTGTTTCGGCTGTTATTTTGATTTTATTATACTATACTGATCTAGTATAGCCCGTGGTTCGATTTATTACGGGTATGTCCCTTCCACAAAGTTTTTTTTTGTTTGTTTATTTGTTTATTGTGATAAAAACGATATAAACCAATTACATTTATCATTACAATTATTAGATATACATACATGCAAAATAGACTATTACTATCTAAGAAAAATCTATATGAAATAAATATATGTCAAAAAAACAATTACTTATGTCAAGTAAAAAACATGTCTGTCCGTCCGTACTTAATGTCACTTATTCATCGTCATCACTATCACCACTATTAGTGATATACCATTGGTCACACAAACTTTCACAATAAATCAATACAGCCTTTACAATGGATGACCAGTTGTCAAAACTAAAATCAAAATCAGTGTTGGCGCGACGGAGTGCATTGAGATTGTCCAGTGACCGTACTAATGGTGACATTACTCGGGATGTCGTGTGGCCACTTTTGAAATTTGTATTAACATCTCTCAAATATTCTGTATATACATAGATAACTAGGCGCAGGAGTAAAGAAACACTTCTGTACTTTGTTTATTTTGCAGTCACGTCTGGATGTTCTTAATGAGGACGGAAAAATTCGGCCAATTTCGTTGCCGCTTAATCAAGTCGATGAAGATATTGAAGTCTAATTTTGTACATGCTTGTACTTAACTTTCTTTCTTTATTTTCATTCTAAAGCGAGGGTTTTATAAAATATCTGTAACAAGTGAAATGTAAACAAGCTGCCCGCTGGCAATAATGATTAATAAATATATAGGGACAAATTACATTCATTGAGCTAGCCCCAAAGTAAGTTCGAGACTCGTGTTATGGGATACTAACTCAACGATACTATATTTTATAACAAATACATATATAAATAAACATCCAAGACTCAGGACAATTTGTAATAGGCCATTTTCCAACTTGCCCTGACCGGGAATCGAACCCCCCTCTAGGTTGCGGACTAGCATGGTGACCACTACGCCACAGAGGTCGCCTATGGCCAGACACAAGCAAGCATTTATGGCCGCAGGAGAGAAACCTGACAATGCGTGCCGTGACTAGGATCACTACCTTCTGAATCTGACTCGTAACCCAGCTATCTATCGAGAGAGTCTTAAGATGATCGTCGAGACTCTTCGATATGAGACCGTTTGCCGATACGACTAGTTATCGAGACACTGATCATCAAATCTACATCCTACATAGCGTCATTTCGTGGGTCATTACTATATTTACTAATTACTCTTCTTTATTATGGCGAAGGCTATGTTCACTGTTTAAATGTACTCAGTTGAATAAAAAAAATGATCGATGCTTAAAAGAACAAAAAGAAAGTTTATTTGCCAGGCAAATTAAAAAAAAACGACTTGCAAGAATCGCAATCTAGTGATGCGTCGAGAGATATGTGTCAAGAAAATTTAAAAACTCTCGACATACAAGAGCTAACCCCCAATAACTTTTAAACAAATGAACTGATTTTCATCAAAGCTAAGAACCACCGCAAGGGAACTTACTTTTACGTAAAAACTTTGCATCAAAATCGGTCTATCTGTTTGAGAGCTACAATTCTACAGACAGACAGACCAACAGACATTACCACCAAACTTATAACACCCCTCTCTTTTTGTTGGGGGTTTAACACTCAAATACTATCAAATCTTTTTCCCTTACAGAGCAGACAAACGTCAAATTATCCGTGACTTGAAGAAGTCCATAAAAATGTGTCTGTCAGTTCGTGACTTCAAAACGAAGCAACAACTCTCGTGTCTTGAGAACTCCATCGACCACACTTGAGGCATTGTCAGATGTTTGAGTTCGGGAACGGCAAACAAGAGTAATTAAGGACTGACTAATGGCTCCTCGCCAGTGCAGAGTAAAAATACGCAGAGCTTAAAGGCCCAACTACTTCATTACGGTTTTTTCATACAAAAAACCGTTCGTCTAGTGACTTCGCGTTTGAGAAATGGCACCACTCCTAGAAAACTACGATCATTTACTTCTAACAAGATTTTACTATAACTTGTTACCAGTCCCTTCTGTAATGTTTTTAAAATTTTAAGGTGGTTGTAAATTAGTATACACTTAACTAAACATCAAATTGACTGTAGTAAACTTGTATAAATTTAATATACATTTTTATGGTGTCATAAATGAATTTAAAAAGCCTTCAGCAGTGGAATTATCTTGCTGGCCACGCTGGAGAGCATACTCGCCCACTTTGATTTAATTTTTATAATAAAACCATAGAATATATACTTTTCTTTTAATTGAGCATAGAATTATATAGATATTTTAAACATCCTTTTATTGCTTATTAATCTTATCTAGGTTAAAGTGGGCACATCCCGGAGCATTCCATCATTTAGACGAAGCCAAGTATTTTGCTATTGCATACCATTTTATAAAAGCAATAAATTATTTGTATGGCTGACGTTTCCAACAGCGTATTGTCTAACAGTTGCTCAGCAAGAAAAAATGGCCGTTAAAGGAAAAACAGTTCTCTTTGTTTCTGTTTGTTTCCATTACTTGTCGAAGCGTAATTTTTTGAACAGATCAATAAAAAAGGTTTTTGTGTAAAACAGTTGCTCGGACAAGGTTATTTCTGTCTAGTATTGAAAGATCTTCGTTTATCCCATGCAAGTTATCTATTTTTTCAACAAAATGGTATGCAACCAGCAACAAACTTGCACCGTCTAAATGGGCCTGAAGCCCCAGACTTATTGAAGCCGTATATTCTTCGTTGTGAGGAGCTCGGTGGCCCAGTAAGAGTACGCATCACTAGCGCTTTTGCAAGTTAAGCGACACTAGGCGTGGTCCGCATTTGTTTTGGTTCCAAAAACAAGTGGCATAAACCTTACTAATAAGACAAACTTTGGAAAAAACATGCTGATTACTCCTCCTCGATGCACTAATTTAAATATAATACAATTACTTTCACGCAACATCACTTAAATAGAAAAAAAGTAATGAGAAATTATGTAATGTGGGATTGTCAAGATAATAAACATGCTTATATCAAATAAATACAGCAGCTAATTAAGATTGATTCTGCACTGAACCTAATATTTCAGGAATGAGGTTTGTAAATAAATTAAGGTAGTAACTAAAATTTCTCGTAAATTGATCGTTGCAAAAGTGTTTAAAACGTGGAGCCACCTATACGAATGGTTTTTCTATACAAAAAATCGTTCGTTTCGTTATTCCGCGTTTGAAAAATAGCACCACAGAAACTACACTAAACGAGCAACTTCTTATCGTGTCGTTGGCTCAAATGTTATTCTTCCAGAATGTTGCAAATTTCACGCCTCCCAATTGATAACTATAAGAAGCTTAGTCTCTTTACTCGTCTACTTTGTGCTCCCACCGACTGTTTATATGAAGGCTGGGTAGATTCGTTCAATGTTTACATAGAACACACTTAACTGGTCAAGTGAAATGAATAAACTAAATTGTAACTACTGCGATTTTTTTATTCACCTCGAGCGAAGGGTCTCCGTTTCGAGATGGGCTTAAATGCTTTTGTCTGTCCATCAGTTTGTCTGTCCTTTTATTCTCACCTACATGTGATTTCTCAAGCGATTCTCGTGAAGTGTTATGAGCAGATTTTAAAATGATTTATAATTATTTTGGGCTATTTATTTTTTCTAAAAATAAAATGAAGTTAAAATATAGGAGATATTAACTCAATCTTGCACCGCGTGCTAGAATCTAAGTTTTGCCACAGAATAAGTACTAGTACTCATGTAGAGTTCTTACTGAGAAAAGAAATTCAAAGAAACATCTACTCAATGTGGTTAGCGCTAGGTTTAATTTAGCTCGCGTTAGAAGTCCTCAACTTTTCGTGTGGATACCTAGACATCAATTGCAAGCCAATTTCATTCTTATTACTCTGAACAAACGATTCATGTAACTGAATTTTCTCCTTCGAAGTGGTCGCCGCGCGCATAGTAATAAAGTGGGTATATTTTCGATATCTACACGGGTAGTGACATAGGCCTTTTTTTTTTTCGGATGAAAGGTCCCTGTTACGGATACCCGTCAGCCTGCGGGGGAGGCTGTCAGGTTATGTGGGACTCCACGCCAGAGCGACGTGCCTACCTACTAAAAAACCTCCGGAGTTCCATCTCAACCGCTTTTGCCGGGGACACGGGAACGGAAATACAACCGCGAACCCCGGCGCGGCTGGCCGCCAAAGCGGCTCCTCCTCGGGGACGTCTAAGCGCCCCCCCACTCACCAAGTCGGCGCGTCCGGAACGCCGAACGTGGGGGGAGAACTTCCCACTCCCCCGCCGCCCCATTGGGCGCATCCCTACAGGCTCAAGGCCGAAACCGGCCCGCGGGAGCGCCCCTCCCCGGGTGGGGGGAGAACTTCCCACTCCCACGCCGCCCCAATATGGGCACTCACTGCTGGTTGACGACAGCAGGAGAGCCCCCTCGCGGGTTCCTCTTAGCTTCCCCGTGGCTTGCGACTACCACGGGTACTGAGCCCCCCGGTACGACAAACCGGGAACCCATTGGGGGGTGGTAGTGACACAGGCCTGGTTTTACTCTCGCCAACCACGCACTCAAATTTACACTAGTCGAAACAAGAGTTGCTGAGCCACGCGGGCAGCGCGGCGGCTCAAACGCATGGTTTACGCTTAGGTGTTTTTTTAGCTTTTTTCTTTTTACAAATAATATATAAAAGTTATTTAGAATATCAAATATGATGTCTGCTTTATGTTTGATATGACTGTAAAAGTTACGAGGGATAATTGATTGTATGTCTTCAATACTAGCCGCTAAAAGCGAGGTGATTTGGAGGCAACTTCGCAATTTTTTTTCTATACAGAAGATTGTAATCAATTCTGTTTTTAGGGTTCCGTAGTAAACGAGGAACCCTTATAGTTTCGCCACGTCTGTCTGTCTGTCTGTCCGTTCGTGGTTTTACTCAGCGACTATACGTACTAGAAAGCTGTAATTTGGCATGAATATGTATATTAAGTAGGCGGAAAAAACGGTAAAATAAAATATTGAATATAAAATTTTAGTATAGCTCCCATACAAGTAACGTAAAAGGACAATTTTTTTTTTCAAGATTTATTAATCATGTTGGGTATCGTTGAATAGGTCTTTTAAAAATATTGTAAGTTTGTCAGCGCCGTTTTTTGATTTTGGGGTCTGTTTCTGAAATATTTGCATTTAAAGTGAAAAAAATTGTTAGAGTCAAGTGCTAAACGGTTATATATGGACACGTGAAAAAAATCACAGCTATATATACAAATTAAAAAGTTATAGGCGATTAACTTATAAAATGTACTCGGAAAAGGAAAATTTCATACAAATTTAGTACAAAATTATTTTTAGACGTTTTTAGTGGCATGAACTCAAAGTTGGCGTTCGGAACCCTACTGCGCGTGGCCCGACACGCACTTGGCCAATTATTAAATCATATAATCACTAGAATTCATCCTGAACGTTACTGTATTTTTATTTCAAAATGTGCTCACTTTGAAATATAAATATAGCAACGTTTATATTGATAAAGCTATGGATCGTTTTAAGGCATTTGGTACGAGGTGCGCCCTTAACTAGATACTTGAAAATTTTCCCTACCGAAGTACAATACACGTGTCCGACTCGCACTTGACCGGTGTTATTTCTTTTCTCCCAGATCAGAATGGAAGAAGCGTTACAAATTGATTTTTATTCCTTCATTTACCTACCTTAAGAATCCCCTTACCCTGGACAGAAGAAGACTTTCCCATACAAACGTAGTCTACGTTTTATTTTGAAACGACATGTCGGATACGAATCGGGCAAAATTATGTATTTAAAAAAAATGCAATTAACTAGGGTTATAATTGGTCTCCTACAGTAAAATTATGAACTTTAAAAAGAATATAGTGTATTATATCATATTTGACCATCAGTATGGAAAACTTCTATACCCTTATATTTTCTTTCCAATTCATAATTTTACCGTCGGAAACCAATTATAACCCTAGATAATTGCAATTTCTTTAAAATATTTTTCTTTTTAACGAAATCTGACATGTCGTTTCAAAATAAAACGTAGACTACGTTTGTATGGAAAAATCTACGGGGATTCTTAAGAATGTCTGCCATATAACCGTACTTTACTGAGTACGGTTTAATAACATTTCGCTAACAAGATGCTCAACTTGAACCACAGTACAGTTGGTCTCGTTAATTGAAGATAATCCTCGGTACAATCAACCTAATGGTAATACTGTGTACCCACACAAGAGTTGTACTGTACACTGGTTAAGTATATGTTCTTGTAACTCCCTTACATGTATCTACTTTTATTTCAAATAATAAGTTTTAACTCAGATATTTGAATTTAAATAAGTAATTTGTTTCAAAAACATGTATAGATTTTATAACGTCTGTTTTCCACAGGCGTAGACAGTGACTATGGACATCCACTTGCATTGATCCTGACAGACCTCTCTCGCTTCATCTACACTCATCATTCTCTTTAAGCCAGATTAAATCAGAGGGTACTTCTCAAAAATGCCACAAAATTGTATTTTATGCAACAATTGTTTAAGGAGGGTTAAAAAATGCGAGCGGCGCAGGTTACGATGCGAGCCTTGGCGAGCATCGTAAATTCACGCCATCGAGCATTTTTTGACTACTTATACAACGTTGCATACAATACTTTTTCTACGACTACATTTACTAAAATAAATACAAAAATAAACAAAGAATAGTACGAAATATTACCATATGTATGGTACATACTAGGTATCTATGGAAGACTTAATTTTTTTTTTATTGAAGTCTTACTAGTGACTAAAAGTGCCATTTTTGAAACATGGAGTCACTTAAACGAATGTTTTTCATACAAAAAACCGTTTGTTCAGTGACTCCACGTTTGAAAAATGGCACCATATGTTAAAATAACGATTTTATTACGTTGGCAGTATGGTAGATCTAAAGAAAAAAAGTTATAGGCTAGGAGTATCGTTTTGGCGAAATAACGACACATGTGCTATTATATTAGGAATAGACTATAGACTTTTCTGAAATCATATAATCTATGTTCTTTTATTAGTGTTCGGGACCATTTAAAAGACAGATAACAGTACAGGAGTAGAAAAATATATTTAAAACCATTTTTTTTTCAAGTCGGTGTGTGAGAAAAGAAAAAAACTGCTTCTCTTCGACATAAAGGCCACATGGCTAGCAACCCATCAGTATTTTGATTATTTTTTCCACCTTTTCACCCACCCTCACGCCAATCGTGGCCTTTTGGTCGTACGGTATTAGACTCTGTCTATTCCATTTGGGATAAAGAATAAATGTTTTTGTATTAGCAGATAAACCCCATTAAAAGAGCTTTCCTATCGACTTTATCTTTTTTACCTTAGTAACTACGGAAAAAAAGGGACATCAAACGTTCGTTGTAGAAAAGAGACGAAGTTAGTTTGGATACTGCGAAGTATGCAAAGGGTTGGAACGTCTTAAGTTTTGTTTCCTATTTTTGAAAGTATACAGCTAGCAGAATATGTTTCATTTCTTTATTAGAAATATTTAAAGTAAAAAATATGAAATTAACACAGTTAAAAATATTTAAAAAAAACTTTGTGAAAAACATATCAGTTTTGAATGGGAATGTTTTGGCAAAATCTTAAAATTCGCCGTTTATATGTAAATGCCTATACGTAGACAGTATAGGTACAGCAAATAAATTCAAAGAAATATCTTCTCAATGTGGTTAACGATATTGTTTAATTTAGCTCGCGTGTGAACTCACCGCCTATTCGTTTAGATATCTAGAAATGCATTGCAAGCCAATTGAATTCTTGTTACTCTTGACAAACCATTCATCTAAGCGCACGGTAGTGCGCAGGCCAAGTTCCAGCAACGGGCCGCGCGTATGCCGTGCACTATTTACACGAACCGTTTCGACCAACTTTTAACCCCCCTGTAACTCAGAGCCCATTGCAAGTACACAAATAAAATTGAAATTACGTTATCATATACTAGTACTAAAGCAGTATGTCAAATTTCATAGTTATAGCTTCAGTAGATCCTGAAATATGACCCTGTGAAAATAGCTAATTTTGGCACTGACTGACTGACTGATTGACTCACTGACCGGTAATCAAAACCTCTAGGCCACTTCCGATTGTCCTAGCGTTATGAAATTTGGCACGCAGGTTGTGTTTTATATGTAGATAAACAAAAAATTAAGAAATTTAAGAAATCGGTCAAGCGTGAGTTGGCTCAATCGAATATCACATTTTTAATAAAAATATTTATGAACCAGTAATACAATGAGAATACGATGAGGAGGGGGGAGAAGGTAAAATATTGTCATGTATACATAATGCACACTGTATAGCTTATTAATAAATACTGCTTACCTAAAAAATCAGGCTTCTATTGTTATTAATTACTTTCGATAGATGGCGCTAGCGGTATTATTGAAACGACATTGTGTTTTTCGTCTGCAGTGTATATGAAAAGTTGATAAGAAATCGATGGGCATTTCTTTCTACACTTACGACGTTTTGGTATCTTATAAAAAGAAAAAATAGGTACGATTTCTTGAAAAAAAGTATTAAAATCCTACCAAAACTTACCTGTTAAAAAGGAGGCCAAGTTCCTATCGGCTAATTGTTCGCCTAAAAAGGGTTGAAATCCAATCCAATGCGAAGTTTAGATGCATTTTAAAAATAACATATAAGTTTTATCGTATTATCGTAGCTCCCGAATGGGTGAACCGATTGACATTTAGTTTTTTTAGTGTCAAAGATAATTTTATCTTAAGTGTTTTTAGAAATGTTTCATGAAAATGTGTTTAGCCATTTAAAGATCATCAGCTCTTTTCTAGTTAATGAAAGGATCTGACTAACTTCCTTATGTCCGATCGATTCGAAACTTGGTACCGTGTTACTTCAATGATATTGAAAGGATATAGAAAGGTAACCATGACCTGATCAGCCATTTGAAGATCATCAGCTTGTAATAGTTGATTTATTTGTTAGTTTTCAGAGTTTATTCCTTATGTCGGGGGGTTTTTAAAATTTATACTTCATTTCACTTTTAATTATTTATTATGTATGTCCTTGTAGAGCACAGGTCTTTTCACCCCGGTCCTTTGGAAGGCTTGCTCGGGAATACATACCCAACGCGTAGAGGCCCTTTGGACAAATTGATGTTATGTGTTTCTTCCGCCGAAACCCATTCCTATATATAGTCAAAGTCAAACTCATTTGTATATCTTTGGATACTTGTATTGATAATTGTCAGATTTTCTTTCGATATCATAATACGTCAGATCATTTACAGCTAAGTTTATTGCCGCTTCCTAAGCGCAAGTACGAGTACAGTAGAAGCGGCAACAAACTGTACTGCAGCATTTTCTCCAAAAATGTCAACTTACGATTATACTGATACTGAAATTAGATGTGTAGACTGAGAATACATTTTCCTGTCATAATTATTAATTACGACGACGACGACCTCCGTGGCGTAGTGGTCACCATGCTAGTCCGCCACCCAGAGGTCCCGGGTTCGATCCCCGGTTAAGGCAAGTTGGAAAATGGCCTTTTTCAAATTGTCCTGGATCTTTGATATTTACCTATATATTTATTTTTTATATGATATAGTATCGTTGAGCTAGTATCCCATAACACAAGTCTCAAACTTACTTTGGGGCTAGCGGCTAGCTCAATCAGTGTGATTTGTCCCTATATATTTATATTAATTAAAAACGATGCCAAATTCGAAATTAGTGTCAGTTTTGTACTTATAAGTAACAGAAACTTGTATCGAATATACTCAAATGGAAACAAATACCCTTGCACTTCTTTATTTTGCAGTCAAAGAACGAGAAAGTTTTTGCTGGCTGTACTAGACTGCTCTCGAGTCGCGTCGTCGCCGCTTTGTCACTACCCACAATAAATAGTGCACTTCTGTTAGCTAAAGAACATTTCTCACGCTTTTTGTGTGTTTAAACCCTTAAACATAAAACAAGCGTTTTTTGTTTAATGCTGATTTTTAATTTGCCAGGCAAATTAAAAAAAAATATTTACAAGGACGCCATCTTGTAGTGGAACTACATATTACAGTTATTGATATCTGAAGTGCCATCAAACTCCGACTTTCGAGGGTTGACCCTCAACAATTTTTAGATGGCAGAACCAATTTTCATCAAACAAAACTAAGAACCACTGCAAAGAAACTTGCGTTAACGTAAATAGAACTGCATCGAAATCGGTCCATCTGTTCGTTAGCTACAATATCACAGACAGACATTAGCGTCAAACTTATAACACTCCTCTTTTGTGTGAGGGGTTAAAAAATGTTCTTCTAAAAACGACGAGTTACTCTATTGTACACAATATGGATGGAAGAACTTTTTTTTTAAAGGATTGACATTGTGGAACAGATTTAAAATTAGAAGGAACGTCGAAAATGATTGACACGAGCATACAGAGGGAAACCTTTGGATGGACAATACCTCAAACTCAAACGAAGAATACATCAACTCCCATCTTTTTGATATTTCGCGAAAATTAGCATGTGTAGATGGAGAAATTATGCTGGCAAAATGCGAGTCAGACGGGTTCCGTATATCTATAAAAATACACGTTTGTTGTATGGGAGCTCCACTTAAATATTTATTTTATTATGTTTTTAGTATTTGTTGCTATAGTGGCAACAAAAATAAATCATCTGTGAAATCAACTTTCTGGCTATCACGGTTCATAAGCAGAGGTCGGAATTAAGTTGAGTAATTTATGTACTTGCATCGCAATGTTGATACTAATATGGATGGATTTAGGTATATTCTATGTAGTCATATTTCATGGATAATCCCGTGTTGCCAACAATTTTACAAATAAATAATAATAAAAACCTCAGAAATAGATACGGCAAAAAAAAAAGATTTCTCTTGCGGTTCTGATGGAAGAAATTTCTTTAGAAATAAGTAGCACCTATATTATACTATGTTAACTTTTATAAGTTTTTATTTGTAAATTTTCAAGTGTACATGAACCAATAAATAAATGAGAGAAGAGTGTTTAGAATTTCTATCCACTGCGTCAACACTGCCTTTGCTCACCGCTTCACTCAATTTGCATCTTCATTTATTTATAATAGTATTTGCAGGATGTGTAATATCAGAGAATCCTCAGTTGGAACAGCAAGATCTTTTTATTCAATCACTTTTGTTACCATGGACTTATGATTTTACCGAAAAGTTCCTACGCATTGAAGTCTAATGTACCCTTCATTTTAATATTATCACTTGATAATTGTTTTTTCTTTTGATTTCACTCTAATATCATTACTTGGTAATTGTTTTTCTTTCTATTTCATAATAATTGTTACTGTCCGATCATTTACTTACAACTATGCACATTTATTTTATAAAATACCAACTTAAAATTTTACTAGTATAATAGAATAGAATAAACTATACTACTTATAAGCTTTTTCTGATAATAAGCTATTGCCGGCTTAAGTCAGTTTACATAATAAAATCAGTTTTTGGAAATGTTAATAAAGGCTTCCACAGGACAGGCATTGTTGCCTAGTGTGGGGCCACCAGTAAACATCACTAGTTTAAGGAGTTCGATAAATAAACGCATTTGTCAAACGCATTTGTCAAATAAAATAAAGATAATTTACATACAATTTTTATTAGTATTTTTATAAGTTTTCTATATTGGCAACGTCGCGCGTCACGCGTGCAGTGGTTTAAATTGTGTAAAAGTGATTTTTTTATGTACCTACTAAATCACGGTATTTTCCTGCTCTTTAAAATTAATCTCGAGATTTGAGGCATATCCTCTTTATTCTTTCGCTGTATAAAATCAATGTAAGTACACAAATAACTCTACCTAATTCCGACCGCTGTTCATTAGATACAAGCTGGTAACAAACAGACGGACAGCGGAGTCTTAGTGATAGTGTACCATTTTTACCCTTTGGGTACGGAACCCTAAAAAGTATATATTTCAAAATATATTTAAATATTTTTTCAAGCTCAGTCCTTATATCGTAATTCTCGCATACTAGGCTAGTCTGTTATCAGCACTGGACACACATCTCATTATCACGGTCCCGAGGCGTTTACTCCTTCTATAAAAAAATGATCACATATAAGGCTTTATTGACCTATTTGGCCTACTAGGCATCATGCCACGCTATCCTGGAGGTTCCACGTTCGATCCCCGGTCCGGTCAAGATGGAAAATAATCTTTTTCAGATTGACCAGGGTCTTGGATGACGGGAAAGAAACATACCCCGTAATATCGAACCGCGGGCTATACTTGTTTTTTTTTTACTATATATTGGTTTAGGCATTTGTCCTCAATCTCACCTGATGGTAAACGACGATGAAGACTAGGATGAAGCATGCCTATCCAAAAGATACCCATTCAATCTACCTTTGAATGTCCCGGGACCGTACTTCTCAGGGAATATAGACGCAGGCAGTTCATTCCACACCTTAGCTACTCGAACCAAAAACGAATTGTCGAAGCGTTTAGTTTGAGACTTAGGTATTTCAACGACAAAGGGGTGAAACCCCTGTCCGCGCCTCTTAGTCCGATAGAGAAATGGTGAGGGTTTTACAAGATCAAAAAGAGCCTTCGAATATATATATATAAAATAACAACCAAATTGTTATTCACATACAAATTGTCTAGGAGGTTGCACACTTTTGTATGGAAAGCCGAATTTGTGTTTTGGCTGTTATTTCAGTCAAGTAAGTAAGCACAGACAGACAGACGGACAAAGAAGTCTTAGTAAAAGGGTCCCGTTTTTACCCTTTGGGTATGAAACTTAAGAATTGTATTTTAGTCTGCCTCACCTCATGGCCTGAGATTTGAATTATGTTACAAGTCCAAGCGGCTAGCAAGCCATCACTATTTTTGATTCGTTTTTCCACCTAAGCGTGGCCTTTGGGTCTTACAGCCCTAGGCCTTGCCTAACCCGTCAGGGATAAAGACGTGATAATGTTACTGTATCTCACTACAAGTCGAAATTCAAATTACAATATATCATCTAATAAATCTAACCGTCCTTAAAACTATCCACTTAATCCTTGACCATAACCCAAAAACCCAATAACAAAAGCCCTATAAAGGTAAACTATTCCAAACTATGGCGGATAAACATTTGTTTCGTCTAATTAATGGCCCAATAGTTGTATTGCAATAGCCCCGACAATACATGTTATCCTTTTCATAAAGCCAAAACTTTGCTACGATATTAAATAACTTGGATTTTTGGTGTGGCTAATTATAAGTTTTGATATGTTGTCGATACTTTGTTTAGTTTTAATACTTAGGATTTGTTTATAATACTTATTTCAAGGAGTTCTAATGTCTGTTCTCGGAGAATTGATAAATACAAGACTTCTTAACTCATTACTAATTGCGGCAAATTACCGAAAATTTTCAACTGCCATTGCGCACCACCACTTTCTACATAACACCACATACATACAAAATCAGAGGTACAACTCGCTCCTAGTGAAGATCAAAATAGTGCCTCACATAAACACAGCCAATGCATAAGACACTGAGCCATCACTGCACTAGTGCTTCAAAACTATACGGCTCAATTGACAGTTACCCCGTATTATAGGCTGAAAACAGTCAGTAAATCGTTTAAGGGAAACTGTATAAAGTTTTATAATAAATTGCCAGAATCGGTCCTTGATATGCCAGATAGAAAATTTAAAATTTATGTAAAGAAAGTACTTTGTGAGAAGGCTTATTACGGAACCGATGATTATCTTAAAGACAAAAACGTCTGGCTTGAGCTTGGCGCGGGTCCCTTTTAAAGGTTTATATTTTTACACTCACAAATGACATAATTTGAGTACAATCAGTACATGAATTTTATACAAATTGACATTAATTTCAAATTTGACATTTTTAATTTATAATTATGACATAGCAATGTATTCTCAGTCCACACATCTAATTTTAATAACAGTATAATTGTAAGGTTGACGTTTTTGGAGAAAATACTGCAGTACAGTTTGTTACCACTTCTTCTGTACTTGCGCTTTGGAGGCGGCAGTAAACTTAGTTGTAAGTAAATGATCTGACGTCAACAACTAACTATTAAGAAATCAAAAGAAAAAAGAAATGACAATTATCAAGTGATATAAATATCCAAAGATAAATAAATGATTTTGACACCGTGGCAGCATCGCAGCGAAGCGACTTTTCGGAACGAAATTGTACATAGCCTAATGAACATTATGTCAATCGAATACTGTTCAAACTAAATTTGAGCTACAGAAGAAGTCGCAGGAAATTCACGAAAAGTCGCTGCTGGTAGCGCGCGATATAGATAATGCCGATGTCAAGCGAACCAGCGCGAAATATTGCTCGCGACAGGGGCTAATTTGACGCTTCGCTCCCGCCGCGGAGTAAATTGAGCCGAAAAATATTAATTTGTTCTGCTGTCACCACGTGGTATTTCAAGTGCATTTCTAGAGGTGATCGTCAGACAATAATAAAGAAATATTTATTTTCAATTTAATTCAATTCAAATATATCTTTATTATCATAGGATATTTATTATCTCTTAATAATCGTCACTTTGTTTTATTGCACAATAATTGTTGACGTCAAAAAGTTACTTAGAGCTAAGTTTACTGCCGCCTACAAAGCGCTAGTGCAGAAGAAGCGGTAACAAACTGCACTGCAGCATTTTCTCCAAGAACGTCAACTCACAATGAAATTAATATTTATAGTTGATACGAGTATGTGGACAGAGTATACATTGTTTGTTGTCATAATTTAAATTATTTTTTTTAATGCCGAAATTTTGAAATAATGTCAAATCAAGTTGTAAATTCAGTATGTACTTAATGTACCAGATTATGACCATTTCTGAGTATACAAACCTTTAAGAGGGACCCGCGCCAAGCTCAAGCCAGACTTTGTTGTCTTTAAGATAGTCATCGGTCCTATAATAAGCCTTCTCACAGAGTACCTTCTTTACATAAGCTTTAAACTTTTTGTCAGGCATATCAAGGACCGATTGTGGCAGTTTATTAAAAAAAAGTATACCGTTCCCCATAAACGTTTTACTAACTGTTTTGAGCCTATAATACGGGGCAACTAAGTCACTCTTATTGCGTAAGTTTCTGACGGTAAAATCGCTTACTTTATTGTATGAGGAAATTTTTTTCCTTACATTCTCGTTTACCAATGCTAATAATTCCCATAAAATTGGAGTAAAATTGCCTCCAGAATGCAATATCAGAGCGGGTTCTATTAATCGCTTTGGCTTCCTTCATTACGCTGTCAAAGGCCTGAGGAGCATTCGATAGGGAATATTGCCAGTAGAATTCTGCAACTAGTATTGAATTGGGTAAAGGCTTCAGTTTGCTTGAATAGAGAAATTGATTTTGAATTTGCTTTATACCTCAATGATGGAAGTTGAAAACCTCTATGCTGGTTCTGGACAAAATTAAAACCTTTTCCTTATTTTTCCGAGTGTATGGTAAAAATAGATTTGTTTCATTGGACTAAAGTTCTTTTTCGGACGGTACGGACGTGGCAAATGGGGGCTAGGCGAAAAAAAGTGTAAAAGTGTCCATCACTTTTTCTGTAATGAATTAAAGTGAAACGTAATTTCACAAGTTTGACTATCTCGTCAATAGCTCAGTTGGGAGAGCGTATGGCCTCAGATAGTAGATGTTCCCGGTTCAAACCCTGCACACGCCAATATATATTTTCTTTAATTTTATTGTTAATTTATTCTCTTTATTTATTTTAAATATTCATAGATTAGATCTTTTTATACAATATAATTTACAAAAAAGTAAAAAATAAAAAAAACTACAAAATATACACACTTTATAAAAAAACCTAATCTAGTTAGCCCACTATTATTATTATTAACAAAAAAGTGTAAGATGATTCCGTGACGAATTAAAAATGTACTACGAAAGTAACTTCTAACCAATCCAGGTCAATCTGAATCAAAAAAGATAGTTTTCTATCTTGACTTGACCGGGGATCGAACCCGGGACCTCCAGTGTGATAGCCTGGCATGATGACCATTAGGCCACAGAGATCGTCAAATACATTAGGGTGACTATGTAGAACCGATTACCATAATTGTTTGGTCTTAGATGTAATCCATTGCCGCCCGAAGCAATATATCAGTTGGCACGCAATGAATATTAAATACTAGGCGAGGTGCGACGGGACCCACTAATCGGCAAAGTCAAGGCCCTTTGTAATTGACCCGATCTCAATTCAATATAGTTTGGTCTTCGGTGAGGATCTAGGGCGAATAGATGGTGCTAGTCAAGTTTTAAATTTTTCGGTTGAAATTATTATTAGCAGAGATCGGAATCAAGGGTGCTACGCTATCAAAGATTCAAGATTCAAAGATTCAAATGTTTATTCAGTAATTAGACCTTTACAGGCACTTTTACACGTCAATAAGTATAATTTATGATACGTGTAAAGTATATTAAAATTTAATTTATTTTTAATGAAAAGCTACCGATACCAGCGCTTTGTAACGACCACTGCTGAGAAGAAACGCCGAAAAAAACTCATTTTTACAGTATTGGTCGCCTACTCGCCAGAAGGGCTTTGTCATATTATTATTATTGTCTTTTAATTAATAAATACTTATAATATAATATAATGTTGACACATTATAACAAGTAATGCTTGCGAACAAGTAAACAAACATAAATTGCGTAATAAAAAACAAAAAAAAAAATTAAGTATTCAAAAAAGCGAAGCCGAGCTGACCAGTCCCTCCCGGCAGCAAAAGTATGGTATGACTATAAATCCCGGGATTTTTCGAGACCTTAGTAACGGTTGTAATACATTACTAAGATTTCATATGAAGATTATTCTACTGCCTATAATATACACAATGTTTCCCTTTAAATGAATAATAGTTAATTGGGAACTAAAACAAGTAAATAAAACAATCATAACTAAGTGATTTCAGGAAATAATTTAATCGAAAGAAATATAATAAACTATGTAAATAGAACAATCATAATTATGTGATTTTAGGATATACTAAATTTTAATTTGTTTATATATTTTATCAGGTTATATTTTATTAGTTACTAAGGTCTCGAGAAATCCTGGTACTTTAAGGGGCTACATGAATTTTTCGTGGTCCAGTGCTGCCCCCATTTGAAATAAATCATTTAAAAGGAAACGAAGATATCATTTAAAATTTGGCCTTGATCAGACCCTAGATAACCCTTCAAACTATTTTATAAACTACTGTTTACAGTTTAAAGTGAGAACGTGAAGCTTTTCCACACACAATTGCAAAAAACGGCCACTTTTGGCTTATGTGAGTAGAAAAGCTTCACGTTCTCACTTAAAAATGTAAATTTTTCATAAAATAGTTTGAAGGGTTATCCAGGGTCTGATTAAGACCAAATTTTAAATGATGTCTCCAGTTCTTTTCAAACGATTAATTTTAAATGGGGGCAGCACTGGACCCCGGAAAATTCAGGTAGCTCCTTAAGTCATATCCATACTTTTTTAAGCAAAAGCACCCGTGATTCTGATCTCTGATTATTAGGCAAAAAGGTCCTCGAATGGCGATCGCGTACTGGCAAGCGAAGCGTAAGACACATTCACAAGGCGGTCAGACGACCTGACCAGGTTCACTGGAAGAAATTGCTTAGCGATAAGGCCGCCTTTTGCGCATTTCCTAGTTTTTAAGATAATTATGTCCAGATTTATTTATTTTGTGCAATAAAGGGTATTGTATTGTATAATTAGCTTTTGCCCGCGGCTTCGCTCGCCTAGGGGTAGACTTTATCAAAATCCTTTCTTAGGGGATGCCTACGTCATAGTAGCTTTATGCATGCAAAGTCTCAGCCAGGTCGGTTTACAATTGACAATGTTTCATACAAACTTTCATCCCCTATTTTATCCCCTTGGGGGTAAATTTGATCAAAATCCTTTCTTAGCGGATGCCTACGTCATAACATATATCTGCATGCCAAATTTCAGCCGGATCCATGCAGTGGTTTGGGCTGTGCGTTGATAGATCACTATGTCAGTCAGTCAGTCAGCTTTGAGTTATATATATTTAGATCTACACTCCGCGTCATTCCGCACCCAAGCCCCGCCTCTCGTTCCACAGTCAGTCGAAATATGTAGAAGTCGGTGGGGTGCCTCGTGGATCGCCCATCTCATCCGACAGGACCATTGGACGAAATGCGCCAAGTACTTAAATAACATCGTCGCAAATGCAGCTCATGTTGAATATACACGAAAAATGTATAGGATTTGTGATCGTTTTTTGTCACTTTTAGCTAGTTTAGATCCTTGGCCATGGATAATAAATCTGAAGGAGGTAGAGGTTCCTCCGCTGTCCCTTTCGTGGCAATTAAGTTGGCAATCTTCGAAGTTCCCTGTTAAAACAGTGGGTCTAATACGTAGACTTATGCAAAGGTAGAGTCTTTGAATTCGTGAATTTTTTGCAGATAGGTTTTTAAACGATTTCCCGATGTATGTGAGTGTCTTTATTCCGTCATAACTTCTAAATCCCCTAACTGATTGTATGGAGTATCGTTTAAATACATAAATCATTAAGAGTGACGAAAACTACACGTTTTCCAGGGCAATCGTTTCTTTTAGGGTTCCGGACCCAAAGTCTAAAAAACGGTACTCTATTACTAATGTTCGTTAGTATGTCTGTCTGTCACCAGGCTGTATCTTTATGAACCGTGATAGCTGATGTTTTTCTATCGCCGCTATGACAACAAATATTAAAAACAGAATAAAATAAATATGGGCTCCCATACAACAAACTTGTTTTTTTTTTATAGATAATGGTACGGAACCCTTCGGAAAAACCCTTTGGCTGGTTATTTTAATATGTTTCACTATAGACTTTTTTACCAAACATATGAGATTTAATGACAAAGTGGACCGTAGATAAAACAACGCGTTGGTGGTAGAGGTTGCAGGAAAACAAAACTTTAAGCTAGTAAGTTTTAAAGAAATAATAGCGCATATCAAACCTGCAGTACTAGTCTATATTTTTATAAGTCTATGATGGAATATAATAGATATGCCATACCAAGTTGTTATTGTTCCCGTCGGTTCTACCAGTGCTTTGTCAAAATTTATTGGTTTAATAGATTTTGGGAAATAGATATTGAATTCCAATTAAGCTGTCCTTTTTTGCCTCAAAGGTTATTTGGACTATCTGGCATTTATATTATGACGTCATTATCCCTTTCGAATTATACAGTGACAAGGCTGTAAAATCCAAAGGTCACGCTTAGCATGATGATGCGTAAAGATGGAAAAAAGGAATCAAAATAGTGATGGGTTAGACATCGCCTATTAAAATTATTCAGATTCTCACCCATTCCTCGATCGGCTTTTAGTTCAGGACGAGCTAATCATTCAAGGATACTTGAAAGTAGAAAACGTAAGTAAGAAAAGTAAAAAAAAAACAAATACAAACAAATCTTTATTTGTGGTAGAGCCACGCTATCGGCAAAACTCTGTTTTGCTAGTAGCATAAATGGGCCGGCTCGTCCGGGGAAGTACCACACTCTCACAGAAAATCGACGTCTGAGTAGCGTGACCACTTCTATGCTTCGTTCGGTGAGTGAGAGAGTCGGACCTCCCCCCCTCTCACCCCTCCCCCCTCTTTTCCCTTCCTCCACATCTTCCCTTCCTTCCTGAAACGCCGGCAACGCTTCTGTTACACCCCTGGTGTTGCAGTTGTCCTTGGGCAGCGATGATCACTTACCATCAGGTGACACGCTTGTTCGTTTGCCGCCTATGACATAAAAAAAACATAGATACTTTAGTTGCATTTTCTTTTCGTTGTTTTTTTTAGATGTCTCCCACATTATTATCTTTATTTTTGCTGGACAATATCGCCGAAATTCTTTGTAGATTTTACGACAAATCGTAAAACTTGAAGGTAAATAAAGTCACTATTACTAAAGCCTTAAAAAGGTTTGATAATAAAGTTGTAAACTTAAGTTTTTCTTCTTTATTTTTTTTTATAAAAATCAAAGCTATCACTTGATAAATTGTCAGTTTATCTTTCGATTTCATAATAGTTGTTGACGTCAGATCATTTACTTACAGCTAAGTTTACTGCCGCTTCTTAAGCGCAAGTACAGAAGAAGCGGTAACAAACTGCACTGCAGCATTTTCTTTAAAAACATCAACTAACAAATATACTAATATTAAAATTAGATACGTGGACTGAGAAAACACTGTTATAACACAATTATAATTAAGAATGATAAAATTTGAAATTAATTTCAATTTGTAAATTTAATACATGTCATGTACATCGAATGCACTCATATTATGACATTCTGTAAGCTCAAGCCAGACTTTTTCTCTAAGTTAATAATGAGAAGTATTTATTTCAAAGGTATGTTTTATTTCATTAGAAAAAGTAAATATATGTATTATATTAGATTTAATATTATATAGGTATTGTATTGACAATATTACAAGATGGCTTGCCACACTTGTACTTATTCCAATCTCCCACCATGTCCCAAAGGCAAACTGGTAAATAATGCATTAGCATTAAGTTTGACCCATTTTAATCAATCCGGCATAAGATTGTGTGCTATGAATTTAAATAAATAAATAAAATCTTTCGGTTACGTAATAAGCCTTCTCACAAATTACTTTCTGTCAGAAGCTTTATATTTCCTATCTGGCATATCAAGGACAGATTCTAGCAATTTATTAAAAACCTTTATACAGTTTCTCTTTAACGACTTACTGATTGTTTTCAGCCTAATTAATAGTAATGGTCAAATTTTGTCTTCTTTCATGAATAAAATCAAAACTTTTTATTTTACAATAATTACAAAAATAAATTTGAGATCGTCATAACAAGCCCTTATTTGGTATTTGACACTACAGTAAGGTTTGCAAAACTTTTAGTTGTCGCCTGAAAATGAAGCTTATTTTAAAAAAAAAAAGATTTACTTTGCACATCTGTGTTTGGGTCAAAGGATTTCACCGTCCTACCAAATATCACCTGATTTGGTCCAGTAGATTCGGAGCGAATTGGCTGTGCCAAACGGACGGACACACAGACGCACGAGTGATCCTATAAGGGTTGCGGTTATCATTTTTTGTAAGGAACCCTAAAAATATCGCGATGATTTGATAACCTCCTCGTTTGGAAGTCGGTTAAAAATAAGTTTCTTTAGGCGTGTTTTCTCAGCAGACCATCGGTATCTTTTCTTTAAAAATAAATTAAATTTTAATTTACATACATAACACGTAAATTATACCTATTAGGGCCGTAACAGACGGGGCGCAAGTTGCGCCGCGTAACAGCTAGTAATGGGCGATGCATAAATACTCAATCAACCCATTTGAGTATTTACTCAGTAGATTGAGTAAATACCCGATAAATATCCTTATTTATCCATTTGGTGAGTAGATTGATTTATATGAGTTGCAACTTAAATTTATATTCATATTCATTATTTTATGTTTCCATGACAATTCTGAAACTTAAATCTAGTATACACTTGCAATTCTTGTCGGAAAGTGTGTGCGTACGCCATAATATGCTTAAAATGTAGGAAAACGTTATATGCGACGCTAAATTATATGAAATACCATACTAATCATACACTGAAAATATCATTTTTTGGTGGGAGGTGTGCATAGACGTAATTTTACGTAAAAATAAGATAACAGACATCAAATACGATGCCAATACTTGAGCACGCTCTGTTTACTCCATTTATTAAATCTAGAGAGTAAATACTCAAATGGGTAGATTGAGTACTATCCACTGCCCATCACTAGCTGTTACGCGACGCAACTTACGCCCCGTCTGTTGCGGCACACGTGTAAAAGTGCCCGTAAAGGTCTAATTACTTAATAAACATTTGAAATATGAATTCGGAAAGTTACTAAATTGCTTGCACTGTGTAAATGTGCCTTAATAGCGGGTGATAGCGAATATAAGGGCTCAATTTGAGAGAATTGCATGCCATTGAATACATTATTCTTGGGAGCTCGTATATCAGTATGAGTATATGAGGAGGGCATTGACCCTTTTATCAACATATTGAGCATTCCATTCATATTGTACTAATATTTTAATAGATACTTGTAATAATGAAAAATGTGACATAAGAGAGCAGAATAATACTTCTATTTTTTATTTACGCATATTTTCATATATTACTTCGAAAATAATTATCTTAAATAATCTTAAAATTAAAAAATATGAATATGTATTAAAGATTTTTACCAGATGGCAATTCATTTTATATGTAAAACAATATATATTATTTTGTAAAACCTTTTTTTTACAAGCTTTTATTTAGTTCACCTGTCCCATTGTCTGTCGGTCGGTCTGTCTGTCTGTTATCAAATCTTGCAAGTTAAAGACCCACTTCCCGGTTTTAGATCGAGCTGAAATTTTGCATCCATACGTATATTGCGTGACAATGCAATATTTTGATGACATGGAGCTGATTTGATGATGGAGCTGGGAGGTGGCCATAGGAGCTTTGTAATGAAACGACGCAACCCCATCGAGTTTGGGCTCGTTTGATTCGTCTTGAGGATCACTTTAGATAAAAGCTTGTTTCAAAAAACATACACAAAAGACAGATTTGCGAGTCGCGAATGATTTTTAAAGATTTTTGAAGTGAAAACTTCTTTAGCGGCGTTGTACACTTTTATTGTAATGGGCTAAAAATGTTAAACTCGCGTCAGGCGTCAGGGCGTCAGGACACGGTGACCTGATCGAAAATTCGTAAGACAGACGGCGTGGTGCGGCGTAGGAGATGAAGTATCCCCCTCTCTTTCTACGGCCCGGTGAAAATGTATGCCTGCGTCTGCTGTTTCGTTTAGGCGGCTCAGGGCCCTTGCGCGATTGTTCGTATGTGTTTATGTTACAACGTGTCACACGCATCCATGGAAATGCACAACGTTAATATTCAAGTTTTCACTTCTGCAAGCACTCCCGGAGTGCAACCCGTCGTTATTTTTTATTTCCTTTTTGAGGTACGAGATCCGAAAGCAACAAGCATATACGCCTTTTAAGAAAGATTAAAAAATCTGCCATCCATAAGTTAGTTACTACACAGACATGCACTAAAAAAACAATGCTAATAAATGGAAATATAGAGTTCTTTTTGTTTTCTGGTCGATTACGTCATACGCATAGGCACCTTTCAGGTACTGAACGCGTTTTCATCCATGTTAGAGTCCCCAATCACCGCGTGACCACTTAATATCCCGTGTACCTGAAACCCGATCGAACGCCCTTCATTAATCGACAAACCGCATCGCTTCACCACCTTCCGCTACATTGAGCCGAATGAAATTCAATTTCATTTCGATAGGGATTGAAAGTTAAAAGCGTTGAAAATGCACAATACTGTGACGATGTTACAATAAATCTCATCTTTCATGTTCCCGGTTACCTCCTTTTCCGTTTTCTAAAAAATAATTTCATTTTCAAATTCAGTTTTTGAATTTTAGATTCCTTCCTCAACATTCTGATTCATTCCACTACCATCTCTCGACCTGATTACATCTATATTAGTATTGTAAATTTATATATATATAAGTATTGTGAAGTTATAATAAATAAAATAACTCTGCTGTCTGTTTCTCTCAAGCTCTCCACTACGTACCTCACCTACCTCTTCATGTAGGAGCTCCAACTGCCCCAGCTAGTGCGCGGCTACCTACCTACTAGGAGTTCCTTCAATACAGTAAAAGATGTCGTTGTTTTTCACGTGTATTTGACACCAATGTTGGACAACATTAGTGTTAGATAGTTTCTTCTTCTGTTGCCTAGCCTTGTTTCATTAATTGGGGTCGGCCATCCTCGTACCGTGGCGCCAGGACCCTCGCTCCTCGTTTTCTGGATACCTAGTTGTGCCCGCTTGGTATCCCCACGGTTGTCCACGACGTGGAAAGTAGTCTCCCTTTGTCTTTGTTCTTGCTGGGAATAGCTGCCCTTGAACGCAATGGTCTTTGTTTCGACTCATCACATATCCAAACTACCTCATGTGACTCTCCGTCATCTTTTCTGTTATGGGTGCCATCTTGAACGAGCCCCTTATGTTCTCATTTACTCACTCATTTATAAATGCATAAGGTAACAAAATACGGGTGCAGTAACACATTTATTGTGGCGATGCAAACATCAAATAAAATGTTACAATATCAGTAAATTAAACTTAAAATAAATAAACATTAATATAAGTTACCGTTAAATAAGTTATTAATTTTTTAATTTTGTAAGATTATAATAAACTTTTTAGAGTTTAATAAAATTGACAATTAAAAAAAAGGTTAAAGTATGTGAGTATGTAAGGGCTATCATGCAGAAAACAGAAGAAGGTAAGCATGCTTAGTTAAAATTATATAGTTCTAAAACGTCAAAGGTAGTCAAACAAACGTATCTACAAAGTAACATTTTTAGGTATATATAAGTCACATATAGAACGAGAGATTGAGAACGAGTCACTGTAAATGCTAGGTATAAGATGGCTTCGAGAATGTGCTAAATTTCTGACTTTATCAATTCTTGTGACTCCCGCCGACCACAGAAGCATCTTCATCTCATTTGTGTGCATTTTTTGTTCATGCTTCTATAAGACAGCCCAGCATTCGGATCCATACAGCATAATAATTTATCTATTTTTAACCGACTTCCAAAAGGAAGAAAATATCAATTCGTCGTGATCTTTTATGTTTTTTTTTTTAAGTATGTTCACTGATAATTCAAAAATGCCTGGATCGATTTTTGTTTTATTTTCTGGTGGTTCCATAGAAATTTGATTGAAATCGATTTTGTAGTTCAGGGCCGAAGTAAGTTTTTAGTTTAGAAAGATTTTTCATCTACGATTTTCATGAAACTTTTAAAAGAGAACCGTTCAAAATATATTCGCATAATGTTCTTACAATAAAACACGCGTCAAAAGTACGTTAACTGAATGTTCTTACATAATAAAGGAGAAGACCCTTGGCATATTTACAAAGCTTTTATGAAATCTTCTGGATATTATGCATGCGTCGGACGCCTGAAGAGGGTCAGCACCGAAACTGACGAAAGTACACATAGAGATGTGAGTAGCTTAAGGCGAGGTTCCTTCGAAAAGGCTTGTTTATAAAGATTTGTTGTACATAAACGAAGACAGATATGAAACAGAAAAGTAAACATACAACGGCGGACTTATCTCGTATAGGTATATTAAAAGTATTTATTATTATAAAAAAGACAATAATAATATGATGACAAAGCCCTTCTGGCGAGGCGACCAATACTGTGAAAATGAGTTTCTTTTGGCGTTTCTTCTCAGCAGTGGTCGTTACGAAGCCCTAGTATCGGTAGCTTTTCTTTAAAATAAATTTAATTTTAATATAAACTACACGTAATGTAAATTATACATATTGACGAGTAAAAGTGCCTAATTACTAAATAAACATTTGAATTTAGAATTTTTTGGTACAATGAAAAAACGGAACTCTAATAGGATCACTCGTGCGTCTGTCTGTCACAGCCAATTTGCTCCGAATCTACTGGACCAAATCAGGTGTTTGGTGGGATGGTGTAATCCCATGACCCAAACACAAGTGTGCAAAGTAAATAAATATTTTTTTAAATAATCATTTTAAAGGGACAGATAAGGAAATTTAAAAAAAAAGTTTTGCAAACCTTACTTAGTCCTTTTTTGACGACCTCCGTGGCGTAGTGGTCACCATGCTAGTCCGCCACCCAGAGGTCCCAGGTTCGATCCCCAGTCAGGGCAAGTTGGAAAATGGCGTTTTTCAAATTGTCCTGGGTCTTAGATGTTTATCTATATATGTATTCGTTATAAAATATAGTATCGTTGAGTTAGTATCCCATAACACAAGTCTTGAACTTACTTTGGGGCTAGCTCAATCAGTGTTATTTGTCCGTACATATTTATTTATATTTATTTACCGTGTCTTATATTAAATGAAAGGGCTCGTTATAAGGATCTCAAATATATTCTTGTTATTTTTGTAAAATAATTAGTTTTGATTTTACTCATGAAAGAAGACGAAAATTGACCATTCCCACTTGATCTTCGAAACTATGGAGCCTAAAATTTTTAAAAATTAAATACAGAATATCATTATAGAAATGTTATTAAAACCGGTTGTGTAATTTGAGAGTGAAGTCGGTTTTTAGTTTTGAACAAGTAATTATTACAAAAAACCCGACTGCCTTTATTTGTATTTTTTTTATTTTTTTTTATTTTGGTATACCCAGTGTCACTCTCACAGTAAATACAAATCTAACGACACCTCTCAAGCTAAAATCCATCGCGCCGTTCAGGCTGCAGAGCGTGCTAAACAATTATACATACATACATAATTTCGAATAACATAAACCTCCTTCTGGCGCAATCGGGTAAACGACGTTTTTCCACATGAGAGCGAGTCCACACGGCGCGTTGCGGCAACTTTGCGATGTCGCTGCGTGATTTTGTTTTACATACAAATACCATATTGTACCTACAGAATATTAAGCGCTGCGTCGACGCAACGCACTCACGGCTGATGACTGCAGCCCCCGAGACGAGGCGGGAGGGGTGTACCTCATTGCGACTACTTTGTAGCAAAGTTGCAATGACGCAGCGCCTGTTAGGCCGACAATGCGTCCACATTTTTTTTCGGAAAAAATCCTGTTTGCGTTTCTCCACAGCACTGATCGTTTTAAATTAAATTTATGTATTCAAACTAAAAAAAAGAGATAGGGAACTAATATTATTTTCTTTCAACGTCATGTACATGTACTTAAGTTATTGACGACTTAAAATGCCTACTAAGGTCTAATTACTTAATTATTGATTATATTCATTGTATTTTGCCTACTTAAGTATATAAAGTTATTTCTGTTTTCTCATCATTTTGTACTTGAGGGACCATATGGGCCAATGGTGGCGGATTTTCATAAATGGATATGCATTTTACTTAAGGGGCTAGATGAATTTTTAAGGGTCCAGTGCTGCCCCCATTTAAAATAAATCATTTGACTGAAAACGGAGATATCATTTAAAATTTTGTCTTGATCAGACCCTGGATAACCGTTCAAACTATTTTATGAACATTACATTTTAAAGTGAGAATATGAAGCTTTTCTACGCACATAGGTACGCCAAAAGTGGCCGATTTTCGCAATTGTGCGTAGAAAAGCTTCACGTTCTCACTTTAAACTGTAAACAATAGTTCATAAATAGTTTGAACGGTTATCTAGGGTCTGATCAAGACAAAATTTTAAATAATATCTCCGTCTTCTTTTAAAAGATTTATTTCAAATGGGGGCAGCACTGGACCCCGAAAAATTCAGGTAGCCCCTTAAGTACTTATTTTCTTCGAGTATTTGCTACGTCACATGTCTTTAAGTAGCTTAAAAACCTGACACCAGTGTTCACTAAGAAGAGTTTAATATCTACTTATGTACTAAGTACTAATACAATATGTAACAAAAACCTTGTCTGATATTTGTAGGAGCAACTCAGACCGTCAATATGAACAACGTCAATATGAATTGCCGGGTCGGCTGAACACTTTTGTATGAAAATGTCGATTTTTTTCGAGTTTCAAGCATTTGTCCCATAGGAAAAGTCTTTCATATTGACGGGCTGAGTTGCTCCTAGAAAGATCGGACAGGGTTTTTGTTACATATTTTATATCTACTACATGATTATTATAACTCACAAAGCACAGAAACATATGGTCCCTCGCGCCGCGCGACCATATACGTTTCTGTGCTCTGTGTAAAGGCGTAAATTATATATATTTTTTAAACCTTACAAGTGCATTTTAGCTCCCTAGTAAAAATAAAATACCTATACTATTATTCTTATATAAAAATTCTATTTAATTAATTAAAATTTCATTAACACCACTTAGATAGTTGGCAATCAACCACCGTACGTTTTAAAAGGAACTTTTTACCTCGTACGACCGAACTGTGGAATCAACTTCCTGCAGCAGTGTTCCCGGACCGATACGACATTGAAACTTTCAAAAAACGAGTCTATATTTTCCTAAAAGGCCGGCAACGCTTATGTTACACCCCTGGTGTTGCAGTTGTCAATGGGCAGGGGTAATCACTTACCATCAGGTGACCCGCTTGTTCGTTTGCCGCCTTATAACATTAAAAAAATATATATACAATATTTCTACTACAATCATGATAGTCCTATAATCTCCTTCGCAGACCCAAATGAACCAAATTCAATTTAAAAAGGGATATTAAATCCATCGCACATTTTAATGAATAGCACTTATCTCAGACTGATTCCCACGGATAATAGCAGCATGGTCACCCTGGAGGATCATGATATAAGTATAGGACTTTACATAGCTACCTAAAGGACGAGTGCTGTAATAAATCTCGCAGTTTTGCACGTGCCTGACTGTAGAGATGGACATTTGAATGTTTTTTAGTAACACAAATACAAAATCTGTCAGTTTCTACTATTGAAAATGTTGACTTTATAGGAGGGAAAAGTATATAAAGTGGATTATAATGAACAAATGAATATATACGGAAAAATCACACAGATTGAGTTAAAGTGTTAAAAGTTTTGTAATTTTCCTTACAAATTATGAAATTTACATGTAAAAAAATAAACGTGTAAAATTTCCTAAAAAAAAATTCGGGAATTTTGCGGAAAATTTTGACAATTTTCAGAAAATTTATGTAAAATTTTCATATTTTTCCTTAAATTTCTCAGATTTTTTCGAATGATTAATTACAGTGCTATGTAACTTTTGCATGAAAAATTACATAATTTTTAACATTGTGGCCTTAAAGCGAATTCGAGACCTATTAGAATTATTAAACAGTGAAATGATTTTCACTAACGAGATACTCGGACGTTATTAGCATGAATTAAATCCGACTCTCATTGCCCAGCGGATTAGTTCGTTGAAGTGGCAGTGGGCGGGACACAGACGACATGGATGATGGGGCAAAAAGGTTTTCGAATGGCGACCACGTGCTGGCAAGCGAAGCGTAGGACACCCACCCACAAGGTGGTCTGGTGACCTGACTAAGGTCGCTGGAAAGCGCTGGATGCAGGCTGCTCTAGATCTGTCATTTTGGAAATCCTTGGGGGAGGTCTATGTCCAGCTGTAAACGTAATGCGGCTGACCGACCGATTTCAATGCAGTTTTTTTATGTAAAATCAAGCTCCTTTGCGTTGGTTTTTAGCTGTGTTTGATAAAAATCGGTTCAATGGTTTAAGTTATTGGGGGTTAAAATTTGAAAGTCGTAAATTTTTAGTTCGCCTAGCAAATAAAAATGACACTACGGGTATCAATTTTAATATGTAGTTCCTCTACTTATTACTAGAGGACGTTCTAGAAAATCGGTCTTAAAAATTGCCAATTTGCCAATATTTACAAATGAACTGGTAACTGTTTGTTTCGCATGTTATCAGCTAAGTAATATAATAATAATAAGCCATCAAATAATTTTTCAAAATTAAAAACCAATTTCACCCCCAAACTACATAACCGATTTTAATAAGATTTCCATGGTACGACCTGGAAAGTATACCTTTTCAAACAAAAAAAGAATTTTTGAAATCGGCCCAGGCGTCTTTGAATAATCAGTGAACATACATAAAAAAAAAATAAAAGATCGCAACAAATTTAAAACCTCCTTTTTTGGAAGTCGGTAAAAAACCCTCGAAAACAACGTAGGTCATGACTTAGCCCAGCTATTTGAGAAATTTTAATATAAACCATGCACCCTCATTAAGCGAGCCGCGGTCGGCGAAAATGGGCTTGGGCCGGAAAGTACCTATCTGGAATTTTTGTGTGGTTTCCAACGATGTAAATGGCGAAATCTTAGTTCGTACAGCTCGCCATAGTGCAGGAAAAATCTGGTATATTGGCTTTGGCGCCGGAATGAAGTCTCCTGTAAAATCTGTGGGTACTGAAAGGATTTTGCACCTACAAATAAATGGATTCGTACCAGGGGCGTTGCTAGCGCCGTATCTGCCGTATCAATTATACGCCCCCCTCCCCCCAACGTGCGTAAGCAAAAAATAATAAAAACATCCCAACTTTTTTTTATTTCAGAAATAACAAGTGTCAAAAATAGTAATGTCTTTATTCCCGCGTAAAGCGTGCGTTCAAAAGTTGGCAACACACTACATCGGTTATCGTGGGCTGCGGGATTTCCCCGTTTAAGTCATTTACTTCAACGGGGAATTTTAGGTATTTTCAATATTTTGGAAAAAGTGAAACAGATAATTATGATGAATAAATATTTCTTTTAATTTTATGCAATCATTTTTTATTCTTATGTGAGAAATCTTTGTCCTCCCTAAGGGCCAAACAAATTTTTATACGGGGCCCCCGCCAAGGCACGCTACGCTACTGATCCGTACTTATTCTGACCTTTAAACGCTTTTTTTATTGAATAAACAATATTTTGGCACTGGGATACACTTCTGACACCAATTGTCATGAGAGTGGGTTGGGGATAGGAAAGGAAACAACAATCTTATTGAATGGTGCCTTTATTTACAACTCAAGCAGTACTCACAATTGACAGCGATGTGGCGACCTCTACGGCCACTATGAGGAACTACAATCAAGAGACAACCGACAATATAGTTCACAAGAAGCATATGAGATGGCGCCAGTAGTATCCTACATCTCGATCTCAGAGTTCGCTCGATTCGCTGCATATATACTATAAACAGTATTTTTTCTACTTCTGTACTGTTATGTGATTCTGATAAATCAATCTACAGCAGTACCTCGAAGAAAACAAGCCATAAATTTAAAGGCAATATAAAGGGCGTTACAGTCTCCAAATAAACCTTTTACCAACAGTCTTTAGAAAGAAATTATTTGAACTTGATTAGAACAAAATAGCTGTTGTCATGACTAAATTTGACTAAAGGTTATTACCAGTGATCGGATAATTGGGCGCATATTTACGTAAACTTTACGCGGCACATAACATAGCGTTGATACAACCACCAACCTCATAAAAATAATTATGTTTCGTGGCATCATTCTAGGGATTTACACATGTAGCTGTCTACTACTAGCCCGTGCATGACTTGTTTAAAGCTACATGTAGCTTTAATGTAAATCGCTAGAATAATGTTGCGAAACATAATTATTTTTATCAGGTTGGTGGCTGTATCAACGCTGTGTTGTGTGCCGCGTAAAGTTTGGGCAAATAAGCGCCCGATTATCCGATCACTCAACTGGTTATTACGTTCTCAGTGATCTCTCACAAAAATATAGGTAATTGGATATTTGGTTATTGTGAGACTTGATATTTATTTATTTAGACTTTATTGTTGAAGAATAATATCCTACAAGTGTTACTTGTGTAAGTGGTGTTTGCTGTTATAAAATAAAAATGATAGAAAAATTACAATGATTATTTTTCCGACCCAAATATCGACCAATAGAATTGCACCATTCGACGTCACGTGGTACAACCTACATGGTATTATACTGATAATTTTTTGATTATTTTCTCTGGTAGTTGCTATATATAAAAAACAAAACATAATCCAGTCAAATTAACCACACGTCAAACTGACAGGTTGAATTCAATTGTGAAAATTGGAGATTTTGCATGAAAATGAGTCGATTTGGAGTTTGTTCTCTGTCCACCATCGATAAAAAAGTCAAAGGAAATGTTCCCATTAATACGGAGAAGGCAATTTGTTAACTGTTCATTTCATCTCATGGTGCAATTCTATTGGCCGACATTTGGGACGGAAAAATAATCCCCCGAATACCCCACGAGCTTCAAAATTATCGGGTATTTCCCGATAGGTTCGTTGCAAACAAATGAAGGAGTCAAGTTTTTCAGGTTAAAAAATCACGAGCGCGAAGCGCGAGTGATTTTTTAACCTGAAAAACTTGACTCCTTCATTTGTTTGCAACGAACCTATCGGGAAATACCCGATAATTTTGAAGCTCTTGTGGTATTATAAGTGATTATTTTTCCGTCCCAAATATCGACCAATAGAATTGCACCATTCGACGTCACGTGGTACAACCTACATGGTATTATACTGATAATTTTTTGATTATTTTCTCTGGTAGTTGCTATATATAAAAAACAAAACATAATCCAGTCAAATTAACCACACGTCAAACTGACAGGTTGAATTCAATTGTGAAAATTGGAGATTTTGCATGAAATTATGAAATTCTTATTTGTTAACTGTTCATTTCATCTCATGGTGCAATTCTATTGGCCGACATTTGGGACGGAAAAATAATCCCCCGAATACCCCACGAGCTTCAAAATTATCTGGCATTTCCCTCAAGGTTCCCTGCAAACAAATAAAGTCGTCAAGTTTTTCAGGAAAAATCACTCGCGCTTCGCGCTCGTGATTTTTTAACCTGAAAAACTTGACTCCTTCATTTGTTTGCAACGAACCTATCGGGAAATACCCGATAATTTTGAAGCTCTTGTGGTATTATAAGTGAAAATATTTTCAACTCGAGGTAAATCTTACTGAGCGCCTTAACCAAGAAAATAAATTCTTTAATGTTTACTGTATCAATTGTACTTAAGTACTAGGTCTTCTCTATTATTGTGTGTAATAGCTAATACATGTGTCAAAGTCAAGGTAATTTTTATTCAATGTAGAATAAATATATCGCTTATTAAAGGTTACTTTTTATATTATTTTAGTCCAATCAAATTATTCGAACTCTGTAAAGGCAAGATGGAAAATGATATTTTTCACATTGACCTGGGTCTTGGATGTTTATCTATACATGATTTTGTTGTAAAATATAGTATTGTTGAGTTAGTATTCCATAACACACGTCTCGAACTTACTTTGGGGCTAGCTCAATCTGTGTAATTTAACCCTGTATATTTATTGTTATTTTACTCAAAAATCTACACAAGCGAGTATAAGAAATTAAAGAGCATATTAAAATTGTAAAAAGATAAGTAAATTTTAATTTTATTGGTTCTTGTTGACTTGAAAATTTACAAATAAAACATGTATAAAAGTCAAAATAGTACATAGGTAAATTAAAAATTCATTTTATATTACAAAAAATACTAACATCCAACCATTAACCACCTTTGCTTCGTTTCTTTTGTCGATTGAAATTATAAGCCGAATAAATTATACAGCAAATTCTCCGAAAATTGTTAGCAGAGCTCATTGTTATCTCCGCTCTGATATGGACCATTGTTCGGCAAATTTTTGTGTGAATCCGAATTATAAAACCCTCGTGTATTGATTAATTCAATGGCTGTTCAATTTTTCTCTTTACAATCCCGGATAAGGGTGCCTTATCACTGTAAGCTAAGATTAACTTTAATTGCGAGCAAGGCTTAAAATACAGGTATTTATGGGTACCGGTACCATTGACCTTTGCGCGGTACCGGTGACAGACATAGTGCCGGTACTATCTGTACCGTTACTATTTCTCCGTCTGTACCGGTTTGTTTTTCGTGTATGTAAGTGGCCAACACTGGTGTCAGATTTTTCAGGCTGCCTAAAGGCATCTGACATAGCTTGACGACTGCCATACAATTATGACAGCCCCCGCTACTTGTGTGAGTGAGACAGCGCGAGTGTACGACAAAGATTTAGAATATACAAGTAGTGTAGATTTGCCACCGAGCGTCAAGGGGTAAGGGGAAGACATATTAATGATACTACGTATATGTTTTTCATGGTCGGATTTATAGGCACACTTTAAATATATGCAATTTGAAGTGTGCCTATAACCCGACCATGAAAAAATGTTCGGTCGGTCATCATCATCCGAGCGTATTCCCGGTTGCATCCTCAGCAGTAACGCTTCAGAGCCCGGGGTCCGCTTCCTAACCAAGGAGATTCGACGAGGTTACTGGTTTTTACACAGAGCGACTGCCGTCTGACCTCCACAACCCAAAGGGCAAACCAGGAACCAATCCTTGGATAGTTTGATGATCAAACGCTAGGTGGCGTTCGGGACCAACAGTTTTACGTGCCTTCCGAAACACGGAATCATCTTTCTTTTCGGATAATCAGGTGATTCAAGCCTGCAATATCCTATCCAGACTGGAAACAACTTTGCACAAAATATGTTTCCCAGTGGGAATCGAACCCATGACCTCCGGGTCACAAGGCGAACGCCTTGACCACTGGACCATGGAGGCAGTCGAAAAAATGTTCGGTCGGTGATAGAGACAAAACATGGCCCTCATTTCTTTTTCTTCTTTTAGAAATCTCAGTAAGACTATTTTGCTCTATCAAAGCGTGTCAGGCCCTTGGCGGACGAGTATGTTTCTATTGCATAGATGCAAACACTACAAGCTTGAACTCGATATATCAAAGCATTGCCACTGATCAGGCACCTTAACCCTCCCTTTGTATGACTTCCTTTATCGCGACTCGACAAAGTCCCATTTATTACGGCAATAACTCAAAATTCTTAACAAGATGTCAGGCACAGGTCTGGAGCCTATTGAATACATGGTTCGTATGGATTTAACGTAATAGACCGGAAAGGAAACATTGGAGGGTGGGATGTTTGTCATATCTCTTAGAAGTTTTGGGTTTGTTATCGAAAGTACAACTTTACAAGTCTATTTGCTATAACTTTTCTGATTTTCATCAAACATTGCTTGCAATAAACCGCATTGAAATAGGTCTATCCGTTTGAGAGCTACGATGCCACAGGCAGACACACAAACAGGCTATCTATAATGATCTAACCCTTCAATCAAAGTTGTAGATAAGCTTAAAACGTTAAGAGAAGCCTTCCCGTCTTACTTTTCATACAAACGCTTGTACGTGATTATGACGTTGTAACTGATCTTTCTTGAAGTTTTTTGAACTAACAGGTATCTTGTGCCCTATTTCTAGGTTTCTATCGAAATAAAAAATTGAAATTTGGAGAAACAAATTCAGTATAAGCCCCCAAAAATCTGCATTTCTGCACAAATTTAACTTGAACTTCGACCGTTTATAAAGCTCTCATAAATTGTAAAGGTATAAAAAAATATTTCAATTAAACCTTGCAAATGTAATGAAAATTTTAAATAAACAACATTTATTTCCCACACTTGTAAGACTTGCTAAAAAACACGTATCACCTGGAACGAGTTTTAATGAAATTTCCGCACCCAATGAATATTCGTTCAATGGATCGTTAATAATAATAATAATTTCACTAAAAAGAATGAAAACCGAGCCCTCAGGCGCTATCTCCCTCTTTTGGCTTTGCTTTATTTTCTAGCATTGCCCTGGATGAAACAACAAGCTTTTCAAACCATGCTCCCGTTGACGACTGAGCGGTCGGGAAGGGCCGCCTTAAATAAGTATTTCGTATGCTTCGTCCCAGTTGCTAACTCGTAGTTTCTCAATATTCATCCAATTCTCGAAAAATATAATTCGTGTTGTAGAAAATATTTACTAAACATATTGCTCAAGTTGTATAGAATATGTAATACGAAAATTGCGAGCCTTTATCAGCGATTTCTGAGAGATCTCCGTCTAGTCAGCATATTTCTTTATTGGGACTCTTGATGGAGGAATATTTATATGAAAACATACGGATTTTAGCCTCAAAAATTTAACTCCATGCTGGTCTGGAAGAAAAGAATAAACGCAGAATATACCAGATGTTTTAGTTCTCGCTTACGTAGTAAAGGCAGTCAAGGGAATGCACAAAAAAGGGAATAATGTCAATAGGCGATGCTAGCATTCATCACTATATTTCCACCTTCTCGTCCACTCATGATCATCCGAGTAGTGTTGCAAGCAATAGTACAAAATATCGATAGTCTATCGATACTATCGTGACCTCGAAAAAGAGTAACAATATCTTTAGGACTATCGATTGTATCGAATTACCGATACTGTCGATGTCGATACTATCTCCATATTACGCGTACGCTCATTCGTGGCTACGTTACGGGATTATTTTGTGGGGAAATAGTGTAGGTGCCCACGATTTGTTTGTGATGCAGAAAAAGTGCGAGCGCATACTTACGAATATTCTGGTCCCAAATAGCTGCAAGCCATTTTTTATTGAAAAAAACATACTGACGCTCCCGTCGTCATTCATTTTAGAAACAGCCTTGTTTGTAAGAAAACATAAAAATCTACTTATCCAAATTAAAGATACACATGACAGAAATACGCGCCACAAAAATAAATTAAATCTATCAAATATGCAAATGTTTCAAAATAGTCCGTACGTTATGTCAATTAAGATATATAATACAATTCCTGAAAGCATAAAAGTAGAACAAAAAGACACAAAATTATTACTGATCTCAAAGGCTTATTATTCTGTAGATGAATTCTTAAACGACAAGTTTAGTAAATAAATTAGCTTGTAGCGTGTGTTACCTCAATCTCACGTCCACGGAAAAAATAAATTAAGTAGGTATAAAATATTTGAATAACGTGTGTATATCCAAATAATAATATTGTTTATTATTTGTTTTTGCTACACCCAAACTGGGTACATGTTGATCTGCATAATATAATGTTAACTTTTTGCTTACATGTTGCGAATAAATGACTTATGACTTATCGATTGTCAATACAATTGTAATGCTTCCGAACCCGGGGTTTGCTATAGCCAGGTGAATTGACGAGGTTTCTGGTTTTTACACAGAGCGACTGCCGTCTGACGTCCGCAACTTAAAGGGTAGACACTAGACCAATCCTTGGATAGGTTTGTGCACGCTAGGTGACGTTTGGGACCCACAGTTTATACGTGCCTTTCAAATCACGGAATCTTCTTTCTTTTGGAATAATCAGGCAATTCAAGCAAAACCCTAACTAGTCTGGAAACAACTTTTTACGAAGTATGTTTCCCAGTGATTCAAACCCACGGACTCCGGACTTATATGGAAACTAGCTTTTGCCCGCGGCTTTGCTCGCGTAGGGGTGTAATTGATCAAAATCCTTTCTTAGGGGATGCCTACGTCATAACATCTACCTGCATGCCAAATTTCAGCCCGATCTGTCCAGTGGTTTGGGCTGTGCGTTGATAGATCACTATGTCAGTCAGTCAGTCATCTTTGAGTTATATATATTTAGATTAGATAAATCAATTGTCGTATATGTGACCCGTAACTACAGGTTCTTCGGAAACCTAGCATGGGCACCAGTCCACCGCAAACACATTTATTGATTGATTAAGTTTTTTTTTTCGTGTATATTTCTTATATAAAATTGTAACTATTTTTTTGGAAGAAATAAATACATTTATTATATATCTCGTACTGTTTTTGACAAGTGGTTTTTCTAAAAACCTTTATTACAAGCTTTTATTTAGTTTCACCTGTCCCGTTGTCTGTCGATCTGTCTGTCTGTCTGAAATCAAATCTTGCAATTTAAATTTAACCAACTTCCCAGTTTTAGATTGAGCTGGAATTTTGCACGCATACGTATGTTGTGTACGACGAATTTAGGCTCATTTGATTCGTCTTGAGGAGCACTTAAAAAAACTAGTTTTAAAATATATTTTTTTAAAGTGAAAACTTCTTTAGCGGCGTTGTACTTTTTTTTGTAGTAGGTAAAAAATGTTAAACTCGCGTCAGGACACGTGACCGCGTCAGGACACGTGACCTGATCGAAAATTCGTAAGACGGATAGAGAGTACACAGCCGGCGGTTTCGTTTAGGCGGCGCAGGGCGCTTGCACGTGGCACGCTGTAAATAAATAAATATTGTATTCTACCACATTAATGATAGTAGTTTTATACTGATAATTAAAGCAATTCGTGCAAAATTATTCCCGAACCATTCCAAAATATCAAAAACGCACAACGTTAATATTCAAGTTTTCACTTCTGCCGGCACTCCCGGAGTGCAATCTGTTGTTTTTTTTTAATAATTTCTTATTTTACTTCTAAATTGCAATAAACAAAAGCTTCCCAAATACAAATACAATTTGAGCGAAAACACAATTAAGCAGCCTACAGGAAAACAAGTTGGTAAATATTTAACCCTTTTGTATACAGATCCAAACGGCACGTGTCAAACCATAGAATAGACAAAATATACCTACAGATATCTCCAAAGCCTACTTTATCATTTTCGGGGAAGAACTATTAAGATTTGCAGAACAATATCGGCTCTTTATAGGGTTCCGTACCCAAAGGGTAATAACCGGCAAAGGGCGTGTGGGGCCACGCGCAGTGTAGGGTTCCGTAGTTGCGAATGGCCACTTCGAGTTCACGCCACTAAAAACGTCTTAAAACTAATTTTCTATTGAATTTGAATAAACTTTACCTTTTCCGAGTACCTTTATAAGTTCTTTATAAGTTGTTCGCTTATAAATTTTTAATTTGTAAGCCTTACTTAGCTCTGATAGTTTTCCTTTAAATTTCGTTACATATACTATTGCTGTGATTTTTTTCACATGTCAATATATAACCGTTTAATAGATAGAGGGGGGGACACTTGACTCTAACAAAAATTTTCAATATAAAACCAAATATTTCAGAAACGGATCCCTAAATCGAAAAATTATGTTCACAAACTTACAATATTTTCAAAAGACCTATTCAACGATAGCCCACGTGATGAGTTAGTCGAGAAAAAAAAATTGGCTCAAGATTCAGCTTGTATGGGAGCTATCCTAAAAATTTTAATTTTTAAAAATTTTATTTTTCCCCTTTTTTGGCATGACTAAAATAAATACATATATCAAATTACAACTTTCTAGTACTTATAGTCTCTGAGTAAAACCGCAGACGGACAGACAGACAGACAGACAGACATTGCGAAACTATAAGGGTTCCTTGTTCACCACGGAACCCTAAAAACGGGACCTTATTACAATACTCTGCTGTCCGTCTATCTGTCACCAGGCTGTATCTCATGAACCGTGAAAGCTAGACACTTGAATTTTTTACAGACAATGTATTTCTGTTTTCGCTATAAAAACAAATAAAGTAAATAATTAAGTGGGGCTCCCTGTAGAAATATATAGATTCTACTCGATATGCCCAGAGCTGGAGAGGACTGTATGTATGTATATATGATGTAGGGGCTGATCCGATTAAAAAAGCGAACAACTTTCAACACGTCTATTCCCAATCAAGTACACGCAAGAAGAGAGAGTACAAAAAACAGTGTTGCCATAAATAATATACAATTTTTGGATTCTAGGCATTTTGCCAGTTTACATTTTTTAACCAACTTTAAATAAAGACATGTTGGTTTCCCAACACTCCCACACAATATATGTGTTTCTTTTTTTTGCTTTTTCTTGCTTGATATTAATAACAGCAACAGGTGTAGGCGCTTTAAATTTTTACAGCATATTGAATTGTACATTCATCATACGTTTTTTTTGTTGCTGTTTTTTGCTTGAAATTAATAACAGAAACAGGTGTAGACGCTGGACGCCCATAAAACAAACGTGATTTTTATAGATAATGGTACGGAACCCTTCGTGCGCGTCCGACTCGCACTTAACCGGTTTTATTTGATTTGCGTGTGTTTTAAATGGCAGTGGTAGCCATTTAGTTAAAGGGCTATATTTTTCAAAAGGCATGTGGTTTGTCTGTTGCAGACTGGCTGACAGTGACGTGGGCGCAGGGTGGCATGCAGCTGCAGCCAGACGGCTCTGAGGACGTCGATCTTAAAGGAAGGTACGTACTTAAATTAGTAAGCTATATATAATTGACGACCTCCGTGGCGTAGTGGTCACCATGCTAGTCCGCCACCCAGAGGACCCGGTTTCGATCCCCGGTTAGGGCAAGTTGGAAAATGGCCTTTTTCAAATTGTCCTGGGTCTTAGATGTTTATCTATGTATGTATTTGTTATAAAATATAGTATCGTTGAGTTAGTATCCCATAACACAAGTTTCGAACTTACTTTGGGGCTAGCTCAATCAGTGTTATTTGTCCGTATGTATTTATGTTTATTTATTTATTTATTGATTTAATAGGGATGATGACTGGAAAAAAAATCTTTTATTTAGTCCGTCGACTAGATTATACAAAAATAAAGGACTATATTTTTTTCGTTTAGCAAAGCAGTAAAAACTCACAAAGATACAGCGCTTCAAAGTTTCGGAGTGGAAGTGATTTGCGTCACCTTTGGTTAAAAATCGTAGCTGACCGTGACGTCACGCAAAATTTAAATGCTCTGTGTCTTCGTCATTATTTGCTTATCAGAGAATAGAAAAATACATTAACCATACTTTTTAACAATCTACCTAATAAGCCAAAAAAAATTCTAGTCTACATAATATATATAAATACCTACATCCATACATACATATATATAGTTAGCCCCAAAGTAGGTTCGACACTTATGTTATGGGATACTAACTCAACGGTACTATATTTTAAAACAAATACATATATAGATAAACATCCAAGACCCAGGACAATTTGAAAAAGGCCATTTCCTACTTGCCCTAGCTAGGAATCGAACCCAGAACCTCCTGATTGGCGGGCTAGCGTGTTGACCATTACGCCACAGAAGTCGTAATTACCAGAATTACCTCTTGACTTAAGTTCGAGACTTGTGTTATGGGATACTAACTCAACAATACTATATTTTATAACAAAAACATATATAGATAAACTCCAAGACCCAGAACAATTTGAAAAAGGCCATTTTCCGACTTGCCCTTGCTGGGGATCGAACCCAGAACCTCCGGATTGTGGACTAGCGTATTGACCATCACGCCACGGAAGTCGTAATTACCAGAGCTACCTCTTGACTCAAACATTTTTGGTTTTCCGAAAATATCGTACCCTGCACATTTTTTATTTTATTTTAATAAACTTTATTGTTCCAAAGTACAAATATACTTTTAACAAATGGCGGACTTAATGCTAAAAGCATTCTCTCCCAGTCAACCATAGGGATAAACGGAGAAAATTATGCGGCACAAAAAGCAATACAACATACGTAATTACATTATAAAATATTGCTACATAATATAATAATATTATATACCCATTATATATGAATATCAGAATGAATATCTACTTATACAATATACAATGTCCTTTTTAATTAAATTTTAAAATAAATATATATCGAAATACGAAAATTTTTTTTGAATTTTTCATAGTAACGATATCACGTGACTACTTCGATTTGTATGAGAACCTAAATATTTTTTTTCGTATTTCGATATACATTTATTGGGAAAAGTTGTTCAAAATGATGGACTGAATCACCTCTTAAAATATTTGTACTTAATTAAAAAGGACATTGTATACATACATTTAATTATACTAACATTAATAGCTATGAAGAGAAGAACTGAACAATAATGACTTTATGAAGAAAGGGAGTTTAAAAAGTGGACGTGAACTTTTCTTTTAAAAGAGAATTTGGTAGAAATTTCTCTGATGACATTTCACATCACCCTTCCGATGTCTCCGTTATATTCAGAATGAAGAGCCACCCACCAAATAGATTTAGATGGCATCGCTCGACCGGTCTCAAAACGGCGCGACATTTTGTTTACCAGATTGTGTCAGCTCAATTTTCAACTTTGCCATTTCGTGGAATTGCGGATAATTGACAATTGGGCGGACAATTAGATAAAATTGCCGTAGTGATTTGGGGTCTATTTTTATATAATGTTTCATTTTTAATTAGATATATTTTTAGTTTTCTTTTAATCTATATATATAAAAGCGAAAATCACTCAATCACTCATCACGAAATCTCGAAAACTACTTAGCCAATGAAGATGAAATTTGGCAGGAAGGTAGATTGTGACTAGGAGACGTCCGCTAAGAAAGGATTTTTGGAAATTCCATGCCTAAGGGGGTGAAATAGGGGTGGCCAGTTTGTATGGAACTTCGTAATTTTTTAAGTGAGACACATGAAATTTTTAATTTATTTTAATAGTTAGTAGAAAATAATAATGCATTTAGGGCTTGCGAATTATTTTATTATGAAACTTGGTCATTTTTTGAGTGAGAGACAAAAAATTGAGACAAATAGATCATTTGTTGTCTTTTGCTTTAGCAAATGAAGTAAGACACATGAAATTTTTAATTTTGTTTAAGTAGTTAGTAAAAATTAATAATGTTTTTATAAAATTTTGAAAATTACATCCCTGTAGGGGTGAAATAGGGGTCGTAAGTTTGTATGAATCTCCATAATGTTTGAAGACAGACCCATGACATTTTTGGATTAGTGGTAAGTAAAAAATAATAATCTGTTAATTGGATTTTAAAAACTTACATCCCCGGAGATGCAAATAGGGGTTGCAAATTTATATTATAATAAAACTTTTTTGAATGAGAGGCAAAAATTTGAGGTAAATAGACCTGTCGCTCTCTTTTGCTCTAGCAAATGACGGTAATGCAAATGGGAGCGGGAGCGGGACCGGGAGCGGAAGCGGAAGTGGGACCGGGAGCGGGAGTGGGAAATCTTATTAGAAACAGTTTCGATTTCTACGCGGACGAAGTCGCGGGTTCAAGCTTGTTATAGATAAGACCCTAAAATATTGTAGCTACTTTATTTATTCACAATTTCAGGTTTACAATCCGCTATTTTCCAACAAGTCAAATCAGATTCTTTTTTATAAACGTCAAAACAAATATTTTCTATAGGATTTGTATGAAATACGAGTACAGGTAGATGACGTCATTTTTTTCTCGGAATGAAATTACGCTCTTTTTATCAGTTTTCCTGCAAAAATAAATCTAAAATCACGTCAAAATGGAAATGTCAAAGACAAATGCCTATTTTTGGCGACGTTATATTTTCTTATCAGTACAAAATAATTTATTTTTGACCCAGGAAAATACCCTATTGGTTAATATGCGCTCGTTTCCCGTCCTCGCATCTCTCCCTCGTTCTCGCCTTGTCGAAGCTGTTGAGCGCGCGGCTGCGGGCGAACATACACACATTGCCGTGTGTACAGATGTATATTTTCGTTTGTAGTAGTGTAGGAATAAACGATACTTCGCATCTATGAAGCGTCACACCTGTGATGTTGGTCCTCTTAGACTTAGACTTACAGAAATGTTTGCTATCTATATTTAATAGTAAAAACCGATTGAGGGAATGGGCGAAAATGTGTAGTATAAATTTAAAACAAGTTAAATCACTACCACTTTCAAAAGCACAGTAGACGAATACCTAATGATTAACTTTAGCACACTCACGTAACCATCTCATTTGTAATTGACATTTACAGTGACTCGTTCTCAATCTCTCGTTCTATATGTGACTTATATAAACCTAAAAATGTGACAAAATAGAGTAGCTACCTATTGTTTGACTACCTTGGACGTCTTAGAACGTAAGAATGTACCTACTTCTTTTATGCAACAGTTGTATAAGAAGGTTCATAAATGCGAGTGGCGCAAGTTACGATGCGAGCCTTGGCGAGCATCGTAAGGAGATGCCATCGAGCATTTTTTGACATACTTATACAACGTTGCATACAATAATTTTTCTACGACTACATTTACTAAAATAAATACAAAAATATACAAAGACAAATACGAAATACTACCATACGTTTGGTAGATACTAGGTATCTATGGAAGACTTAATTTTTTTTAAATTGATGTCTACCTAGTGTCCAAAAGTGCCATTTTTGAAACATGGAGTCACTTAAACGAATGTTTTTCATACAAAAAACCGTTTGTTCAGTGACTCCACGTTTGAAAAATAGCACCATATGTTAAAATAATGATTTTATTATGTTGGCAGTATGGTAGATCTAAAGAAAAAAAGTTATAGGTCTATGGCTAGGAATATCGTTTTGGCGAAATAACGACACATGTGCTATTTATTATATTAGGAATAGACTACAGACTTTTCTGAAATCATATTATCTATGTTCTTATATTAGTGTTCGGGACCATTTAAAAGACAGATAACAGTACAGGAGTAGAAAAAGTATATTATAATCTTGTAAAATTTAAAAATTAATTATGTTTAACGGGAACTTATTCTGAAATTGTTAAATTTTATTCGATGTTTGCATCGCCACACCCAAAATGGGTACATGCATTACTGCACCAATATTTTGTCACCTTCTGCAACATGTTAGCGATTAATAAATGAGTAATGAGTATGTAATGCGATTGTTGGCGATATGCCTAATAACCTATCACTATTTTGCTGCCTTTTTCCAACTTTTTACCGACCATCACGCTACAAGTAGCCTTTAGATCTTGCGGCCCTAGGCTCAATCTGCTTGTAGCCGCAAGACAAAATTCTATGTGTGTTTTTTTTTTGTATTACCTACACAACATTTTGCAAATATTGTACGAGTTACAAATAAAGACAACTTTATCTTTCTCTCTAATTAATTCCAAGCAGTTACCTGTAATTTTATAAGCCCTTTATATTCCCGAATCAATACGCGAGCTGTCAAACCGGGCAAAGTTACAACGAAATCCCAGTTTGGGAATTTCCTAATTAAATGAAACTTGGAACTCGAAGTTTGAGTGGAGATTGTGAATGTGAAAGGTTTTATTATTTCGAATTTCAGAAGTTATTTTTATTAAAAAAAAAGATTAAATTTAAAGTCTTTTATTTATGATTGATTTTACTCACGCTCACTTTTAATTTCTGAAAATCACTACTCTCTCTACTCGTAGTATCTTTACTTTGGTGCCTGTCATTTTATTAGTTGAAAGGCTGTATTACTGGTTTTTGAGGCCTTGAGAGGTTATAAACAACTCTTTGTTCCTTTTTCCTCGCAGTTCGATCAGTTTTTGGCGCATTCGCGTAAAAGTAACTCAACTACATTTCCCATTACTTTTTTCTTTATACGTGAGATTGCCTGAAGGAAATTGCTTAGCGACATGGCCAGCGGTTTGCCATTTCCTTATTTTAAAAACAATTATGTCTGGTATTTATTTTTTGTGAAATAAAGGGTAAGTTGAGATAAAAGTACAAATTGACTTCACCACAAAACTACACACTTGATTTAGATAAAATTTCCATAAGACCATCTGACAAGTATGCCTATTTAAACAAACAAAGAATTTTCCAAATTGGTCTAGGCGTCTTCTAGAAATCTAACTTATCTAGTTTGAAACAATATGATCACACATAAAAAAAAAACATAAAACATTTCGACGAATTGATAACCTCCTCCTTTTCGAATTCGGTTAATAATATAAGACATAGTTTCAGGCGCCACCTAAAGTGAAGAGAGGGAAGAATAAAGAGAAGCAATAAAATTGTATTTAGCTAAAATATACATATATAATTTGTCACGCATATTGGGCAAAGTTACCCCACAGCGAGACCCGAGCAATGTTATAACGTAACTTGTGCTATTAATCACCGCATTTTGTCATCCAGACTAATTTGATAAGAGTCATGTAAGAATTTATATTATTGCCGCAATCGCTACGTGATTTTCAATTTTAGACCTACGCTTTTTGACTTCTTAGTATTTTTAATTACGTAATTTATGTTTGTTGACTCGTTTGCAAGCATTACATGTTGTAATGTGTCAACATTGTATAATATAATAAGTATTTTTCATATCAACTAAGTACCACCACATAACAATAAGATTTTTAGCATCAAAGTTAAACAAACAGGTATATGGTAAATCGAAGTAAGCGAAACACCTAACATTTTAAGCTTAATTTACTAAAATGTACACCTATAGTACCTACCAAAGTATTTACAATCTACGTGAGACAAGAGCTCAGCCTCCGTCTGACATGAGATTAATAAACTGTCAAGAGGTGGCACTTTAGGATATTGCGAACACTCGCTATACGCAAACAGACACAACTACGTTACGTCTAGCAAAGACAATATAATTACTAACGTTACAGATACCTAACACAATAGAAACTATTGGAGGGCCCGTAAGTAGGCAAAACTTGAGTTGCGGGTAGGCACACAGAGATGGCAGCACACACGACTAGCAAAATGACAAAGAAAGTGTTGAATATATATTATATGAACAAAATATATGTTAAATTAAAGTTAAAAATATTAATAACATAAATATTAAGTAAGAAGAGGGATGAACTAAACCTATTATACACATCATATTAAATAAGATACAATTAAGCTTAAGTTACAATCTCGCAAAATAGAAGATTAAATATGTAGATAGTAGATAGATAGTTTGTTTGATAGTTTTGGTGACAGCATCCGTTACCGGCGACTTGTTGGATTATTTAGTTTTTGTGTTTGAAGCAGCAACATTCGTGCTTGCTTTTTAAATGTTTAAATGGATACTCACTGTCTGATAGGTGGTGGTATGTAATATAGTCGCCTGATATCGGACATGCCCTAGCCTTACGTCCTTCATAAAAATTGAGTTTAGAAAAAAGGTGCTCCAGTTTCTTTTTTATAACTACGCCAAACATTAAGGTCACTAAGTGCAGTTTTCTACGAGACTCCATATGAGTATTAAGCACAGCAGCGCTATTTAAATACGAAGTAATATGGCTACGTGGAAGTACATTAAACCAAAAGCGACAGCACGCATTTTGGACTCGCTGGATGAGGCGCTGTGATATAATTTAAATTTTTCATTTTCTTTTAAACCAGGATGGAATACGATATGTCTTAAGAATTTTGATATGATCTGCTATGCAGCAAAGGTTTTTCTATGCGCCTGTCGGGCGTAAAACGCCAATAACGGTTCTTCCGTTATTACGGCGTATTGTTTGCCAACTCGTCAGAAGGGCTTTGTCATACTATTATTATGTATTTTAATAAATACTTATTATATTATACAATGTTGACACATTACAACATGTAATGCTTGCAAACGAGTCAACAAACATAAATTACGTAATAAAAAATAATAAGAAGTCAAAGGCGAAGGTCTTAAATTGAAAATCACGAAGCGATTGCGGCAATAATATAAATTCTTACATGACACTTATCAAATTAGTCTGGATGACAAAATGTTCCGCAATTCATCACTAGATGGTGTCGTAGGAGTTTTTTTTTTAAATTAGCCTGGCAAATAAACTTGTCAGAAAATATACCATACTAATTTAAAGTAAATCGCTGTCTCAATACCTTCACATTATACGTATGCACAGCAGTGGTTGGCTTAGATTGTCACTACACTGTCCATTACAGCGTTGCTGCACAATGACGGCCGGTAATGAACGTCCCCATTCAACCATTGATTACACGAGCTTCGGAAACATTAATCTTATAACAAATACTTATAGGTCAGGTCAAGATAGAAAATGTTCTATTTCAGATTCAAAGATTCAGGATTCAAAGATTCAAATGTTTATTCAGTAATTAGACCTTTACAGGCACTTTTACACGTCAATAAGTATAATTTACGTCACGTGTAAAGTATATTAAAATATAATTAAATTTTAATGAAAAGCTACCGATACCAGCGCTTCGTAACGACCACTGCTGAGACGAAACGCCGAAAGAAACTTGTTTTTACGGTATTGGTCGCCTATTTGACCTGGGTCTTGGATGTTTATCTATGTATGTAATTTTTATAAAATATAGTATTGTTGAGTTTATCCCATAACGAGTCTCGAACTTTCTTTGAGGCTCAATCTGTGTCATCCATCAGTATGATTAATGATATAAGTATAATATGATATTTGGTTTATTGAAAATTTTGCACGTCTGAGCTTGTTAACGTTACTTTGCCCCCGACGCCAAGCCTAGTAAAAATTGTACAATTTCGACCACTTTAGTTGTCAATAGCATCTCAGTCACACCACCGTTTTGCAACTAAAGTCGTCAATGACACACAAAAGTTCATGTAATTCAAATGTCATTAACGGCTTATGTCCAGCAGTGGACGTTATGCGGCTAAAATGATGATGATTCTTCTCATGCTGATTTCGAGACAAAGGAAACTTAGCTTATGGCTTTTAGTCTGCCTGTTATATTTTTAATTACATAATAGTTTGTTCAAGTGTTATTTATTTAAAGTATTTCAGTTGATTTTATTTTATATATGAAAAACTTAATAATAACTAAATTATACTAAAACTATTTTATTAGTTTTAGTATAATTTAGTTATTATTAAGTTTTTCATTTTTTTTTAATTAACCTCTACTGTCTCACTGCTGGGCAAAGGTCTCCCCCATCTCCTTCCAAATATCTCGATCGTGTGCCACTTTCAACCATTCCCTTTCAAACTGTCGCAAATCGTCACACCAACGCTTTTTCATTATTATTTAGTTTGTTTGTTTTTCGTGTGTGTAAGTGGCCAACACTGGTGTCAGATTTTCAAGCTGCCTAAAGGCATCTGACATAGCTTGACGACTGCCATACAATGATGACAGCCGGGACCGACGGCTTATACGTGCCTTCCGAAGCACGAAGGAGCTCGAGAAATTTTAATGCCACTTGTGGTCACCCATCCAAGTGCGGACCACGCCCGGTGTCGCTCAACTTGCAAAAGCGCTAGTGATGCGCACTTCCGCCGGGCCACCGAGCTCCTCCTAATTATTTAGTAAAAATAATTTTATCATTTGTGATCATTATGTAAACGTTAAGTTATGTGAATTCTTTATTGTACAAAAAGGACACAACAAAAATACAAAAGAAAGCAATACAAAGGCGGACTTATCTCTGTAAGGGATCCATTCCAGTCATTATGTTTAATCCGTATATAAAAGTCTTACATAACAGTAGTCGCATATGATGTGATGTGTTACATTTGACGTACAGACCTCTCAGATAAATTGATCGGTATGGTACAATCTGGGAACGTGTTTTTGAAATCATTTGTCACATTACGAATGGTTTACGCGAGCGTTTCCAAACGGGCGCATTTTTGAAATGATTGTATGCGAAGGATTTGCAACGAGTGGTCTCGACCACTCGTAATTTTGATACTTGTGGCGTAGACATATCAAAAAAACCTTTCATGGAGAATCGTTTCGATTTATACTGCTTTATTATTCATTGTGAAATTCTTAAAAAACCATAGACATATTTTCGGTGTTTTCTGCGTAAAACAAAAGGTGTTGTTTTTAGCTGCCACGACCGTTTCAAAAATAAGGCCTAATGGTTTTATACGCAAGCTGTGAGTAGGAAAACTACACGTCTCGTGTTTCGGTGAGTCCTTAAACGAAAAATAGCACTCCTGATCAACTCCACCGCGAGCGCCTTTTTATTACGCGTTTTCATTGGTCAGTCAGTAGTCAAATCAACCAAAAAGTGCGCAGGCAAGTATAGGGATGACGACTGAGTAAAAAATATATTATTTTATTTAGTCTGTCAACGAGATTAACCAAAATAAAGACCTAGATCTTTTCGTTTAGCAAAGTATTCTTCTTCTTATCGAGTCGAAATGGCTCATATTAGATATTGTTAGACCAGAACCTAGCCGCGGCAACCGCCCTGTCATTAGTCATATTCAGATCTGCCTTAGTACAAGGAATCGGGCAGTTGGAACATGACAAAAGATGGTCCATGGATTGTGTGACCCCACAGTCACACAAACTGTTGCCAGAGTTCCAACCCCATTTGGCTCTGCTCTCCCGGCATCGCCCTGTACCAGAGCGGAGTCTGTTAAAGATTTCCAAACAGCCCAGGGGAGATCCTTACCCGGGAGCAGCTTCTCGTCAGGTGGAATGTCAGATAGTGAGGACGGGTACATATTAAAGTATTAAAATTTACTAAGATACAGCGCTTCGAAGTTTTGGAGCGGGGGTGATTTACGTCCCCGTTAGTTAAAAATCGTAACTGATCTTGACGTCACCCGAAATTTGAATTCTTGCTTATCAGACAAAATAAAAATACATAAACCAGTAAAAAATATTTTTTTGTCCACATCCCTATTGCCAAAAAATCTATACCTATAGGTTTACAATTGATAGTTTCAATCGAACAAGTAATTATTTAAAAAATATTTTAAAAACAGGCTTTTATCTTTTGTAATCCTCAAGACGAATCAAACGAGCCCAAACTCGATGTGGTTGCGTCGTTTCATTACAGAGTTCCTATGGCCACCGTCCAGCTCCATCATCAGATGAGCTCCATGTCATAATAATATTGCATTGTCACGCGATATACGTATGTGTGCAAAATTTCAGCTCAATCTGAAACCGGGAAGTGGGTCAAATTTAACTTGCAAGATTTGATTACAGACAGACAGACAGACAGACAGACAACGGGACAGATGAAACTAAATAAAAGCTTGTAAAAATGCCAAACTATGGATAGGCCAATTGATAGTTTCGGTAGCTATTGCGGAGTTGATACTATCGATAGTGTCGATATGTTATGTACATTCAGTAGTATCGAAATTATATGTATTAGTATCGTTACTTTCGACTGCCTCCGTAGTCCAGTGGTCAAGGCGTTCGCCTTGGAGGTCATGGGTTCGATTCCCACTGGGAAGCATACTGTGTGAAAAGTTGTTTCCAGTCTGGATAGGATATTGCAGGCTTGAATCACCTGATTATCCGAAAAGAAAGATGATTCCGTGTTTCGGAAGGCACGTAGAACTGTGGGTCCCGAACGCCACCTAGCGTTTGATCATCAAACTATCCAAGGATTGGTTCCTGGTTTGCCCTTTGGGTTGTGGAGGTCAAACGGCAGTCGCTCTGTGTAAAAACCAGGAACCTCGTCAAATCTCCTTGGTCAGGTAGCGGACCCCGGGCTCTGAAGCGTTACTGCTGAGGATACAACCGGGAATACGCTCGGATGATGAGTATCGCTACTTTCGATATAAAACTATCGAAAGGGTAGGTTTTATTTAAAATACCTATTGATATCCTGTCGACGGTGATCTATCGAGCGGCAGTACTAGCACAGGCTTCCTTCCCTCGATATTTACTCAAATACATATGTCGGAGCGTAATATGCAATGGCTGTATAAAACTAGATTCCTTTACTTTGAATAATTCGATGACGTTTGGCAGTAATTCCGTGTCAATGTCATTTTGGACAGTTGACGAAAAAAGAATAGAGGACGCGGTATGAGTTCAATGTAAAATTCCCGTTTTATGATTTTACACGCGCAAAGAAAAAGTTGTTTACTACAAAATGCAACGGTTGGATTTGAAATGGCAATATTCGTTAGCAACAAGATATAAGACCGGTCGACCTAGCGACAGGGACAGTCTTGTTCAGGCGGCCGTATCGTGCACAACTCGTTTGTGTAGTTTGCTGTAGCTTGGCCATGACTCATTTAATTGTGATTATTGTAATAGATGTGGATTGGTGAACCGATTTATTACAATGACAGTTTGTTTAAGCAAGACGGAAAGCCCAGGTGTATACACAGTATTCAATTCTGTGGGGCCAGGGAATCCAGACATGGTGGTTGCGATTCATGATTCAGTGCGGAGGCGGATTTCCGTCACATTTTTGTAAGGCTCACGTAAGATCTCTCATGTGGCGGCATCGGTAAGGTGACGTGACTGTAAGTAAGTTTTCATCCTGACATCAGTTTGTTCTCGTACTGTAAGTAACTAAGTGGGTAGTTTACGTCACTTGAGATATCAGATGCCGATCACGCCACGCTCTGCCCCCTTTTATTCATCCGTCTGCGACACATATATAGATGAACACCCAAGACCCAGGACAATTCGAAAAACCAACTTGCTACGAGTCTGGCTGGCGGACTAGCATGGTGACCGCTAAGCCATTCATTTAAATTTAAGAGCGACGCTCTTTTCAGTGGAGTTTCTTCCATTCTTGTCTGTCCTCGGCCAGCCTTTTGACGTCTTGGTACGACACCACTCCTACTTTCTCCTTTATTTGCTTTATAAAGCTGTGTCTGGGTTTTCCTCTGCCCTTTCTTCCTTCTATTTTGCCTTCTATTATCGTCTTCATAAATTTGTCGTGCCGTACCAAGTGTCCCAACATATTTTCTCGCCAATTTGATAGTTTTTATTAATTGCCTCCTTTTGCTCGCTCTGTTTAGTACTTCTTCATTTGTAATCCTGTCCTTCCAGTTAACCTTCCATCCTTCTCCAGCACCACATCTCGAATGCTTCTAATCTTTTTATTTCTTTTTTCGTCAGTGTCCACGTCTCGCATCCGTATAACGCAATACTCCAGACCACTAAGCCACGGTCGTTAAATAATTACTATGTGATTTGAATTGCTTTCTGCGATTCCGCCACCAGTTAATTCATGCAAACTATTGCCGGCCGGTGCTCACAACTACTGTTAGTCCCGGCAAACCTGCTACCAACAGCCCATGTGCACCCGCCACCAACAGCTGATGCATATAGCCTCCCTCCCATGTTGGCTTTTAGTGGCAGGTATGCTGGGACTAACAGTAGTGGGTGGGCGCCGGCAATAGTTTGCATGAACTAACTGGTGGTGAAATCGCACAAAGTAATTCAAATCACATAGTATGTAACTTTGAGTTCCGCAAAGTAACACCTTTATCTATTAACTATCCTTCCTTAATTTCTTAAAATTAATTTTATGTCTTAGATGTGGGCGCGCCGGTAGTCTGGCAGCTACTCCTGGCGAAAAACTACTAGAGCTACTCAGACCGAGCTCTGGCACTCCGCGTCGGCACTCTACTGCGGCCTGCGCCCCCCAGCCCGCACGGCCCTCGGGCTTCGTATACTGCCCCTCGGACGCCCTGCCGTACTGCCCACCGTCAAGGATAGCTCCGCCAGTCAGGCCAATCTTGAAGGTAAGGTTCATTGTTATGTTAATAATATACACGAAGATATCCAGACCATCTTAAGAGTTCCGTACCCAAAGGTAAAAACGGAACCCTACTCCCAAGACTCCACTGTCCGTCCGTCTGTCTGTCTGTCACCAGGCTATATCTCATAAACCATTTTAGCTAGACACTTACCCTCATATTCATAAAAATAACAAACGTTTGCCAAACCTTTTTTAGTTCAAATATGTTTTGTCTCGTTCTTATTATGTCAAATATTGAAAAGAGAAAAAAGGCAAATCAGGTTTTAACTAGTGTAGGTTTATCAAACGTTCGTAATTTTTTATGACTATGAGGGTTAAAATTCTTGCAGATGAGATACTTATTTCTGATTAAAAATACTATAAACAGAGTAAAAAAAATATTTAGTAAGGCTCCCATACAAACAACGTGTTAACTTGTTGTAACAAATTATTTGTAGCGCGTGTATGCATAATATTGCTAGACATTACATATTATGTCTTATTTTTAGCTTTAAGACAATTTTCGACTGGCAAAGTTAATTTAGAATACATTTTATTAATCTACGTAATGGCCGAAACATGCGAAAAGCAGGGGTTACTCCGAAAGCGGTACGCAAGACGGACGTTACTGCGTATCCGCGTTTCAGTGACAAGCAATATTGAGCACTAGCGTATGATAATAAAGTCTAATGTAGTTTGACATAAAAATAGGACGTCACTATCGTACGAATAACGTGTTATTTTATAGAGTAACCCCCCAGGAATGGAGGGACTAAGAGGAGGCCTTTGACCTGCATTAAGAAAGATCTGAACCATTGTCTTGTATGAGAACTGCTTAAATATTTATTTTATTCTGTTTTGTGATAATTTCTACTGTCTAGCTATAACGGTTCATGAGATACAGTCTTAGTAATAAGGACCCGTTTTTACCCTTCGGGTAGGGAACCTTAGAAGAGTCCATGAACTACAAGACAAGCTAGCAACATTATTGAATTTATTTTATTTACTTAATATGACGACCTTTGTGGCGTAGTGGTCACCATGCTAGTCCGCCACCCAGAGGTTCCGGGGTCGACCCCCGGTCAGGGCACGTTGGAAAATTTTCAAATTGTCTTGGGTCTTGGGTGTTTATCTATATATGTATTTGTTATAAAATATATTATCTTTGAGTTAGTATCCCATAACACAAGTCTCGAACTTACTTTGGAGCTAGCTCAATCAGTGTTATTTGTCCCTATATATTTATTTATTTTACTACCGCTTCATTTAATTCTGTCTTCTAACCCTCAACTTTGTTTCAGCTGCAGCCACCACCGCAGCAAATTCAGCCAAAAGTCGTGCCGCCCCCAATCCAGATCCAGACACAACCGCCACCAGTCCCACAACGCACGGCCCCAGTCACCCCTGCACCCCTCCCAGTCCCACCCCCTGCACCTCCCCGCAGATCTTCTCCACAACCACCCAGAAGAGTCCCACCTCCTACTCCACCCAGGCCAGCTGCTACGAGTCCTGCAACTGACCCAAACGGCAACAAACGCACAATCGTCCCAATAGCACCTACACCACGACTGGATTGTAATAGAAATCCTCAACCAACAGTTACAAGAAGACCTCAAAAGATACCAGATTCAACACCGTACACACCTCCTCAGAATACAATGAAGCGATCGCCAAGTTCTGGATCGAATATCAGCGTAAGGCAGGATTCAAACGTGTCTTCAGATTCGTTCAGCCAGACCTCATCACCTTCTTACACGACGAAGACGATGGAAGCGCCGCTGCTTCCGCATCAGCACGTGAATAAGAGTCTAAACGCGAAAATAGCGCGAGGGTTGCTTCTGAAAGAGCAACAGGAGAAGGAAGCTGGCAACTCGTCCATTACCAAAAGCATGTCCACGCCAGCCTCGCTGCAGACCATCGTGAGGTTCCAGAATGGGAGCAACATGTCATTACATCATCGGGTAAGTGTTTTCTTAGTCATATAAAGCTTTTCTGCTAAACCAAAGATAATACAATGTGAGTATAAGAATGGCGTTAAAAAACTCTTCAAGAAAGTGGCAAATGCTAAGAAATTTCGTAAAAATCTCTACGTTTTATTGTAAAAACTCTATACAACTGAAAATTGACAGCCCCGACTGTATAGACTGAAGAAAATAGACTGTATAGACCAAAGAAGAAATGTTTATTTTAAAATCTTGAAACAATAATTTTATTTCTTTATTCAAAGAGGTCTTCAACAACTTATAACAGTCCACTGCTGGCTAAAGGCCTCTCCTAACATAGGGAGGATTTTCCCAAAATCATCACGCTTAGCAGGCGGTTTGGTGATTGCAGTAGATGGTATAAAGTTATTTCACAGAGGACTCTGCTGCTTGTTCCTGTCACTAAGTCAGTCAACATAAGTCACTTTCGTCACCCGTTAAAGATTGACATATTTTACTCTGCTGTCACCACACGACCGTAAAAAATAACCTAGTTTAACCACAATAACCTAGAAATAAAGCCGAAAACCACAGAAGAACAAAAGACAACAGAGAATTCTTGAAAATTACCTAGCAATAGTCTGTACGGAACTTAAGAACGACGTCCAACGCCCGGCCAACTTCACAGCAGTTTATTCCCCGTTGCGTTGTTTTGTTTCTGTTAAACTAAATTCTGTTTCGCGACTGATTTCAGTCGGAAATCGCAGTTGCTAAGTTCTTGTTTACGATAATGTTTGCTGCGAGATTTTCTTCAGTGCTGTGAGAGAACCTTGATTTTATTAACCGACTTCCAAAAAATGGAGGAGGTTATCAATTCGTCGCGATCCTTTTTTTTATGTATGTTCACCGATTATTCAAAGACGCCAGGACAGATTTAAAAAATTCTTTTTTTGTTCAAAAGAGTATACTTTCCAGGTGGTACCATGGAAATATTATCAAAATCGGTTGTGTAGTTTGGGGGTGAAGTCGGTTTTTAGTTTTGAAAAATTATATTGTAAGAGGTACATATTACATAGGTACTAACAAGTTTACTTGCTAGGCTAATTAAAAAACCCACGACTGTCGTGAACGCCATCTAGTTATGAGTAGCGGAACTACCGAATTTGAATTGAAATGAAATGAATTTGAAATGAAAATTGAATGTCAAGCGTGTACCCCCAAGAGCTTCTAAACGACTGAATCTGTTTTTATCAAACATAGCTAAGTAACACCTTCGTGGCGTAGTGGTTACGCAATGCTAGTTCGCCACCCAGAGGTCCCGGGTTCAATCCCCGGTCAGGGCAAGTTGTAAAAAAGGCCTTTTTCAAATTGTCCTGGGTCTTGGATGTTTATCTATATATATATATATATATATATATATATATATATATATATATATATATATATATATCGGTACTTGTAATAAAATATAGTATCGTTGAGTTAGTATCCCATAACACAAGTTTCGAACTTACTTTGGGGCTAGCTCAATCAGTGTTATTTGTCCCTATATATCGCCACCGCAAGAGACCTTGATTTTACGTAAAAAAGCGTATCGAAATCGGTCTATCCATACATTAGAGTCAAACTAATAAAACCCCTCTTTTTTTCGGGGGTTAAAATCCCGTGGTGGCCAAGCGGTTTAGGCAATGGCTCTGCAGCTTTGAGGCAGAAGACTCTGGCTGGTCTGGACAATTAGTATGAGAGATTATGACTCCATTTTTGAAGCCTGACCATAAAAGTCGTGATGGACCAGTCAGAGGGCCCAAGTTCCTATGAGTTTCTACACATGCACGATAATTGTCAACTACCAGCATTTGCTTTCAATTAAGAAACTCTGAATTTATCAATTCGCCGTGGACAGACTTTAGTGACTATTAAGTTTACTAGTGTGTGAAATGAAGAAGGCAAAACCAACAATTATACTATACATAGTATGGAAAGAGATGCACACAGTGATTATGTCAAATATTATCACTATGTGCCAGTGCCGGATCTAGAGTGGGGCAAGCCGGGGCCTATGCCCCGGGTGGCGAAGTCTGAGGGGCGGCAAAATCAAATATATCCCCCCTCCTATGCTACCGATACGGAATGGGGGCGGCATCTGGTTACTTTTGAAGAAGTATAAAAGTTCATAAAGTTTTTTGCGCCGCCGATTCTGATTGATCTTTACTGTCTGCACTCCAGCCCCCCCCCCCTCCCCCCACTCCCCCCAGCCCCGTGTACTCGTATTGTTCAGGTACTAGTAATCATCAAGCGGCATATTCACATGTTTTGCACCTCCTTAAAAAACATCTAGATCCGGCACTGCTATGTGCATCTCTTTCCATACTATGTCAACGACTTAATTGCTTCTTAAATGTAAAATATATAAGTCACGTAATCAGAAATATAAATGATAATAGTGATTGGTCGCTTGCTGTTCCTACTAGGAAAATCCTTTCTTTATTGGAAGAGGCCTTTAGTCCAGCAGTGGACTAAACAGTACGTAAAGTTTAATAAAACACATCGTTAAAGTTAAAGAAACAGCTAGAGTAGAAAATGTTGATAATACAATTACGCACGTCTGCACCAAACTTTATGCTCTCGGACTTTGTACATTTCTAGCTAGAATTTAGAGCTGCAATTAAAATAAAGTGCATTATTTGCTGCACGTGTTAGCAAGTGGAACTAGCCATGGGAAAATGTTGAGGTTAAATCTAATACACAAGTTATTGTAGATAATGTGACGATTCTTAAATATAGTGCAACATTTGCTGCACGTGTGAGCAAACGCAGAACAAGCCACGGAAAAAATTGTGTTAGAATTTAATGCACGAAGTATTTTACATAATGTAACGATTCTTAAATATATTGCAATATTTGCCGCACGTATGAGGCAATGGAACAAACCACGGTAAAATGTTAAGGTTGAATCTAATGCACGAAGTATTAAGAGAACAAACAGCGTGACGATTCTTAAATCCGTGGCTGTCCGTGAAATATTTGCACGGACAGCCACGGATCTAATGCACTAATTTACAGACATAGTAGCGTGTGTAAATTTTAAGAGTAAAGCGAGAGAAGGAAGCCTTTGTCCAGCATTGGGACAAAAATTTCTCGTTATTATAATGAATTAGAGCTTCTTCTTATAAAAAATTTAAGAGCCAGGCTTTGGTCGGTGTTATAGTTTAAAAATAAGCGCAGAGAATGACGATTTCGGCAGCGATATTGGAGTGTTTTCACACATTAACAAACTTAATAATTTGCAGGTTACCCCATGAAATTTTTATTCACGGAAATTACATTTTCTGCGTAAATGGGCTTAGTTACCTACGGGAAAGATTTGAAGCTCAAACAATTGCTCTGCGCAAGTAAGAATATTTGAATTCCTAGAGAATAATCATGATAATTTGTTTCTAATTGTATTCACAAAATTATATAAGTCTCTATTAAAGTCCTCGTGGTGTAGTGGTTAACACGACAGTCCGGCACTCCGGCGATTCTGGGTTGAATCCCTAGCTAGGGCAAATAAAAAATGGCCTTTTAAAATTATTCTGGATCCTGAGTGCTTATTTATATATGTCATTATCATCATATCTGCCGCAAAAAGTCCACTGCTGAACATGGGCCTCCTCTAAGGTTTTCCATAACGAACGATCGAAAGCGGCCTGCACCCAGCGTTTTCCTGCAACCTTGCTAAGGTCGTCCGACCACCTAGTCGGTGGGTGTATTTAAATAGTAATCTATAGATTACTTTTTAAATATACGTGTTTATTGTAAAATATAGTACGACTGCCTCCGTGGTCCAGTGGTCAAGGCGTTCGCCTTGTGACCCGGAGGTCATGGGTTCGATTCCCACTGGGAAGCATACTTTGTGAAAAGTTGTTTCCAGTCTGGATAGGATATTGCAGGCTTGAATCACCTGATTATCCGAAAAGAAAGATGATTCCGTGTTTCGGAAGGCACGTAAAACTGTGGGTCCCGAACGCCACCTAGCGTTTGATCATCAAACTATCCAAGGATTGGTTCCTGGTTTGCCCTTTGGGTTGTGGAGGCAGAAGAAAGTTTCTTTGCGGTGGTTCTTAGATATAACGAAAATCGGTACAGTCATTTAAAAGTTGATGGGAGTTGACGCTTGAAAGTCGTGGCTTTTTAATTTACTTGGCAAATGTGCATAGCGATCGGATTGAGGGAATTCAGAGACGCTTCTTGAAAATCCTGAGCTATAGACGTGGTGTGGGCCGAACGCTTTCTTCCTACAACGAGCGCATAAAATTTTTCCATGTGACCTAACTTAGTGTACGCCGCGATTACATTAATCTTGTATTACTGTGCAAAATAATCCATGGTCTTCTCGACTCTCCTAGCCATCTTTCTTTACTTAACTTTAATACGCGTTTTAGGTCTCGAAATCGTAACTATAATACATTCACCCTACACAGGTTTACTCGAATAACACATCTTTTTATAATCCTATGGTCAAAATGTGTCGCCAATACAATGAAGTCCGTCTCTAACAGGGACGTTGATAACTTTAACTTTTCGCTGTACAAGTTTCGGCGGCAAATACTAATACACCTAGAAGTAAGTAACTAACATGCTTTTAATTTCTGTTTTGATTTGTTTTGTTGCAATTATCTATCACTTTTTATTCTTGTATTTATAGTGTACCCTAGCTTCTGATTCTGTAACTAATGTAGCTTTTAGGCATACTTGTTTTAGGATTGCAGACTAGACCGGCTCTTATATTTGTGTGATTAATTTATTTCTCTTTTTGTGTTTGTAATCTGTTAAGTTTGCTAATAAATAAATAATAATAAATAATAGATGGTGCTACGTATATCAAACAACGGTTGGACTATGTAGTTCTGCCACGCAACACTAGATGGCGAAGGGTTTTTTTTTAATTTGCCTGGCAGAAAACTTATTTAAGAGTCCCCTTATCCTGGATAGAATCAGACTTTCCCATACAAACGTAGTCTTGCTTTTATTTTGAAACGGCATGTCAGATATTGGCGAAATTATGTAATTACAAATAAATTGCATATTTTAAGGATATGAATAGTTTTCACAGTCAAAATATTAAGAGAATATAGTGTATCATATCATATTTGACCATCAGTATGGAGAACTTCTACACTCTCATATTTTATTTCAAGATCATATTTGTCTATAGAAAACTAGTTATATGCCTAGATATATGCAATTTCTTTAAAATTACAAAATACTGCCGAAATGTCACATGTCATTTCAATATAAAAGCTAGACTACGTTTGTATGGAACAGTCTAAGGTAAGGGATTCTTAATTATTCACAAACGTTCGATTCGAAGTGAAGACTGTCCATCCAAGTCCTGTATTCAATCTTCTTTACAGCTGCCACTAGTGACTTGCACCCCGAATTACATTTTACACCCTAACGCACTTTGTTTTCATTTTGTTCACTCGTAAAATCCGACGTAAAAATAAAAGCGTCCCGATTTTTTAAGTGAAAACTTCTTTAGCGGCGTTGTACACTTTTTTGTAATGGGTAAAAAATGTTAAACTCGCGTCAGGACGTCAGGGCGTCAGGACACGTGACCTGATCGAAAATTCGTAAGACGGATGGAGAGTAGACAGCCGGCGCGGCGCGGCGTAGAAGAAGTATCCCCCTCTCTTTCAACGGCTCGGCGAAAATGTATGCCTGCGCCTGCTGTTTCGTTTAGGCGGCGCAGGGCGCTTGCGCGAATGTTCGTGTGTGTTTATGTTACAGCGTGCCACGCGCATCCATGGAAATGCACAACGTTAATATTCAAGTTTTCACTTCTGCCGGCACTCCCGGAGTGCAACTCGTCTCTCGACTCGTCGTTACTGCCCACTTTCTTTTCTATCAAGGGAAAGGATGTTAGTTGTTTGGACCTTCATTTTTACTTACTTCTTTTGACTTTAATTTAATTTAATTAACCCTTTACCGCGAACGTTGGATTTATCCGACAAAGATTTTCGAGCTAATTTCGCGAGTTGGATACAAGTATTTCCGACAAAAATCTACTGCTCGTCGTATTGCACATTTTTTTGGTTGTAGGTATTTGGTTTTTAGGTTCACTGTGTCTGGCGTCCGGCACACGACAACAGTCTTGCAGTGAAAGGGTTAAAAGAAGACATTACATTATTTTGACCTTTTCTTAAATCATCCCAGGATTTAAATTGGTACCAACCTAAAAAAAAATTATAATGGTCCGAATATTGAAAGTGGCTGCACTGAAAATATTTAAATAAATAAAAATTAAATAAAACTGGCCAAATGCGAACCGAACTCGTGCACCACGAGTCCCGTACCATTATCTATCATCATCATCATCATCATCATATCAGCCACAGGAAGTCCACTGCTCGACATAGGCCTCCCCCAAGGATTTCCAAAACGACCGATCGGAAGCGGCCTGCATCCAGCGCCTCCCTGCAACCTTGCTCAGGTCATCTGACCATCTACAGGTGGGTGTCCTACGCTGCGCTTGCCGGTACGTGGCCGCCATTCGAGAACCTTTCTGCCCCATCGGCCATCGGTTCTTCGCGCTATGTGCCCCGCCCACTGCCACTTCAATGTGCTAATCCGCTTGGCTATGTCGGTTACCTTCGTTCTCCTACGAATTTCCTCATTTCTGATTCGATCGCGTAGAGAAACACCATTATCTATAAAAATCTCAAAAATTATATAAATTTCGTCAGGAGGATGCGAAGCCACGATAGCACAATTGGTAGTGCACTCACGGCGTTAACGTGAGAGACGTGGGTTTGAATTCCAACCGAAATTTTTCATCACATGTTTTAATTTGGATATAAAAATCACGTTTGTAATATGGGAGCTCCACTTAAATATTTATTTTAAATGATCTATAATTGTATTGGTAACATCTAATGTACTTTATGGTTTGCAATAAAATATTGAGTATTGAGTAAATATTTATTTTATTCTGTTTTTAGTATTTGTTGTTATAGCAGCAACTGTAATAACATAATCTAGAAAAATGTCAATTGTATAGCTATCACGGTTCATGAGATACAGCCTGGTGACAGACGGACATTGTAATAGTGTCCCATTAGTACTTAGTAATAGTGTCCCATTTGTATCCTTTGGGCACGGAATCCTTAAAATTACCCGTTTTCTTTTTATGACTGATTTAAATAAAAATATACAATGTGTATTGTTTATACTTGATCAAACGAAATCTGCTTAAATGTAAAAGTCTTGTTCCCGTTTTTATTTTTTTCTCTTTAAGTAAATACACCGTTTTTCTTTAAATATAATATATACGGACAAATAACACTGATTGAGCTAGCCCCAAAGTAAGTTATAGACTTGTGTTATGGGATACTAACTCAACGATACTATATTTTATAACAAATACACATATAGATAAACATCCAAGACCCAGGACAATTTGAAAAAGGCCATTTTCCAACTTGCCCTGACCGGGGATCGAACCCGGGACCTCTGGGTGGCGGACTAGCATGGTGACCACAACGCCACGAAGGTCGTCAAAGTGATCTCATTTGAAAGCTACAAAGTTTAAAAAGCTAAGAAAGTAAAAAATAACTAACAATACCAAACAGAAAATTTGATAAAAAATAATTAATCTATACTATAATAAAAGAGTAAAAAAAATGTGTCTGTACATTGAAAATTTTTCAAAAAAAATATTTGTGGCGATGGAGATATAGTAATATAGTAAGAAAATAAAAAAAAATGTCTGTCTGTTTGTCTGTTTGTCTGTTTGTACACGCTAATCTCCGGAAATACTGGACGGATTCGAATGAAACTTTTTTGTTATATAGCTGTGAAGCCTGGGCAGCATATAGGCTATAATTGATTTTGGAAAATGGAACACATGATGCAGAACTATAATGGTCCAGCAAAACTATAAAAAATATTAAAATGCCGCCTTAGCAAAAGTTGTTAAGTCTGATGAGAACTTTTTGTTGAGTTATAATACAACTGGCCAAGCGCGAGTCGGACGCGCGCGAAGGGTTCCGTACCACAATCTATGAAAAATCACGTTTGTAGTATGGGAGCCCTCCATAAATACTTATTTTATTCGATTTTTAGGGTTCCTTACTCAAATGGGTAGAAACTGGACCCTATTACTTAGACCGTCCGACTGTTAGTCTGTCTGTCTGTCAGTCACCAGGCTGTATCTCATGAACCATTATAGCTAGAAAGTTGAAATTTTTATACATGATGTTTTTTTGTTGTCGTTGAACAAAAACATACTAAATCTATACTACAAATAAAAGAGTAAAAAAATGTGACTGTACATTGAACATTTTTCCAAAAAAAAGCTGTTTCGTCCAAAGAAGAACTTATAAGTTCATAATTTGCGGACCTTCAGAGCATAACACACCAGAAAAATTCTTGGATATGTGAACGCGCCATATTGACACCAAAAAATTAAAAATCAATTATTATAGAACTTTTGACGCAAATTATTGTTAATTTCTTGGATAGAGTTGTTGACGACACCACCAATTATCCAGTTGAGTTTCTTAATTCACTTGCAGCAAATGGACTCTCGGCTCACAAAATAAGTCTTAATGTCGGAGGGCCAATAATGCGAATGCGCAATTTGACTCCACCGAAACTGTGTAACGGAACCCAACTTAGTGTCTCAGCACTGTATGCCGAAGTTCAGCGGCTGAATTTCAGCCAATGCATGCCTGCAATGTTATTTGCATTACTAGCAACACATAATGCCGAACTTCCGATACTTTTGCCTGAATCGGACCCGTACCCGTACCCGTACCCGTACCCGTACCCGTACCCGTACCCGTACCCGTACCCGTACCCGTACCCGTACCCGTACCCGTACCCGTACCCGTACCCGTACTGTACCCGTACCCGTACCCGTACCCGTACCCGTATCCGTACCCGTACCCGTACCCGTACCCGTACCCGTACCCGTACCCGTACCCGTACCCGTATCCGTACCCGTACCCGTACCCGTACCCGTACCCGTACCCGTACCCGTACCCGTACCCGTACCCGTACCCGTACCCGTACCCGTACCCGTACCCGTACCCGTACCCGTACCCGTACCCGTACCCGTACCCGTACCCGTACCCGTACCCGTACCCGTACCCGTACCCGCACCCGTACCTGTATCCGTACCCGTACCTGTACCCGTACTCCCTCTTCCGCTCCCGCTGTCGCTCCCGCCGCTGCCGCCGCTGCCGCCGCTGCCGCCGCCGCCGCCGCCGCCGCTCCCACCGCCGCCGCCGCCGCTCCCGCCACCGCCGCCGCCGCCGCTCCCGCCACCGCTGCCGCCGCCGCCACTGCCGCCGCTGCTCCCGCTCTCGCCGCCGCCGCTGCCACCGCCGCCGCCACTGCCGCCGCCGCTTCCGCCGCCACCGCCGCTGCCGCCGCCGCTGCCGTTTCTGCTCCCGCTCCCGCTTCCACTCCCGTTCCCTCTTCCACGTACCCGTTCCCGTACCCGTTCCGCTCTCGCTCCCACTATTGCTCCCGCTCCCGCTCCCGCTCCCACTCCCGCTCCCGCCGCCGCTCCCGCCACTGCCGCCGCCGACGCCGCCGCTGCTGCTGCCGCCGCTCCCGCCGCCGCCGCTGCCGGCGCTTCCGCCGCCGCCTTCACCGCCGCTGCCGCCGCCACCGCCACTGCCGCCGCCACTGCCGCCGCCGCTCCCGCTCTCGCCGCCGCCGCCACCGCCGCTGCCGCCGCCGCCGCCACTGCCGCCGCCGCTTCCGCCGCCGCCGACGCCTCCGCCGCCGCCGCCGCCTCCGACGCCTCCGCCGCCGCCGCCGACGCCTCCGCCGCCGCTGCCACTTCCGCTCCCGCTCCCGCTCCCGCTTCCGCTTCCGTTCCCTTTTCCACTTCCGTTCCCTCTTCCGCTCCCGTGTCCGTTCGCCGCAGACGCGCCAAAGACGGAAGATTAAATTCTCATATCGGCACATCACTACAGTCCGGCGTTTCCACCGAACTTCAGCAGCTGAACTTCAGCTTATTTAGTGTGTCATCCCCACCGAACTTTAGACACTGAACTTTAGCTGCTAAACTTCGGCATAGTCTGCTGAGACACTTAAAGTTTACTGTGAGTGGTGCCAGTGAAACTGTATTTATTCCGCGTATAACAGTTTTCCTTTTGAAAATACACAGTTTTACAAATACACAGTGTTTACTTGCTTTCCTATGAAAATAAGTCACAGTTTTAGAGGCTTAAAGCTGCTGATGTCGATCTAAGGACTGCTTTTTCGCATGGCCAACTTAATGTGGCTTTGTCCAGGGTTAGTAACACTTTAGCTCTTTTCATATTGGCTCCCGAAGGAAAGAATTAAAATAATATTGACTTTTAACTCCTAACACTGTTACAAGTACTTTCTTATCTCTCTCTATCTTTCTCTCTCATTAGTTGTTATTTATATTAATACGCCGGAGGCATAAAGTCCACGCGAACGAAGTCGCGGGCATCAGCTAGTTAAAAAATAAATGTGCCTAAATTTTTGTTAATACCTTACATAACAAATTTTATCAATAATATTTCATCTTATATCTGCACATTTCGTTTGATCAAGTGTAAAAAATACACATTGTATATTCAGTTTTTGTATTTATGACAAATATTTCTATAAAATAAACAATTTGAAAGTCAATCCTCGAATGTTCGATTTATTTTTGTTCTTAAATTAAATTCCGTTTCTATGTGAGAAGTTTAGACTTAGGTACTTATATTATCTTGAATGCGATTCCTATCAATTCGCACATTCAATCCATTTGTCATTGTTAGTTTCAATATTTTCTATGGATCTTTGAAGTCTTAGCAGCGTTGATTTCTGCAGATCCTTTGAAATCGTGAATCCAAAATCTGATTACATTGAAGTTGCAACTGGTTCATTTAAATCCTGACTAAAATTCTATCACTTTGACATCGCATAAAGGATTTATATATAAAATATTTGATGTAAAAGCGTAGATGGATATCTCCATAATCATCAAAGACTGTCTCTGATTTAAAGAAGGCGTATCTTTGATAATAAGGCGGCTAGCATTGACTGAGACTAGTGTGACGATGGGAGAAGATTGCTGAAGACAGGGACGAGCGGCATAATAGGGGGAGGCCTTTGCCCAGCCATAGCCAGTACACCTTTGGGATCGAAAAAGAAAAAAGACAAAACAAGTTGATTTGTCGTGCAAATTAAAAAACCCTCGACGTTCAATAGTTTTATACGTAAACGCCATCTAGTCATATGTTGAGGAACTATGTTAAGTTGAATTGACATTCGTAGCGTCATCTATTATTTGCCAGGCAAATAAAAAAATCCCGACTTTCAAGCGTAAATCCCCAATATCTTTTAAACGGCTGTACCGATTTTTATGAAATATAATAAATTAAATAAAAATAAAGATTTTTATGAAATATAAAAAAAAAATAGAAACAAGAACCACCGCAAGGGATTTTGCTTTCACGAAAAACCCTGCATCGAAATTGGTCCATCCGTTTGAGAGCTACGATGCCACAAACAGAACACGCAAATATACAGACTTTAGCATCAAACTTATAATTATGACACACCTCTTTTTGGTCGAGGGTTAAAGCGTGACGCTTGACGAGAGTACGCATTACAAGACCTGGGCAGAGAATTAATATAAATATGTATCCAGAACGAAATCCAGATTCGGATTCCGAAACTGGGCTGCTCCAGCCTATAGACCCACTCCTCGATAGAGCGCTGACGCAGCTCACTGCGACGTCCCTCTAAGAACGGAATCTCCTAATCCAAGTTATTTAACCCTTTCACCACGAGACTTTATATCAGTTGCCGTGCCCCCAGCGCGAGGGGTATGAAATCTAAAATAAATACCTACAACCGAAAAGGGATGTGGATACTTAAGTTATGTGCAATACGAGCGTTTTTTTTTTATCGGAATTATCCGACGCTCACGGAATGGACACGAAAATGTTTAAATATTTAAAAATGGTATTACTCACGTAGTGTAGTCGGAAAATGCCGACTAGTTTCTATTGGTTTAGACGATCATCATCAGGGCGAGTGTTGTTAATTGGGACGGCGACGCGACGGTTTCGCTGTCTTCAATGCACTGAGCGTAGCGACGCGTGTCGCCGCCCGCGCCGCCGCTCGCGCTGCTCTATTAGAAACGATGACTAATGGTGGTGTGTCCGTAGTTGTTGGTGATACTCTTGTAGCTGTAGAAATCATCGTGTCATCGTCGTCTTCAGCCTCGGGTATACTCAAGGCGCCTGTGTACCGTGCTAACTGTATCACTGCTTTTTATGGTCTCACTGCCAGAGCTTTTACACTACGTGAGTAATAGTAATAATATTTAGTCATGTCATATCACGTTACTTCTAATAATAATATACGAAAATGTTTGTCGGATAAATCCGACGTTCGCGGTGAAAGGGTTAAGAAGTCATAAGACGATGCACCAGCGGGTAAGCGGAAAAACTGTTGTGCTAGATCAAATTTCTTAGATACCTATTTACAATTAATGAACAGTTTAAGTAAAATACACGATATACCCAAAGATATTATCTAAACAATGTGCTGATATGTAACACAATTTGATGTTCTTTAGTCGATTAACTTAATTACTGAAAATAAACTAAATGGAAAGCTATAACGAATATTCTAGTAAAATATCTGTATATTCGTAAAGAACTGAAGAGAATGTGCTAAATTATAGAGGTCTCTAATTAATTATTTTCTATTATACTTACAACAAAAGCCGATTAAACCTACGTTTCGCGTCATTCTGCGTTCATTTCGCGCCTCCCGCTGTCCCGTCAGTCTTAATAGATAATAGACTGCGGGGCACCTCGCAACTCATTGTCGAGTGGCACAAACAGATGTCGAGTGGCAACTGGCAGGATCTCCTTCCGAGGAGATTACGCCAAATCAACACTCGAGGTTGGCGAACTCGAGTTATTTGTGTTTCCCTTTAATGGCTTCACGTTGTGAACTATTCAAATTAGGCGGTTTGTCTATGACTAAGTCTTTAAAAGGATTTCGATCGTATATCTGCTTGTTCCTTCATGCTTGTACATCCATTTTATATTTAACTATATTTTACTACATACCCCCCTACCCATCATCTTATAAACATAATTACTTCTCTTCCCTCGACACTAAATGGCGCCATAAGTATTATTCAACCATTAAAATCTTTTTGGTGACTTTTCTACATATAAAACAAGAAACTGACTGATTGACATATAAATGCACAGTCCAACCGATGGGTCTAGAGACTCCAAATTTGGCACATAGGTTTCTTATAAGGTTTAGGGGTGCATGCACTAAGTAAGAATTTTTCAAAACTCTACTAAGGGTATGAAACGGCAGTCCTAAGTTTGTATGGAGAAACAACAAACATTTTATTCGAAACTTCGCAAGAGAACTCCTGGCGGTAAATGAGTAAAAACGTGTTTCAGGATTTTACAAAATTAAACCCCTAAAGGGAAGAAATGGGGTGACCACTACCTATGTTTCGTACCTTGAAGGTAGTTATGTAATTAGAGTACAATGTGACATATATGTAATTTAATTAATATTATTAAAGGCATATTCAATACTTTCTTTGTCATTTTTTTGCTAGTCGTTTGAGCTGCCATCGGGCCCTCTAATAGTAATTATATAAGGCATCGGGTATTTGTTACGTTAGTGATTATACAGGGTGTTTTTAAAATCATTGGCATCCTTTCTACTGGTGAAAGTACTCATGAATATGAGCAATTTTTTGTAAGGGACCAAATAAATCCAACCGAAAAAAAAAATCAGCTGTTCCATACATTTGGGATTCTAAGTATTGTAAAATAGTATAGAACAGTTGATTTTCTCTTCGGTTGGATTGAGTTGGTCCCATACAAAATGTTGCTCATATTCATGAGTACTTTCATCAGTAGAAAGGATGATAGTGATTTAAAAAACACCCTGTATAATCTTTGGTACGGGTGTATCAGCACAGATTTAACTCTTCAAGCACCGATTGGCACGATATGGTCAAAAGAACAATTGAATTCAATTGTGTCTGCGATTTATGTGCTTGAAGGATTAATGATTATTTAAGAGAAATAGAACGGATTTTCCTAGGGTCCCGCGCAATTTGCGCGTAAGTTTGTAAAAAGTATAAAATCTTGTTTCCTTATATTATCTTCCCGTATTTCTTCCAGTTTTTTTAGTTTTCTGCGCATGTAACTCTTTTGTAACTGTTACTGGCATTGAACACGGATTTCTGTTTAGAAAAAAATATTTAAATAAAATCTTTATTTTACTTAAGGAGTTAAATTGCGTAGCAAAACATTACTCCTGATTGAAAGTCATCAAAATGCAATTTATAATCAGAATCCAGGCCAATGTTCCCAATTTACAGGGCGGCGTCGGCATTCCAATGACGTTTTTATTTAAGGAAAACAACACAATTCCTTCATTTTTTAATAAATCTCAGTACTTACAGAACAAGATGGAGGAATTTATGTTGACGGTATTTGTAAATAATTTACTTTTACGAAAAAAATATTGATGAATTGGCTTAGGAACAATACCATTAGGACGTGTTCAGACGACACGATTTTGCACTAAAAAAATATTTAAAAAATGACCTTCAAAGAGATAAATTTATCCTACATTGAATAATAAAATTTAAATTTTGACTGTGACGCGCACGCGCATGCCAAGTCTAGCGCATATTTAGCGGGCTTTGAATTTTTTAAAATTTGTTGCATATATTTTGAGTAATATCATATATCAATACAACTCAAATTGCATTAACCGAAGTCCATACGCGCACACCTTGCCAACGCCACGAGCTCGCTTTCCCTTCGCTTTGCGCCCGCCTGGTGCTCGCCCCGACTAGACTTCGGTAAATGTAATTTAAGTTCTATGAGATCAATTCAATTCAAATTATATTTAAAAAAAAAAACAAATATATCTTTATTATCAGAGGATATTTATAATATCTCTTAATAATCGTCACTTTGTTTTATTGCACAATAATTGTTGACGTCAAAAAGTTACTTAGAGCTAAGTTTACTGCCGCGTCCAAAGCGCTAGTGCAGAAGAAGCGGTAACAAACTGCACTGCAGCATTTTCTCCAAGAACGTCAACTCACAATGAAATTAATATTTATAGTTAATATGTGGACAGAGTATACATTGTATGTTGTCATAATTTAAAAAGGTGTGATAGGACTCAAATTATATGCAACAAATTCAAACTCGTCGTGCGTTAGGCGTGGACGTGTTGTGCGCGTGTCGTCTGGACCATGGGCGTAGCCACGGTGGGGCAGAGTGGGGCGCTTGCCCCACCTTGGCTCTAACAGAAATTAATATATCTAGGTACTAACTACAATACGTAATATCCGTAAGAAAGTTAACACTTGACAGTCGACACAAAAAAAAATGCGATCAAAACAAAAGCGCGCGCGCGATTGACTGCACGTGCGCAGCGGTCGGTCATGCGTTACACAAACGCAATCCTATTGTTATTCGTTTGTGTGTGTGAGTGAGTGGTTAAGTTGAGCGGGAAAGCGCCCCAAAAGATTTCGTGGTATAGGTAGGTAAGCAATAAGTGTTTTGGATAATTCGAATTATACATACAGACCACCATTTTGTATAAAAAAAATACCGGGGTAAGACTGCGGTATAGTTTGCTAGTTACATATTATTTTAGACTGCTGCCCCACCCTGAGCCCGTGGCTAGCTACGCCAATGGTCTGGACGCACCTTCATTGTTATAATGTTCTGTAGACTGTATATGGTGTTAATGCACGATCTCGACACAGGTAATTGAAGAGGCACCTCAGTTTGTCAATATGCACAATTATGACGACCTCCGTGGCGTAGTGGTCACCATACTAGCCCGCCACCCAGAGGTCTCGGGTTCGATCCCCGATCAGGGCAAGTTGGAAAAAGTACACACGTCAATGTGTGTGTTCGCCCGCCAACACACTCCACAAGGTGAGAGGTGCGGGGACGGAGAACGGGGAACGGGGACGCATATTACGCAGGACTCTAGAAGTTTTCATTCTGTATGTAATACTCTATTAATTCTGTGACTTGAGGTACGCTTTCCTGCTTTTTCATCTCCAAACAATCAATTTTACATTTCAATCACCCAAGGATGTTAGTTACCATGCAAAATACCTTAAGACGAAGTGGTAGCTAAAGTGGCGCCCTCATTTGAAATAAATTGTTTAAAACTAAATAAGGTGATAATTAAAAATTTGATTTGTATAAATGTCTAGAAAGACCTTTAAACTATTTTATGAATAACCTTTGAAAGTAATAATGGTAGTCCGTCTAGTTTTAAAACGGGTTTTTGCCAAAAGTGGCCACTTTTGGCGGAAACCCGTTTTAAAATTAGATGGACTATTAGTAATCATTTCAAAGGTTATTTATAAAATAGTTTAAAGGTCTTTCTAGACAGTGATCCAAATGAAATTTTTAATTGACACCATATTTAGTTTTAAACAATTTATTTCAAATAAGGGGGGCCACTTTAGCTACCACTTCGTCTTAACAGTTTAAACTATCTAATTGGCCTATTTCGCCTGACATCAGCCTTCTTTGATAGATATGATTTGATATGATAACATATTCAAATAGAAGCCCGTGTTAAAGCAGGCCTATGTTTAGATATCGAAAATATGCCTACATTATTACTATACGCACGGCGACCACTTCGAAAGGGAAAATTCAGTTCGTTGACATCAACATGAATCGTTTGTCCAGAGTAATAAAAATGAAATTGGTTTGCCATGGATTTCTAGGTATCTAAACGAAGAGGTGAGAAGTTCTGACACCAGTTCGTTGACATCAACGCTAAATTAAACCATAGTGCTAACCACATTGAGTAGAAATTTCTTTTAATTTCTTCTCTGAGTAAGAGTTCTGTACGTGAGTACTAGTACTTAACTAAAGTTAATAACAATAACGTTAAACATGCCCAGACCCCTCCCCTTCAGAATAAAGCTTCCAGGGCACGCGTACAAAAAATAAAAAGCTTTTCTCCGGTGACATAAATGCTCGCTATGAAACATCCGAGCATCCGAGCGTTAACATTTGCTGGGCGCACCGTGAAATGGAAACACACACGACGCATCTTTTAGCGACATTTATTATAACTTCAGTGTTTGTGTTATTTTTAACTGACTTCTAAAAAAGGGGAGGTATCATTTCGACTGTATTTTTTTTTGTATTCACGATTGTTTAATTGTTTATTGTGATAAAAACGACTATATCTATTACATTTATCACACGTGCATTTTTACAAAAAGAGAATAATAATTGCAGAATTAATAACAAAGATACATCGAGCAGTAATTTCGATTATAAGACATTTAAATTTTAAATATTTTCATGACAATACAAATAAATTTATTAGTATTCATTTTCGTCACTATCACAGTCGCAAGTATTACATTGGTCATGATTTTCAGAGTACTTTAGTAGTGACTTGATAATGGTAGACCAGTTGTCGAAGAAAAAATCTAAATCAGTGTTGGTGCTCCGAAGTGCATTGAGATGGCTCAGAGGACGTACCAAAGGTGACATCGCGCGCGCTATAGTATGGCCACGATCCACGTGGAAAAGGTCAGGCTGTTGACTGCGACCACGTCTGTCTACTCGTCTCTCCCCATGTCTGTCTACCGGGTATTCGAGTTCGTTAGGAACGAGTATCACGCATAAAAGATTGTGTTGCTCTAGACAGTCTACAGACCTCCCTCCACGATGTCTGCGCCAATTCTTAACGGAATAAGATGATACTCTTTTAATTAGATGATAATTAGATGATTCTCTTTGTAAGTCTTTACCATCTACTTGGCTCCATATTAAGAATGGCTTTGGTGATATGAAGTTGGTTTTTATTTTTATTAAATGTATTTAGTACGATAGTTAGAACTTGTAAATTTTTCTCTCATTGGTCGTCCTACGGCAAAGTGGGTAGACAATCTAATGGTGTATCAGAAGGGCTGTCGAACTACTGTTCTGATTTTGATGCAATTGTTAATAACACATTTCTGAAAATAAATAAATTGAATTGAATACATAGAATTTTCCAGGGATGATTTACGTGCCAAATACATATATTTAGCATATAAATCATAATGGAAATTAGCCTGGGCGAGCGGGTCTATTATATTAAATAAATAGTGGATATATTAAAATTTTAAGTACTAATTCAATTGTAATGACTGACAGAGAACGCCATATGGCATTAAGGGGCTACCTGAATTTTTCAGGGTCCAGTGCTCCCCCCATTTGAAATAAATCATTTGAAAAGAAACGGAGATATCATTTAAAATTTGGTCTTAATCAGACCCTGGATAACCCTTCAAACTATTTTATAAACTACTGTTTAGAGTTTTCAGTGAGAACGTGAAGCTTTTCTTTATTCGCACAATTGCAAAAAACGGCCACTTTTGGCGTATGTGCGTAGAAAAGCTTCACGTTCTCACTTTAAAATGTAAACAGTAGTTCAAAAAATAGTTTGAAGGGTTATCCAGGGTCTGATCAAGACCAAATTTTAAATGATATCTCCGTTTCTTTTCAAATGATTTATTTCAAATGGGGGCAGCACTGGACCCCCAAAAAATTCAGGTAGCCCCTTAAGTCCGCAATTTGAACACTTTTTCGTGCAATAAAGTTTAAATAAATAAATAAATATTATACAAAGCACTAGGCGAATAATACAAAGAATTACAGTAAAAGCTTTGTACTTACATTTCAATAAAACAAAACAAATGAAGGACTAGAAAATGCTACAGACATGGTTCGAATCCGAAGTAGCTAATTAGTAAGTTTGAAAGACTTAACGAGGCATCTTGAGAAAAACAGCAATTTCAGAGCAGTAAAACATTTAATAGATCATTAGACTGAATTTCATTTAACAGATAACGCCACTCAAAACGACCTTTAAGAAAGAAACTTTGGAGTTGAATCCTTTTAAATCAGTAATGGATGCAATCCGTTATCAGTTCAACTCACTTGGAATTGAATCAGTTAACGGAGAAATATTTTTTCTCGTTGATGAAAGATTGGGAATATTACGTTAAATGAAGCACTTTTTTTTCTTGATGTTTATTTTTCTGTCAGACTAGCATAGACGAATTTCAATTACTAATGAATGATATATCAATGACATTAAGTTATTTGAAAAAAATACCTTAATTACGTGAAATTAAACATGTTTAATATTTTCTAGGCTTTTACTTTCCTGCCACACTAGCATAAACGAATTTCAGTTACTATTCAATGATATTTCAAACACCAATACGTTTAAAAAAAAACCTTTTTTTTGTACAAGCTTTTTTATATATTGTGAGGCAAAAGGACGCCCAGAAGAAGAAGAAGAATTTGGCGAGTTAAATCGTTTTATAACTGAATTACAACGCTAGCTCGTTGGCCAGACTGTGCTTATGACTAGCGCTTCGCAAGCAAAGCGACACCGAGCGTGGTCCGCACTTGGATGGGTGACCAAGACATTAGAATTTCTCGAACTCCTCCGTGTTTCCGAAGGCACATATAAGCCCGTAGTCCCGGCGGTTCTCGCGCAAGACATAAAAGCCAATCAAGGGAAGAGGCGACAATCATCGGCTAGCAACCCATCATTTTGAATCCTTTTTCATCTTTTCGCCCACCGTCACGTTTAAAGTGGTATTTGGCCCAATATACTCCCAACTCCCTACATAGACTCTAATACCAAAGCGCTCTCTCTGTCTTCTCAGTACCTATGCCGCAGAGAAGGTACTAAAATATATGCAATTGTATTTTAATTAATATTATGACATACCAATGTATTCTCAGTCCACACATCTAATTTTAATATCAGTATAATTGTAAGGTTGACGTTTTTGGAGAAAATGCTGCAGTACAGTTTGTTACCGCTTCTTCTGTACTTGCGCTTTGGAGGCGGCAGTAAACTTAGTTGTAAGTAAATGATCTGACGTCAACAACTAACTATTAAGAAATTGAAAGAAAAAAGAAATGACAATTATCAAGTGATATAAATATCTAAAGATAAATAAATGATTTTTGACTTTTGACTTTGTAAGTAAAATTTATTTAATTTTATTGAATTAATTTAATCATTATTGTTAGAAGATCTTAATCTAATGAATAACTTACTAATTGATTTCGTGCTTATTCTGTAATTATGGATCAAAGTTATCCGAAATAAATGATTTTATTTTTATTTATATTTATTCCCCATTAGGCATTAAGACGTGATCGTGGTAAATATAAATGAATACGGACAAATCACACATTTTGAGCTAGCCCCAAAGTAAATTCGAGGCTTGTGTTATAGGATACTAACACAACGATACTACATTTTTTAACAAATACATATACAGACAAACATCCGAGACCCAGGTCAATCTGAAAAAGATCATTTTCCATCTTGACCTGACCAGGGATCGAACCCGGGACCTTCGGAGTGGCAGCCAGGCATAGGGACCACTAGGCCACAGAGTCGTCTAATGTGGTATTTGTATAACAGGCAAGTGCACTTGCTCCAGAGGTCATAAAGATTACATACTAGTTGTAATCCTGCACTCAGAACTTCGCAACACACACAAAAGCAGAAACTCTGATCACCGCAACATACTGCTGTTTGCACAAACTTGTTATTGCGCTGAAGCGAACAAACACACATTTATAGAGCTTGTTGTGGATTAAATTAACCTTTGCCATCATAATCTGCAAAACAATTTATGAGTTTTTTAGAGTGCCGTACAAAAAAAGAAAAAACGGAACCCTTATAAAGATCACTCATGCGTCTGTCTGTCACAGCCAATTTGCTCCGAAACTACTGGACCAAATCAGGTGAAATTTGGTAAAATGGTGTAATCCTCATCATCATCCGAGCGTATTCCCGGTTGCATCATCAGCAGTAACGCTTCAGAGCCCGGGGTCCGCTACCTAACCAAGGAGACTTGACGAGGTTGCTGGTTTTACACAGAGCGACTGCCGTCTGACCTCCACAACCCAAAGGGCAAACCAGGAACCAATCCTTGGATAGTTTCATGATCAAACGCTAGGTGGCGTTCGGGACCCACAGTTGTACGTGTCTTCCGAAACACGGAATCATCTTTCTTTTCGGATAATCAGGTGATTCAAGCCTGCAATATCCTATCCAGACTGGAAACAACTTTTCACAAAGTATGCTTCCCAGTGGGAATCGAACCCATGACCTCCGGGTCACAAGGCGAACGCCTTGACCACTGGACCACGGAGGCAGTCTACCTTTTTACTATCTAGTTAAATCCATATAAAAAAATGGTGTAATCCTATGACCCAAATACAGATGTGCAAAGTAAATAAATATTTTTTAATAATAAGGGTCATTTTTAACCCGCCAACAACCGCAATTTTGCAAACCCATTGTTATCTATTGTTCTCTCGGTCAGATCCGACCGTCTGGAAGCTGACGGGTTAAGTGATAAATTAGGAAATAAAAAAAAAAATTACTAACGATACTGTGTTATATATCAAATAAAAGGTCTCGTTGTGAGGATCTTAAATATATTTTTGTTATTATTGTAAAATAAATAGTTTTGATTTTATTCATGAAAGAAGACGAAAATTGACCATTCCTCCACCTTTATCTCCAAAACTACTGAGTCGAAAATTTAAAAAAAATGCAAAATATAGTTCATTGCTTGTAGATTACACGAAAAATAATATAAGAATTCTATCAATTGAAAATAAAGTCGTGAACCCAATATAATACGTTCACTTACGGAAAATCTTTGATACCTATTGTAAGGAACCCTCTCCACGTGAGCTCAACTCGCACTTGCCCGGTTATTAATTTAAATTTCGTTTTTAAGTTAGATGTTCATTTCGATTTTAATGTAGATTTTAATTTAGATATTAATTTAGGTTTTAGTTAAGATTTTAATTTAGATTCACGTAACACAAGGAAACTTGTTTTCACTTTAAAAACCGCATTGAATTCGGTCCGTTCGAGAGCTACGATGCTACAGACAGACAGACATTAGCGTCAAACTTATAAAACCCCTCCTTTTTGTCGGGGGAATAAAAACCTATATTTACTGCCGGGAATATTTTGTCGCACAACCACATAATTAATATAAGTATTACATAGCACAACTGTGGTATTTGCATTTATACAAGCCAGATAAATTAAAACATTCATTTATTACTTTCTTTTTCTGTTTGGTCGGTAAAAAACAAAAGCCTTCAAAAAGCCTGTAAGGATCATTTTAATTAAATAAATCTCCGAAACGAATCCAACTGTACGTGTTTAAGAGATATACAGATAGATCTGTGTGTTTATCCTGTGTTTATCCCTCTGCAATTGGCTCTGACTCCTCCAGGGTTTGAGCACTAAGCACATTCCGCTTTGCATGTTCTGTATTGCTCAGTTAATCTGAACTTCCGATTCGACTTTGTTTAATTACATTCTAGACTATTCGATTGAGTACGCAATATACGTGTTTATCCCACGGAACAGAAAAATAGTGGAAGTGCTACATGTCAAAATTAGTATCGAAACCGTTGTCACGAACCTCACACCAATAAACCATTAATCACATCCAAATTCTATCTATTATATTATTATATATTTGTTTGTTTGCTGTCACTTCACGCTTCAATCACTGAACCTATTTAGATGAATTTTTGTATGGATATAGTTTGAGACCTAGGAAAGGGCATGTGATAGGTTTTATCCAGAAATTTCTACGGGGAGCGAAGCCCTTGAATGTAATGAAAATCTCGGAAACAGCTCCAACGATTTTGATGGAACTCGGTATTTAGGGAGCAACAAGGCAAAAAAAAGTATTATCATAAAAAAGTTACCCAGCTGGTCTATTAATACTTGTCACATAACAGCCTTTAAAATGACGTATATCTAACTAAATCCTATGGCTCCAGTGGGAAACAATGGCGCTCACGCTCGCTCGCTTCAGAGAGACTATAGAAAGAGATAGGATTGGGTTACAATCGGTCCACGGGATTGCAGCTCCAGTTGAGTTTGCTTACTGGCTGGATTAAGTTGAGTTACTGTCCTAATTATAGCATTAGTAAGTGAAATTTAAAGCAGCTACAAATAAGAGACAGTACCTTTACTGCGACGATTACCTTCAGTAAGCGATACTTATTAAAGACACAAAGTGGTTGATGTCGTGGTGAATGCATGGTTATGCATGCTTGGCACTGGTTAGTGTTAGCTAAGAATACACTTGATACAATATATAATTTAATTGTATATTTTATCGTAATACCTATTTTATAATATCAGTACATTGTATTGCTTTTTTGCCGCATAATTTTCCCTTTATCCCTACGGTTGACTGAAAAAAAATGCTCTTAGCATTAAGTCCGCCATTTGTTGAAAGTATATTTGTACTTTGGAAAGATAAAGTTTGCTAAAATAAACAAGAAAGACTGGCAAACTAGTGGTCCATTAAATGCATATAAGCAATCAGTGTTTGGATTCATTAATTTGACTCTTAAGAGATAAGTACAAAACGGAGGCATGTGTTTTGAACCCTTTGGATGAGAATTTTGTAAGAGTTTGGATTCATTAATTTGACTCTTAAGAGTTATGTAACAAAACGAAATCATGCATTTTGAACCCTTTAATAAGAATTTAGTAAGAGCTGTAGTCACGTGTATCAATTTATGTTGTTGTGTTCATACACGAGTCGCATCCCTATCGGAAACCTCACGAGACGTGATGCAATTCCATCAGGACTTAGGTATATCTGTTCTCGGAATCCGAGTCAGATCGATGCGACCGCAAATTGCCTGTCTGTCGCTGAGTTGCGAACGTCTCACTGATGTAGATTTGCTTGTGATTGCTCCTTTCTTAGAACAAATATCTCAATAGGTATTTGAGTCGTATAATAAATTTCCATTTATCGTTTTCTTTTTTTGACCCCCGACGAAAAAGATGGGTTTTATAAGTTTGACGCTAATGTCTGTTGGTTTGTCTGTCGGTCTAGATAACTCTAGATAACCCTTGAAACTATTTTATGAACCACTGGTTACAGTTTAAAGTAAGAACGTGAGGCTTTTCTACGCATATAAGCCAAAAGTGGCCGGTTTTCGCAAATGTATTCTTACTTTAAGATGTTCATAAAATAGTTTGAACGATTATTTAGAGCTTAGTCAAGACAACATTTTAAAGATACTTCCGCTTCCTTTCAAATAGAGGTAGCACTGGCCCCGGAAAATTTATACAACTCCTTAAAATAAATGAATAGATTAACTGCTCCTTGTACCTAATGACCATGGTCTGGTCCAGTTGGTACATGATTGCAGTGTATTAAAACGAAAATCTAAGCAATGTTTCATTCAATCTTTCTTTCCAGATGCTCAGAGACATGCGAGGCGCTGGCAACGAAGGTTCCCCTCACAAGTTCCGAGTGCTCCAACTCGCTCTCAACGCAGTCGCTCTGCTGGCCATCACGGGCGCGCTGTTCGCCTACTTCCGAGCCAACCCCGCTGTCCAGGTAAGATACATGTTCCACCTTTACATTTTTGAAGTGAAAACTTTTGTTGGTGCGTTAGGCATTTTTTGAGATGGGAAAAAGCCATTGAACTCACGATACCGTTACCGTAACCGTCACTTCTGTCGGAACTCCCGGAGTGCCACTTTGTTTTTTCATTAATCTATACTGTCCTACTGGGCATAAGTCTCCCCATCTCCTTCAGACCATCGAACTTACTTTGGGGCTAGCTTAAGACGAAGTGGTAGCTAAAGTGGCGCCCACATTTGAAATAATTTGTTTAAAACTAAATATGGTGATAATTAAAAATTTGATTTGTATCACTGTCTAGAAAGACCTTTAAACTATTTTATGAATAACCTTTGAAAGTAATATTGGTAGTCTGTCTTGTTTTAAAACTGTTTATCGCCAAAAGTGGCCACTTTTGGCGAAAAACAGTTTTAAAACTAGACGGACTATTAGTAATAATTTCAAAAGTTATTCATAAAATAGTTTAAAGGTCTTTCTAGACAGTGATACAAATCAAATTTTTAATTATCACCATATTTAGTTTTAAACAAATTATTTCAAATGTGGGCGCCACTTTAGCTACCACTTCGTTTTAATCTGTGTGATTTGTCCGTACGTATTTATTTATTTCTTATTTATTTTATTATCTCGATTGTGTGCCTTTTTCCAACCATTTCCTCTCAAACTGTCGTAATTCATCACACCAATGAATACTTCTTTCTTCGACCAGATTCGGAAGTCCACTTTGTTACCAAAGTAGCTCATCTATCAAGATGCAAATGTGCCGCCCAATCCCACTTTAGTTTACGGGTATGTGCTCACCTTTAGATATATTAGACTTTTCACGAGTTATTTAGGTCCCATATTTGGAGAAACGGCTTCCTCTTATTGTTTCTAGCTACATAGTTCTCTAGCTAGATACTTTTCAAGAGCAAAATCAGACAGATGATCCCTGTAGTAGGATCTCATCAGATCTTAATGACTGTTCGCTTCTTACTATATGTAGAGGGAGACACTTCACTGATACACTGCACTAATTTTTAAACGTATTTAATGTGAAGTAAAAATAGATATAACAAATAATATAAAACAAACCATATCGAGTTTCAATATGGTACAGCGACATCTAGTGGTGACCCAAGAAACTATTTGATACACAAGTATTCTTACATTAACAATGACAAATTTCTAAAAACATCGCGCAAATTAGAACAGATTTTTTGAAGGAAGATCCTTATCGTGGCTTGCGGAAGGTGATGATGTGAAAACATTGACATGCAAAAAACAGAATGTGGTTTGTCGTAGAAATTTACAGAAACATATATATACGCATGTAGCGATTGCAGTCTAAAATTTGCAGCGGCTGCGCAACAGTAACTAAAAAAAAAAAAAACGTCACGGGACGCCTGGTAGATGTGAAACATCGACGTTATTTCGTAAAAGTAGTATGCAGAAAAGAACAGATTGTGGTAGGAACTAAAAATGTCAATGAGTACTGTAATAAACAGAGTATACATTATAGGTATCCGAGCTCAGTGGAGCGAAAGAGATGGCTTAACGCCGGATCGAGTGAGAGAGAAACGCACAGTCGATTGCGCGTGGCGACGCGTCGCCACGCCAGAAATCGGTCTCACGTGCGCCTATAGATGTTTCACATCAAAAATTTTTTTATTTCGTAAAGGTACACTACATATACTGAGTATACAAACTGAAATAAGTAGATACTAATTTGATGGTGGTAATTTAAACGACAGTGTTGGTAGTAGGGTGAGGGAACCAGGCGAACTGACAGCACCAGAGCCAAACTAGGTCTAGCCTGTATTTTGGAGGGCTGCCTATCCACCGGGCCCCACACCAACCCACCACCATTCAGACATTTGTATGTAGGTAGCTACCTTACTTCTTAATGCTACAGACATATTTCCAACTTATTTCCCAAACTAGTTTTACTGTTATTTGGGAATAAGACTTAGTTATAGGATTATAACAGGGTCACAAACCTGTCAAACACTTAAATCTAAAATAAACTTTGTTTGTTCATGTGATAAACTAATTGTAAGGGTGGGTTCCAAGGAAACGAGTTAGGTGTGCATCGAAATACTTAAATATAGAGGTACACTTCTATACTTATACATAGATAAAATGAGCGAGTGAAGTCTTGTATAAGTGAGCAAATAGTTTAGAAGTCATAACCACATTTAGAGAAGGGTGGTTAGTCCATATTAAAAATATAGATTAAAAAAAAATGTTAAGAAATCTACGATATGAACACTAAAAGTGATTCGGTTTCCGCGTAATCTTTTGAGGTCAGCCATGTATACAACTTTGCTTTGCAGGAGTATTTGGTGCAAGAGTAGATTTTTAGCTCGCTGTTGGCTTTGTTGTAGAGGTAGCTGCTGATAACTTTAAAATGATGCTTGGCTAGCGCTGTTCTGTGGCTGACAGCTGGACAGACAAGATCCGAACGTCTCTTGAGAGAGAAAATAGTTGGGTCGTATTTTAGAGTGACGTGCTTCCTGATTATAGTGAGCTGCACAAATAGCTGTCTCACCGTCAACACCGCAGTATCTTTGTAAAGTTGCACGGTAGGGTACAAAAATGGTTTACGATGCATGACTTTCAAGACAGCTCTTTGAGCACGCTCTAGAGAAAGTAAAGTACTTTTAGCCGCGCCCCCCCACACAGTAATGCCATAGGTAATGATCGACTGACATAAAGCAAAGTAAACAGTTTTTAAAGTGGCTGAATCTGCAAAATCTCGTAGATTTTTGAATATAAATATTAGTTTTCTCACCCTAGGTGTTAGAGAAGTGATATGAGATTCCCAGCTGAGGGTCTGATCAATATGTATCCCTAAATATTTAACGCTGGGTGCTCTATTAATTAACAGGAACAGCTTGGGGAGAGTTGAGGACATCTATGGGCCTTAATAGTAAAATTAGATTGACACGGAGTGTAATTTGTTTTGGTAGTAAAGGTTATGTAATGTGTTTTTTGGACATTAATTGTCAGAAGGTTTATAGACAGCCATGTTATGACCATTGAAAGTGCATTTTCAGTATGTTTTTGAACCTCTTCCCAATTAGATCCATCAACTATTAGGGCTGTATCGTCTGCATAAACGAAGATTTTGCAGTGAGGGAGATGAAGACGGCATAAGTTATTTACATAAATTGTGAAAAGTGTTGGGCCCAGGATACTTCCTTGCGGTACGCCGAATATTATCATGCACTCATCACTAACAGAGTCCCCTACAGTGACAGATTGACTGCGATTTGTTAGATAATCCCGAAATATGTCGTGGGTAACACCTCTTATACCGATAGCTTCTAACTTCTTCAGCAAGATGGGTATCGAAACGGTGTCAAAGGCCTTGGAAAGGTCCAAAAATAAACCAAGGCACTTGACTTTGCCATCCAAACATCCCACAACATGGTCAGTTAAAGCGGAAACGGCATCCTCAGCTGAGACTCCCCTCTGAAATCCGAATTGGTTTTTTGCAATAATACCTTTAGATTGTAAATAATTTACTATCCTGTTATTGAGGACCCTTTCCAAGACCTTAGACATAGCGGTAAGTACAGAAATGCGTCGATAGTTACTAACCACTTTTTTATCGCCTCCTTTATAAATTGGGTGTACTAAAGCCTTTTTAAAGACACTGGGGAATACTCCTGTAGTCATGGACAGCCGACATATGTGAGTGAGGAGTGGCACAAAGATATCCCGTAATGTTTTCAAGAGACGTTTTACTTAACTCCCTTTAATGTAGTTAAATATAATAGGCTAGGTTACGATAAGGCTGTCATGTTTTTAAAAGAACCATAAAAGCCTTAAAATAAATAGATGGCTTAGTGGTCACCATGCTAGTCGGCCACCCAGAGTTCCCGGTTTCGATCCCCAGTCAGACCAAGTTAGAAAATAGTCTTTTTGAAATTGTCCTGGGTCTTGTATGTTTATTTATACATGTTATACAATATAGTATCGTTAAGTTAGTATCCCATAACACAAGTGGCGTAGTGGTCACTATGCTAGTCCGCCACCCAGAGGTCTCGGGTTCGATCCCCGGTCAGGGCAAGTTGGAAAATGGCCTTTTTCAAATAGTCCTGGGTCTTGGATGTTTATCTATGTATGTATTTGTTATCAAATATAGTACGGTTGAGTTAATATCCCATAACACAAGTCTTTGAGGATAGCTCAGTATTATTTGTCCATATATGCTTATTTATTTAATAAATAAATAGTGAAAAACATAATATAACACATCAAAAAAACCTTTCCAGGACATGGTTGTTCACATGACTGAACGGTATGAAAAATATATTCACAATGAAAAATCCCCAGGAAAAAACGTAACAAGACGTTTGGCTCGTGTTTTGCTTTTTCCGCTCTATTTCGGCTATTATTGTCAATCACTGGACATCAGCGGAAAAAGCCAAACTCGTCGTCTCGTAATATTTGTAGAAAACGCGTGATATTGTCGTATAACCAGCTGTATAAAATATTGTTTGTGATGCGGAATATAAATATAGATCAACTTTAGTCCCTTCTTTTGACCCGTTTTAAATTTTGATTTGTATTATATTATGAGTATTTATTAATTAAAAGACAATCATAATGATATGACAAAGCCCTTCTGGCGAGTAGGCGAATAATACTGTGAAAATGAGTTTCTTTCGGCGTTTCTTCTTAGCAGTGGTCATTACGAAGCGCTGGTATCGGTAGCTTTTCTTTACAAATAAATTAAATTTTAATATACTTTACACGTAACGTTAATTCTTATTGACGTGTAAAAGTGCCTGTAAAGGTCTAATTACTGAATAAACATTTGAATCTTTGAATCTTTGTATCTTTGAATCTTTGAATCTTTGAATCTTTGAATCTTTGAATCTTTGAATCTTTGAATCTTTGAATCTTTGAATCTTTGAATCTTTGAATCTTTGAATCTTTGAATCTTTGAATCTTTGAATCTTTGAATCTTTGAATCTTTGAATCTTTGAATCTTTGAATCTTTGAATCTTTGAATCTTTGAATCTTTGAATCTTTGAATCTTTGAATCTTTGAATCTTTGAATCTTTGAATCTTTGAATCTTTGAATCTTTGAATCTTTGAATCTTTGAATCTTTGAATCTTTGAATCTTTGAATCTTTGAATCTTTGAATCTTTGAATCTTTGAATCTTTGAATCTTTGAATCTTTGAATCTTTGAATCTTTGAATCTTTGAATCTTTGAATCTTTGAATCTTTGAATCTTTGAATCTTTGAATCTTTGAATCTTTGAATCTTTGCATCTTTGAATCTTTGAATCTTTGAATCTTTGAATCTTTGAATCTTTGAATCTTTGAATCTTTGAATCTTTGAATCTTTGAATCATTGAATCTTTGAATCTTTGAATCTTTGAATCTTTGAATCTTTGAATCTTTGAATCTTTGAATCTTTGAATCTTTGAATCTTTGAATCTTTGAATCTTTGAATCTTTGAATCTTTGAATCTTCGAATCTTTGAATCTTCGAATCTTTGAATCTTTGAATCTTTGAATCTTTTAATCTTTGAATCTTTGAATCTTTTAATCTTTTAATCTTTTAATCTTTTAATCTTTTAATCTTTTAATCTTTTAATCTTTTAATCTTTTAATCTTTTAATCTTTTAATCTTTTAATCTTTTAATCTTTTAATCTTTGATTGCCTGAACCAATCCAGCTGAGTCAAAAGCTGTAAGGCCGCGTTTATCATAACACTATTTTTCAGAAACGGGTACTTTCCTTGGTCAAAATTAAATTATTTGGTACTGTTAAAACAATAGAACGTCACAAAATAATATCACTTGTGACGATCATATCCATTTTAACGTGATTTTAGATTTATTATTGCAGAAAAACTGATAATAAGAGCGCTATTTGACTCCAAGAAACAATGACGTCATAGTCTATATTTCATACAAATTTCAAATAAAATAATTTTTTTGACGTTTGGAAAAAAACAATCTGATTTTAGTTGTTGGAAATTAGTGAATTTGATCTCCAGAGAAACCCGCTACTTAAGAGGGTACATGAATTTTTCGGGGTCCAGTGCTCTAATTTTAAAGTGACAACGTAAAACTTTACTCCGCATAATTGTGAAATCGGCCACTTTTGGTTAGTGTGCGTAGAAAGGCTTTACGTTTTCATTTTAAACTATAAACAATAAATAGTTCAGAAAATAGTTTGAAGTTTTATCTAGAGCTTGATCAAGACAAAATTTTAAATGACATTCCTTTCAAATAATTCATTTCAAATTGGGGCAGCATTGGACCCAAAAAAATTCATGTATCCCCTTAAGCTTTAGTATTGGATAAATTCTAGAAACCTGTATAATAAATAATAAATAAATATATAGGGACAAATAACGCTGATTGAGCTAGCCCCAAAGTAAGTTCGACACTTGTGTTATGAGATACTATTTCAACGATACCATATTTTATAACAAATACATATATAGATAAACATCCAAGACCCAGGTCAATTTGAAAAAGGCCATTTTACAACTTGCCCTGACCGGGGATCGGACGAGACCTCTGGGTGGCGGACTAGCATTGTGACCACTACAAGCATGTATTTAATTTAATTATTTAAGCTTTAGTTTTGCATACATTCTAAAAACATTTTATTTACTTTACAAATGCGTTTACGAGGAACTCCTTAAACTAATGATGTTTACTGGTAGCCCCACACTAGGTAACAATGCCTGTCCTGTGGAAGCCTTTATTAACATGTTCAAAATCTGATTTTATTATTTAAACTGACTTAAATATAAGTAACTGACATCTATAATATAAGTAAGATTTGACGAAGCATGTTGCGGATATTTTTCTGTTTACTTATTTATTAATCTTTAATCTAAATATATATAACTCAAAGGTGACTGACTGACTGACATAGTGATCTATCAACGCACAGCCCAAACCACTGAACGGATCGGGCTGAAATTTGGCATGCAGGTAGATGTTATGACGTAGGCATCCGCTAAGAAAAGATTTTGATCAATTCTACCCCCAAGGGGATAAAATAGGGGATGAAAGTTCGTATGAAACTTTGTCAATTTTAAACCGATCGGCCAGATTTGCATGCATTAAGCTACTATGACGTGGGAATTCCCTAAGAAAGGATTTTGATAAATTACACCCCTACGCGGGCGAAGCCGCGGGCAAAAGCTAGTTGTGTATAATATGCGTAAAGTACATTTTTATTTATATCTGAGAATTAATGAGTAAGATTGAAAATACATGCATGTAAAGTTAACTTGACTGTACGGGTTATGTACATATAAAAAGTAAATGGTAGACGGGAGAGGGGGATTGGTAGATAGAAAAGATTTTATATAAGTAACAAAAAGAAAGTTTATTGCGTGAAACACAAATAAACAACAATTATAAGGACTTATACAAATATAAAATGGTAAATGGGAATGTTGGTGAAAGATGGTAAAAGGTAGGGTGAAGTTATGAGTACACGCGACGAGTGTTTGTAAATGGTTTAAACGAACTCGCGGATGGTAGGAAAGTTGGTGGCGTACTGACTAAGAAAACATTCGAAGTTAATAAAATCGGGCGCGGCGACAATCTGCTGACCGTGCCCCCGCGCGCGGTCAATGTACGTAAACCGTACATTGACTATAATCATTCCTTTATATCTGAACACTCCCATCGTCTGATCCGACCCCACGAAGGCTGTTAGGCTGACCGCGCTCCCACAACATTATTTTTCAGGATTTACCGCATTAGTCGCGGCCGCACCTTCCCGCTCGTTTGTGTAAGCGGTTTGGGGCCCGATTTAAACTTAATGCGGCAGCCCCGGATCACGAGGAAATCTTACACATTTTTCTCTTTTCGTATTATTCTTTGTTGAATTTTGCTATCTTTACAAACAGTCTAGGAGAAAGGGAAACATGTAATCAGCTGCATCTCTACCAACTTAGATTATAAAGTAAGTCGAAGGAATGGTAATGCTGCAGTCATAAATACCATATTTGTTTTACAAAAACGCGCTGTTAGATCCATATATAAATTAGGTGCTAGAGAGTCTCTAAGGGAACTTTTTAAAGACATTAATATTTTGATTCTCCCTTCGCAATTCATCTATGCGAACATTATGTACGTGCGTCAAAATATACATTCATATAAGAAAAATAGTGATATTCATAGTATAAACACTGGAAATAAAAATAAATTAGCTATCTCAGCTTTTCGGTTGCAAAAAACAAAAAAATCTTTTGTGGGTCTTGGCTTACGCCTCTATAATAAGATTCCAGATAATGTAGTAGCGTTACCATTATTTAAGTTTAAGACTGCCACTAAAAATCATTTAATCGAAAATGCGTATTATCATGTAAATGACTATTTATCATCGTCTGATCCCAATTCTTGGAAATAGATGACTGCAAATTTTTAATTGTATTGTTTAAATATAGTATAATGCATACCTAGCTAAAGTGTAAATCTGTATTGTAACTGTAACATAGCCCATCAGGCTGGGTAGGGACCAATACTGAACTGGGTTTCTTTCGGCGTAATCTTCCCAGCAGTGGTCGTTCCGAAACGCTAGTAGTTTTTAGCTTTTGCACTAAAATAAAATTTAAAAAAAAATTACCTTTAATAAGAGATAAATTTATCCTACATTGAATAAATAAAAATTGACTTTGACTTGACTTTTGACTTTGTCTTTGAATAGGCTGAATTCACAGGAACATGCTAAACATGCCATTAGTAAATAATAATTAGTAAATGTGGTGATGTCACAGTTAGGCCATTTGCTATGATAGCCGCACGGCTATCATAGCAAATGGCCTAACTATGACATGTTTTCTATCTTACGCCCACCTTCTTGTTAAGCCACTGAATTAATATACCTAAGTATTACGAGTACAAGGAGAACGGAATCCTAAGATCCCGCGCAAAATGCGTCTCTCCTCCGTTCTCGCCTTGTATAAGTGTTGAGCAGGCGTCTGCTGGCGCCTGCAGTCGCCTTGACAAGGCGAAAACGGGGGAGGTGTAAGGACGGGGAACGGGGACGCATATTGCACGGGATCGTAAGTGATTCCATTCTATTTGTTTCTGTAGTTATGCATGTCTTAAGAACTTTGATTATCTGTACCTCGTATTCAAATTCAAATGTTTATTCAGTAATTAGACATTTACAGGCACTTTTACACGTCAATAAGTATAATTTATGTTACGTGTAAAGTGTGTTAATATTTAATTTATTTTTAAAGAAAAGCTACCGATACCAGCGCTTCGTATCGACCACTGCTGAGAAGAAACGCCGAAAGAAACTCATTTTCACAATATTGGTCGCCTACTCGCCAGAAGGGCTTTGTCATATTATTATAATTGTCTTTTAATTAATAAATACTTATAATATAATACAATGTTGACAAATTATAACATGTAATGCTTGCGAACAAGTAAACAAACATAAATTGCGTAATAAAAATATTAAGTAGTCAAAAAAGCGAAGCCGAGCTGACCAGTCCCTCCCGGCAGCACCCGTTCACGAGTTGACGCACGGATCAGCCATCGTTAAACTCAACCATATACGTAAGGTAAAAAGGCGTTATAATATGTATGTATAAAGTCAAGTCTCCAGTTTAACAAAATTATGAGATACTAGTGTACTTATGGAATTAAACAATAAACAAGTTTCCCTCATAAGGCACAGGTGTCTTAAACTTGGTCTCTGAACCAGCGGGCGTAAAATTCATCGCTTAGGCGACTTTATAGTGAACTAGCTTTTGCCCGCGGCTTCGCTCGCGTAGGGGTGTAATTTATCAAAATCCTTTCTTAAGGGATGCCTACGTCATAGTAGCTTTATGCATGCAAAGTCTCAGCCCTATCGGTTTAAAATTGGCAAAGTTTCATACAAACTTTCATCCCCTATTTTATCCCCTTGGGGGTAGAGTTGATCAAAATCCTTTTTTAGCGGATGCCTACGTCATAACACCTACCTGCATGCCAAATTTCAGCCTGATCCGTCCAGTGGTTTGGGCTGTACGTTGATAGATCACTATGTCAGTCAGTCAGTCACCTTTGAGTTGTATATATTTAGATTACCTGGTTTGTAATAGATGCTTAGCTTAGTCCTTATATTCTCATTAAGTGAAGGCAGTGACCTTTAATACTATGGAAGATAAATGTAATGGAAAACCAAACCAAAGAAACGGTGGATAAAATGTGTTAAAGAAGAAAGAACATATGGGTAGGAAAAGAGTTAAAGAAAATTTTACTGGCTGCTTTTAGAACAAGATGGATAAAACTGACGTACTGTGGTAACCTTACATAATAGCACGATAAGTTAAAAAGAGAAGACCAGTATTAATGTCTCTTTTGCAGGAAGGTATTCAAAAATGGTTTCGCGGTAGCCTTCATCAAATCAGATCTTTCTGGAATCTAGAAATTCTTGTTTGATGAAGGATCAAGATTCATGGGAGGTATATTCTAGAAAATAACTCCTTTAATTCAAGATCAGGTACGAAAATGTACCTGTTCCAGAATGCGACTTGTTTTTACCAACTTTTGGGCAAAACAAAACACAAAGGCAGCGGAGGCACAATATAACAATTGAATAATTTCCTGAAAGGCGAAACCTCGCAAATTCGTCAGGTTGCAAAGTGCGATTGTTTTTAACCGCGGCTTCACGTGAAACGAATTGGAACTCTTTGTGAATGTAGCGACAAACGCCCCTTGAGCATTCTACAATTCACTTCCAAAACAGAAGAGAATTCCCGGCGCAGCCATTTCCTTGCTTCCCGTTCCACAGGGAAGCAAGGAAATGGCTGCGCCGGGAATTCTCTTCTGTTTTGGAAGTGAATTGTAGAATGCTCAAGGCGTAATTAATATGTAGGATAACACACACATACATATTTATACGCCTGTTGCCCATGGGGATAGGCAGAGACTATAGATTTCCACTTGCTACGATCCTTGCAAACCTCTTTTGCTTCGTTAACACTCATTACTCTTTTCATACATGCTCTCCGGTTATAGGTACTCCTTACTTCACCTTTTTTCAGAACGTCTGCAATTTAGTCGCAGAACGTTCTTCGAGGTCGACCCGGTCCAGTTTTCACATCCACATCCGCACGATAAATATTTTTAGTTAGTCTTCTTTCATCCATCCTCTTAACTTGTCCAAACCACCTTAACATTCCTTTCTCAATTTTTGTCACTATATTCTCTTTCACCCCACACCTCTCACGTATTACATGATTTCTTATCCAGTCTTTTAAAGTTACACCACACATACAGTAAGGTAAAGATAAGATAAAATTTCTTTATTGTACCAACTAAGTATGATAATAATCAAAAGTACATTTAAAATCTAGTAGGTACAAAGGCGGGCTTATCACTAAAGCTATTTCTTCCAGCCAACCTTTGGGTAAAGAAAACTATAAAAGATGTCGGGGAGTTGGCGCAGTTAGAGTATTACAGTGTAGAAGAATATAAGTATACCAATAGATAAAGATTCAAATGTTTATTCAGTAATTAGACCTTTACAGGCACTTTTACACGTCAATAAATATAATTTACGTTACGTGTAAAGTATATTAAAATTTAATTTATTTATAAAGAAAATCTACCGATATAATCGGAGTAATAATAGGAGTACGTACTATAAACAAATGAATGAACAATAAAGTAATAGAAATACATAAACCATAAAATTTGTACGAACATGTATGTATAAAGTCAAGTCTCCAGTTTAACAAAATTATGAGATACTTGTGTACTTATGGGATTAAACAATAAACAAGTTTCCCTCATAAGGCACAGGTGTCTTAAACTTGGTCTCTGAACCAGCGGGCGTAAGTATCATCGCTAGGACGACTTTATAGTGAATTACCTGGCTTGTAGTGAATTCTACATTCTCATTAAGTGAAGGCAGTGACCTTTAATACTATGGAAGATAAATGTAATCGAAAACCAATGGAAGTGAATTGTAGAATGAATTTTCATTTAATTATGCTTTATGTTTACACGGTAATAATTCGATTTAGTAGCGATTGTGTATAGATATGTTACAGAAATTCTGTACCCATCTGATGTATGTGCGTCATCTTTTGCGGAAACCGGGAAGTTATGTGTGGTGCAAATGTATTGTCATGCCGCCTCCGCTTACCCCGGCAATAATAGTAGACCTAAAAGAAGCTGGCTTGACGTCGTTAGTGCTTATGCGTGTGAATACACGCATAAGCCAGTACCACCTTTTAGCTAAACATAGCCATATAGAAAGGAATCTTCTGAGGTCCTCCGTCCTTGCATCTCTCCACCGTTCGCGGCTTGTGTGCGGGGAGCCGCAGCGCCTGCAACCGCCTCGACAAGGGAAGAACAGAGAGAGGTGCGGGGACGGGGACGCATATATTGCGCGGGACCTCAGGAGATTCCGTTCTCTATGTAATATTTATATTAAGAGCGGCCTTCCCGTCTTACTTTTCATACAAACGCTCGTACGTGATTATGGCGTTGTATCGGATCTTTCTTGAAAACTTTTGAAGTCACAGGTATATTGGGCGCTATTTCTAGGTTTCTATAGGAAAAAAAAATTGAAATTTAGAAAAGGTAAGTCAGTATAAGCCTCCAAAAATCTGCTTTTTTGTACAAATTTTAGCTGAACTTCGACCGTTCATAAAGTACTCATTAATTGTAAAAGTAAATAAAATATTTCGATACAAACCTCGCAAATGTAAATAAAATTTTGAATACAAATCATTTATTTCGTATACTTGTAAGGCTTACTGATAAACACGTATCTCCTGGAACAAGTTTTATGAAATTTCCGCACCCTATGAATAGTTACTATTCGTTCAATGTATAGTTAATAATCATACTAATTTCATTTAATAGAATGCAAACCATGCCCTTAGGCGCTATCTCTCTCTTTTTGTTTTTTTTTTTCTAGCATTGCCCTGGATGAAACACCAAGCTTTTCAAACTATGCTCGCGTTGAAAACAGAGCGGCCGGAAGGGCCGCCTTAATTCTGTTACATAGCTTTTCGGTCTTTTACCCTGGGCTTTGTCTGTCCCTTTAAGGATAAAGCTGTGATAGTCAATCTTTATAAAGTTCTCAGTTCAAGACCTGATATCATTTTTGATCTCTTCTTCTTTCTTAATCTTAGTGCGTTCCTGTTGCTTCCCGGCTGTGTCGCTTCAGAGCCCGGGGTGCGATTTCCCGAACTTTCGAAACAGCATGCTTGGAAGTGTCATTTTAAAAGTAAAAAATCATTATTTGTCTTTGGATACAAAGATTTACAATATACATTTAACAACAGACCACTAATCTGGAGGTTCTGGGTTCGATCCCCCGCCAGGGCAAGTTGGGAAAGGGCCTTTTCCAAATTGTCCTGGGTCTTGTGTGTTTCCCTTTATATGTATTTATCATAAAATATAGTATCGTTAAGTTAGTATCTCATAACACAAGCTTAAGCTTACTTTGGGGCTAGCCAGAGTTGGGCGTAGTTAACTACTATTGTGTAATTTGATTACAATTACATGTTATTAACTACAAGTAGTTGAAATTACATTTAATTTAACTACACAATTTAAAAAACTACAGTAGTTGTAATTTGTAATTGTAATTAAGTAGTTATAACTACAAATTACAATAAGAATTTATTTCCGCGGGCGTGGTTAAAGGTGTTATATTTCGAAATTGTAAGTGTAAAAAGTTGTAAGCAAGAAACGAAAATTTATAAGTTAGTAAATCTTCATAAAATATGTTGTTTTCAAAAGTAGTTTGTAATTGTGATTACAACTACTATTTGTAGTTTATAGTTCAACTACTTTTTCAATTACTTTTTGTAATTGTGTAGTTGCAATTACTAACAACAAAATGTAATCGTAATTAGTAGTTTAATTACATTTTGCCCAACTCTGGCTAGCTTAATCTGTGTGATTTATCCGTTTATATTTATTTGTTTATATCTATTTATTTACTTGATAATTGTCAGTTTTTTCTTTGCTCTCTTCTTCTTTTTTCCTCTCTGTCGTTCTGAAGTCCAACAGTTAATTATTTTGACACAGTCCCAATTTTGATTGATAATTTACGATACCTAATAGGCTATTTAACTGTGCACTATTTGGTTAATATTTTATATAAAACAAAAATACCACAGAGGTTTTTTAAACACCAAGAAAATTGTTTAATCAATGAAGCAGCAATAAGCATTTATAAACTTGAGAACTATTATCAGATCTTAAAAGATTATAACTTACTTATTTTTGGGCAGATTAAAATATTCATTTTGTTTTCGATTTCGGATTATGTTGCTTATTGATAAATAAATAAATAATAAATAAATATATAGGGACAAATAACACTGATTGAGCTAGCCCCAAAGTAAGTTCGAGACTTGTGTTATGGGATACTAACTCAACGATACTATATTTTGTAACAAATACATATATAGATAAACATCCAAGACCCAGGACAATTTGAAAAAGGCTATTTTCCAACTTGCCCTGACCGGGGATCGAACCCGGGACCTCTGGGTGGCGGACTAGCATGATGACCACTACGCCACAGAGGTCGTCATATCGATAATAAAATAGTTGATTAAAATACAGACGTGTTTAGAATCTTTTAAATATGAGTTATGATGCCAACGGCCACTTTCTGCCTTCGCACATCACACCGTCGACATCACGATCCCATAGGCTATAAAAAAGGGTTCTCAAAAGGTCTTCCCCATAAGGGATTAGGACTTGATTTTTATACGTATATATTTCAAAATTGTACTTTCATGTATACGAGCAATGACGAGCATACCCTTTATGTTTTTGTTACCCGATTGCGTCAGGAGGGCTATTTTTTTTCGAGTGTATGGAAGTATGTGTATTTCTATTCTTTGACAATCTCCGTGATGTAGTGGTCACCATGCTAGTCCGCCACCCAGAGGTTTCGGGTTCGATCCCCGGTCAGGGCAAGTTGGAAAATGGCCTTTTTCAAATTGTCCTGGGTCTTGGATGTTTATCTATATATGTATTTGTTATAAAATATAGTATCGTTGAGTTAGTATCCCATAACACAAGTCTCGAACTTACTTTGGAGCTACTCATTCAGTGTAATTTGTATGTATATATTTATTTATTTTATTTTATGCTATGGGACACTCTGCAGCTTAAACCGCTTGGAGGTGTTGTTAGATTCGTCTTAATTTTAAGAGTGACACTGGAAAAAATAAACAAACGCAGATTTGCGGATATTCGGAAATTTTTCAAGCAGTCTTGTTTATTTTATGGGTTCCGTACCCAAGGGGTAAAAACGGGACTCCAATACTAAGACTCCACTTTTCGTCCGTCTGTTCGTCTGCCTGTCACCAGGCTGTATCTCATGAATCTCATAGCTAGACAGTTGAAATTTTCACAGATGATGTATTTCTGTTGCCGCTATAGCAACAAATACTAAAATCGGAATAAAAAAAATATATAATTAGGGCTCCCATACAACACACGCGAGTCCGAATCGCACTTGGCCAGTTTTTTCATACGGGTAATTAGTAATTAATACGATATTCTAATATACAATGTCCTTTTTAATTAAGTACCTACAAATATTTTAAGGGGTTATTCAGTCCATCATTTTGAACAACTTTGCCCAATAAATATATATCGAAATACGAAAAAAAATATTTAGGTTCTCATACAGATCGAAGTAGTCACGTGATATCGTTCCTATGAATAATTCAAAAAATTTTTTCCTATTTCGATATATATTTATTGGGAAAAGTTGTTCAAAATGATGGACTGAATCACCTCTTAAAATATTTGTACTTAATTAAAAAGAACATTGTATATTTAATAAAATAATAAATAAATAATTTACACGAATAGTCAATAAAGCTGTGTGGGCCTTGCAAATATTTTTAAACGTGATTCTAAGTTTAATTACTGGCATATCTCACGAAATATGCGCAGTGGAAAGTAATTTTACGACAAGAATTTCGGGCATCGTGGAAAAGTTAATTTTAGCTTTGCGGCCAGCAGACAACAGATATTTAATTCCGCTTACTTCGCCCAAAAACACAGCCTACATGACAACAACCCTTTCCATCTATCTGTGTAATGTCGAAACTTTTATTTTTCGTTATGCCTTGATCAAGCATTACATGTTATAATGTGTCAACATTGTATTATATTATAAGTATTTATTAATTAAAAGACAATTATAATAATATGACAAAGCCCTTCTGGCGAGTACGCGACCAATACTGTGAAAATGAGTTTCTTTCGGCGTTTCTTCTCAGCAGTGGTCGTTACGAAGTGCTGGTATCGGTAGCTTTTCTTTAAAAATAAATTAAATTTTAATATACTTTACACGTAACATAAATTATACTTATTGACGTGTAAAAGTGCCTGTAAAGGTCTAATTACTGAATAAACATTTGAATCTCTGAATCTTGAATCTTTGATCACACCTACCGAGTAGAGTGGTGAGACGGTAAAATGCCACTCGGCCGAGACAGTGCTGCGACCGAGTGAGGGTGTTCACGTATTCTTCTTATCGTGTCGCTGGCTCAAACTTCAAATTTTGTTCTTCCAATACGTTGCCACTTTTACGCCTTCCTCGGAGGCAGAGTATAGGTCAAGCATGGTACAGCTGGTAGGATACAAAGGGCATGAGAGAAGGTGCTGCATAGTTTGGTCGTCGTGACCACACTGGCACTGTGGTTCTGCTGGGACCACATCGACCTACCTCAGTTCGGAGGCGATTCAAGCTCCTCCATGTGGCCCATGGCAGTTTATGACCCGGTGGTAGCTCCTCTAAAGGTTGGATAGAATCGGGGAGTGGAGCATACTGCTCCCGCCAGATTTGTAGGCTAGAAGAATTACGTATTTTTAACCGCCGTCGCTAAAAGAGAGGGGTGTTATAAGTTTTACGTGTCTGTCTGTGTATCTATGTATCTGTCTGTGGTATTGTAGCTCCCAAAGGGATGAACCGATTTTCGTTTAGTTTCTTTTGTGTCATAGATATAAATTTTATCCCGAGTGTTCTTAGCTATGTTTCATGAAAATCTTTTCAGCAGTTTGAAGATCATCAGCTCTTTACTAGTTGATGAGGGGTTTGTTAGTTTTTAGAGATTATTTTTTGTGTCAGGTGCTTTTAAAATTTTTAATTTAACTTTTATTGAAGTTGCGGCGAGACAGTACGGGGGGGTTGGCACTTGGCCTAGTAAATAGAACTAGGTCCAAGTGACTGTCTCGCCAGTGTCTAGGCCGAGCACTTGGGCCGAGCACTTGGATTAGGTGTTTACATACACCGAGTGCTAGACCGAGGGCACTGTCTTGCCACTTTACTCGGTAGGTGTAATCAGGGTATTAGTTATTACTAGTGTTGTCAAGTCCGCGACGTTAAAGCGTGGTGAAACATTATTTTTTAATTTTGTAAACCGACCATCCCATTTATCGCTGTTGTCCGCATTGTTGCCGAGTGTCAAAGAGTATTCAGTCCCAAGCCTTATATTTTTCTGCGATAAAAGTCTCAAGTCTTATTTCAGGTCATAATCTGTCTACATGCAAAATTTAATTCCAATTCATTCACCAGCTGTTTCGGCTTAAGACGAAGTGGTAGCTAAAGTGGCGCCCTCATTTGAAATGAATTGTTTAAAACTAAATCTGGTGATAATTAAAAATTTGATTTGTATAAATGTCTAGAAAGACCTTTAAACTATTTTATGAATGACCTTTGAAAGTAATATTGGTAGTCCGTCTTGTTTTAAAATTGTTTTTCGCCAAAAGTGGCCACTTTTGGCGAAAAACAGTTAAAAACTAGACGGACTATGCCATGAGGGCGCCACTTTAGCTACCACTTCGTCTTAAAAGCGGGTCATAAATCTATCGTCCAGACCATAGACCTACAAATTTTCGTTCAAACCATTGATTACAAACTTGCGCGTTTTTAATCATATTATGTAAAACATATTTTTATAATTAATAGCAGTTGCTGTCTTAGTGTTGGTCAAACGCCTCTCTCTCTTTCTCTCTCTCTTTTTCAAGAGTCTCGCTTTTGCGTAATATGTCCCACTGCTGAACAAAGGCCTGCTTTATCTTCTTTCAATGATTCCTACATTTGTAATCACGAAAAAGAAAAAAAGGTGGAAATACCAAGAGGGCGTAGCCCGCCTGTCATTATTAAGCACAACCGCACTCAATCCCGACAGCACATTTTGACACAAATTAAGACTTTATCTCAATCGTACTTAAGTTTATAATCACATTTTTCTGAAAGTAATGCCATCTATGGTAAATTCGTAAGGCTATACTACAGATTGCAAAAGTACTTTTTGATCCATAGCAAAATTAATCTTATTAAGGAGGTCTAAAGGCCATTATTGAAATAAATAAATAAGACTAATTAAACGAATTGTTTATATGTAATGCAAATGTAATGAGTGAATTATTTGTGTGAGTTTGGCGACAACGCTTCCGATACTAATTTTGTAAAGTATCACCAGGCTTCCATTTTTTTTTTCTTCCGTGTTTCTAATATTATCTAAGTTAAATACGGATGGAGGTCGTTGGCGCAGGTACAAGTACAAACAATGCCGACGACCACCATTTTGGATCAACTTACGTGCCGGGAATTGTACTTGTATAAATAAGATTAACCATTTCTTTCTCTTCAACAGTACGTGTCGCAAGTGGTGAACCGGTCCTCGGTGGTGACGTGGCCGACGCCCACCGACCCCCCCGGCTCCCGCAACCCCGCGCCCGGCGTCTGCCTGCCCGTCATCGTCAGCTTCTGCCAGCAGCACCGCATATCCTACAACTTCACCGTGTTCCCTAACTACATCGGCCATTTTGGGCAGAGGGACGCTCAACAAGTAAGTTTATTCATCTCCTGTCATCTCTCTACAATAGTCAATGTTTTATTGCAAACTATAAGATAGATAAGATGTTAAGATACAATTTTGACGACCTCTGTGGCCTAGTTGGTCATCACTGTCACACTGGAGGTCCCGGCCAGGCCTGTGTCACTCCCCGTTTAGGTATCGAAAATATACCCACATTAATATTATGCGCGCGGCGACCACTCAGGAGTAATAAAAATAAAATTGGCTTGCAATAAAAGTATAGGTATCTAAACGAAGAGGTGAGTAGTTCTGACGCGAGCTAAATTAAACCATTGCGATAACCACGATATGTAGATATTTCTTTGAATTTTTTTTCTGTGTAAAAGTTCTGTACGAAAGTACTTGTAGGTACTTATTCTGTGTGTGTGTTTCTGTGATGGATGGAACATGGATCTTTTCGGATTGACCTGGGTCTCGGATGTTTATTTATATATGTATTTGTTATTCAAATGTGAAAGGAACAGCAGGAAAGGGTCGCCCTCGGCGAACATTCTGCGACTAGACTGCAGACGTTTTGAAAAAAGGAGAGGTAAAAAGTACCCGTAACCGAAGGGCATGTATGAAGAGGGTGATGAGTGTAGATGAAGCGAAAGAGGTCTGTCAGGATCGTAGCAAGTGGAGGTCCTTAGTCTCTGCCTACCTCTGTGGGAAACAGGCGTGATAATATGTATGTATTTGTTATAAATATAGTATCGTTGAGTTAGTATGCCAAAACACAAGTCTCTAACTTATTTTTTGGCTAGCTTTATCTGTGCGATTTGTCCGTGTATTTACTTATGATAAAAAATATATATATACTAGCTGACCCAGCAAACGTTGTTTTGCCAAATTGAGGATTGTATGTATTTTTGTATGTTGTATCATAAAAAAATAGAAATTAAAAATTTAGTCTAAAAAATAAAATAAAAAATTTAGGGGTGGACTACCCCTAACATTTAGGGGGATGAAAAATAGATGTTGGCCGATTCTCATAGATACCGGATAAGCACAAAAAATTTCATCAAAATCGGTCAAGCCGTTTCGGAGGAGTATGGCAACGAAAACTGTGACACGAGAATTTTATATATTAGATTATGGGCCCTGTCGAGCACAGCAGTTTCGGTACAAAGAAGAGGAGGTCAAGCATCCTCTCCTCAAATTCTAAATCCACCACACACTGGCAAATTAGCCAAATGATCAAAGCCGTCGATCTATGCTAGAGATATAAAATATATAAAAACATGACAATTTATTTGGTGTATCCAGGGCCTTAGCTAGAGTTAAAGTTTGCTGCCTCCTATGTATGTTTGATTGTCTTTTTTCGTGAAATACGGGGGTGCTATCCCCAAAAGGGTGGCAGTTGGTGGGACCGCGTTTATTCATTTCGTCATTTTTTAAGAATCCCCTTATCCTGGACAGATTCAGACTTTCCCATACAAACGTAGTCTACGTTTTATTTTGAAACGACATGTTGGATATTGGCAAAATTATGTAATTTTAAAGAAATTGCAATTGTCTAGGGCAGAGGTTCCCAAACTTATGTTGTCAAACGCCCACTTTAAAAAATCAGTTATTTTGTAGCGCCCCTCATTTTTTTCACCATAAAAACCTGAATCACATATTTGTCTTGCCTGTAGTTTAATTCAACCTATATTCTAAACGAGAGAGCAACAATAATACATACACCAGTACATTAGAGTATCTTTTATAAAAAATAAACAATAATCAACATTGTTAATTTTAAATAAAAAAATAATAATACTATTTTACAATAATAAAGAGTATTGGAAGTGGGGACCTCACCTGCGAAACTTTAAAACACGAAATTTTTTCAGTGTTTGATTCCTTTAACGATATAAATAGCGTTGTGAACGCATTAAAATAATAAATATTAATTACATTTTTAGTTTATATTTGTACAATAAAAAAGGATAAAAATATGAACTAATAAATGGATGTTGTGTAGTAAGAGGATTTTAATTTCAGTGAATTTTAAAATATGAAATAACTGAAGTTATAAATCACTCATTGCTTAAATCACATCAGCGCCCCCGACTTTATTCTGAGCCCGTTACCGCCCCCCTTAAAGCCTCCAGCGCCCACAAGGGGGCGTTATCGCCCACTTTGGGAAAGACTGGTCTAGGGTTATTATTGGTCTCCTACAAATTATGAACTTTAAAGAGAATATAGTGTATTATATCATATTTGACCATCAGTATAAAAAACTTCTACACCCTTATATTTTCTTTCCAATTAAGGGTGAAGTCGGTATTTAGTTTAGAAAAATTATAAGGTGGAGCATTGCCCCACAATGCCTCTAGCTACGGCCGCGGCGCCCTGGTAACACGTAAGTACTGAAAGTTAAGTGAAGTGGTGGCGGCCGATCACGATCTCTTAGATCCGCATCCAATTAACGTGTGCTGAGCAGCGGCGTTAATCTGTCTATCGGATGGCTCGGCACGGAACATCGCCACGTTATTATGTATTTCGTAGGCGCAGATCGTAAATTAAAGACCAAACAGAAGTGCCATTTTCAAAACGCGGTGTTACCTAAAAACTTTTCGTTTAGTGACTCCGCGTTTGAAAATTAACACCACTCACTGGTGCGACATCTATTCTTATTATACGACTACAATTTATAATTTTTATAATATGTATAGATGTCGTACCAGTAGTGCCATTTTTCAAACTCAAAGTCACTAAACGAATTGTTTATAATACAAAAAACCGTTCGATTAGTGACTCCGCGTTTGAAAAATAGCGCCACTGATACGACATCTATACTTATTATAAAATAAAATTCTCTGGCGCGTATGTCTATCACACTGCCTGTACGCAAAAATGGAAATTAAAGGGATGTGTAATTCATACCTACATTTATTGAAATGCCGAGACAGGCTGCTTCGCTAGATATCATTAATTGGAACGCAGTTCCTTTTCGGACGGTACGGACTTGGTGGATGCGGGCTAGGCGAAAACTACCACATAAATAATTAAAACAAACAATTTTATCATCAATCATCAATCAATCGGATCCCCAAATTAATACGTCAAACTATTTTATATTTCTAATAGACTTATTCTTCTGTGATCATCTTATTTAGCGTGGGAACCCTGCCACTCAGAGATAAGCGAACGTGATGAATCGATCAGTGTAAGGTCATCGAGTTGATGCTAGTCAGGCGCGAAACTAAAATCAGATCAGTTCGAAGTGGGTGGTTCCAAGAGCAAAATATGCTCGTCAGAAAACGTTATCTGTCTTTTTAAGAGTTTGCTCCTGACGGTAGAGTTAATCAGAGATGCCTCCATTCCTTTCTTTTCTCTGTCATTCTTTTAATGTCCTGGTAGGACTCAACTTCTCATTATTATTTAATTTGTTGGAAAAACTTCTTCTGTTTCCTTCTTGCTAAAAGTAGAAGGAAAGATGCATCCATTCCTCTCTCGGATTGAACCCAAAACCTTAAACAATTATATACTTATAATACTTGCATTCTTATACGTAAAATCATGAACAACAAGGAACTAACCTAAACTTTATTAAGCAAAAAATCATCTTCATCTGAGCGTATTCTCTTTTGCATCCTCAACGGTAACGCTTCAGAGCCCGGGGTCCGCTACCTAACCAAGTTGATTTGGCAAGGTTATTGGTTTTTACACAGAGCAACTGCCGTCCGACCTTCGCAACCCGAAAGTTGGACCAGAACCAATCCTTGGATGGGTTTGAGCAAACGCTAGATGGCGTTCGGGATCCACAGTTTATACGTGCCTTTCGAAACACGGAATCATCTTTCTTTTCGGATAAACAGGAGATTTAAGCCCTCAATATCCTAACCAGACAGAATACAACTTATCATAAAGTATTCTTCCCAGTGGAGTTTGAACCCGCGACCTCCGGATAACAAGGCGAACGCCTTTACCAGTAGACCACGGAGGCAGTCGGATAAATAACAACAAAACACTTGAAAAGCATTTCTGTACACTGTAAAGGAATATTCATCATATTCCATTTATCTACCGTCCACGTCGACATCAATTTCAAATTACATAAAGTGCGGTTGCTGTGTGAAAAAAATGATTGTAGGTATGTTAGAGTATACCATCACCATCAGGTCGTTTTAGTCTACACTACAGGAGCATGACCTTCTCTGTACTTCCAGAGCTATACTTGGCCAGAGCAGGCAGTGGATTTGACCTTCAGTGTCAGCCAATATACAGGGTGTTTTTAAAATCATTGCCATCCTTTCTACTGGTGAAAGTACTCATGAATATGAGCAAATTTTTGTATGGGACCGACTCAATCCAAACGAAAAAAAAAACAGCTTTTCTATACATTTTGGGATTCTAAGTATTGTAAAATAGTATGGAACAGCAGATTTTTTTTCGGTTGGATTGAGTTGGTCCCATACAAAATGTTGCTCGTATTCATGAGTACTTGCACCAGTAGAAAGGATGCCAGTGATTTAAAAAATAGCCTGTATAGTCATATCATACATATCATATCATATTATATCATATATATCACGTTTCACGTCAGGGGCACTGCACTCCTTTCAAAACATCACGAAATTGTCAAACATAGCACGTCTGGTGTTCATCATGGAGTGCTGATACCGACGCTGGTGTATGAAAGTTAGAGGGGTATGGCAGAAAAGGCACTGAGATGTATGTGTGGTGTTACTTTGAAGGATCGGATTAAAAATAATGTCATAAGGGAGCGGTGTGGGCTGAAAGAAGATGTAGTCACAAAAATTGAGAAAGGAATGATGGATGAAAGGAAATTTACTAAAATGGTCTACAAAGCGAATGTGGGTAGAAGAGTGGGTGAGGGTCGTTCTCGACGAACGTACCACGATCAGATAGCAGACGTTCTTAAAAAAGGAGAGGACAGAAGTTCCCGTAACCGGCGGGCATGCATGAAGAGAGTGATGAGTGTAGATGAAGCGAAAGAGGTCTGTCAGGATCGTAGCAAGTGGAGGTCCTTAGTCTCTGCCTACCCCTGTGGGAAACAGGCGTGACAATATGTATGTATATCACGTCTCTATCCCTTATGAAGCAGACAAAGCATTTTGGGTCTTGCGGATCTAAGTACACAGAGTCCTAGGGTCGCAAGACTTGAAGGCCACACAAAGGAAAAAGGAATCAAAATTGTGATGATAATATAATACAAGATGCATCGCGTAACATCCTTCACATTTTCACCTATATCCTCGATCAGCATTTTCCGATCTGGTCGGAAGACGCTAGTACATGCTTTTTCTTTAAACGTATAATTCTTTAGAATCTTCTTTATTACTAGCAGAAGCTTCTGGTCAGCTCATTACTGACAGTAATGGCGTAAGGTGACTCGTTAAAATATCATTAACAACGAACGCCGCCATTGCTGCCTTTTCTGCTCAAATTCAACGTAATTAAAACGTCGATAAATAGCCTTTGAAAGTGCTGATGGATAATATTTAATTAGGTGACTTTGGTTAAACGCTGAAGGCTTTTACGAGCAAAGCTTTCTCAACGTTAAGGAAAATTTATTTTTTCTACGACTACCCGATATTATACGACATTTTTTATACGCTAGTACGTCATTCTCGAGGTTAGGTATAGGTTTAAAGACTATTACTAGGTTAAAAGTTATTCTCATAAAGACATATAATATATCATTTACATAAAATACAAGACATAAATTTACTCGTTGTCACACTAACAAACAAAATAGAACAGACAAGTTCAGTAAATTAAAATTCGGTGTTTGTCTCGATTTTTCTTCTTATTCATATCAAAAAGTAACATAATACAAAACCGAAAACGTAAATAATAAATTTACTCCGCTCAAAAATACGCAAGTTATAAGCCTTTCAAATCCGGTGGAAGGGAAAACTGTCAAATAAGAGAAAAAGGATGCACATACACCCGCGTGACGTCTCTGTCATTAGGTGTCACGCTTACGAAAGAGATAGCGAGATGTCCCCACCAAGCTCACACTCTTATATTTAAAATGATAATTACTGCCTCATTTATTATCCAATCCACTTTCTATTTTCGGAAAACGGTTTCTTGTTAGTGTTATTTGTTATTCGTACAAAATATTGTCTAAAAACAAACTAAGTCGAATAGCCTATTATGGGCTTGGCTAATTGTTTGAACACATCGAACGAGTTAATATTTTTGATGCCCGAGAGTATCTTGTTAAAAAAGCGCGCACCTTCGTATGTTATCGTCGACTGGCCGTAACATTTTGTCCGTATCTTAGGCAAAATTATGAAGCTCGCGCATCGAGTGCATGGGCGCCCAAAATCGTCATGAGTAACCTCAATCATCATCATTTCAGCTACCTAGGTGTATTCACAGACTTAGCAAGACCTTTTACCATAACTATTAGGTTGGCCTTTTTTAAATATTTCCATATATTTTAATTCACATAATATGTTCATGTTATCAACTCGCATTTATTAGACTGTCCGTTCGGCTGGTGAATTTTTGTTTTATGTAGTATAGTTGAGTTAATATCCCATAACACAAGTCTCGAACTTCCTTTGGGACTAGCTCAATTAGTGTAATTTATCCCTATATATTTATTTATTTATGTCGCTGTCCACCGAGCCGAGCGACAAGTGACGCGGCTCAACCTTTTTACACCTTCACTTCCATTGATTTTATGCTGATTTTAAACACACAGATACTTGAATGTCCCTCGGGTCGCAAGAACGGGCTTAAAACATTTTATTCGTACTTTGCTATGAGTTCCTCGGGTAAAATCTGTTTGTTTGTAGTGTGTTTAAGTGGCCAAGTGTGTGTTAGTGTGTGTCGGCGACGACTGTCGTTGTCGGTCGCGCGACCGATTCAGTCTGTCAAGGACTGTCGCCGACTGTCACCATCGGTCGCCGACCGTCGCCGACAGGTGCCGCGGGCATACTATCGTTTGAGAGCCCTAATAAATATCTGAGTTGTTGTCTAAATAAATCCGAAATCTCACCAATCCATAGCGTTATCTTTCCATTACGGCGCAGATTTTCTAAATAGAATACATTAAGGCAACAATGGGCCCACCGGTACGCTCATTAACAAGAGAAAGATGCGACTTTGTGTACTTCGAGGCAGTTCACAGTGGACGAGTTCAATGTGAAAGCGTAGTGGCGAGTGATAGCGAATAGGGAGCAGACAGAGTCAGTGTTCATTCCAAGAGCTCCAAGCGCCAACGTCATGATATTTGTGTATTTTAACGGGACTTAGAAAAACTTTAGAATGTACCAGCTACTTTTCTTCCCGCGCAGACCGTAAGGAATGGGAAAGCTAATTATGTTATAAGTCTAACGGCTAGCAACCGAACACTATTTTGATTCCTTTTTCCATTTTCTCGCCCATCAAACTAAAAGTTGCGTTAGGATCTTGCGGCCCTGGGCTCTGTTAGAAAAACAAATGCTCTGTCAGCCTCATTAGGGATAAAGGCGTGATAGTTTTGTTATTCGTACATGAAGACGCAGAAAACAAACAGCGTCGTGGATACTAGGGGCCTGTGCCCGATCATATAATTGATGATATATCATCATCAATTATTAAACCCCGATAGAACGAATGGGCCGATCTTGATGCAGCGAGTTTTCTGTTTGAAAGGTCACTTGATCGAGATGATCCTAAGCTATGTTTGATGGAAATTGGTTCAGATATTAAACAAGCGTTTATTTTTATTTACTAGTTCTAATTTTAAGAACTAGATTCTTATCGGTGGAGTATTATCCATGCCTAATAGAATATCTCAAAACGCGTCAGCAAACCATGTCAATTCCTTGCAATATTTTCTAGACGACTCGTTTGCAGAGATCTCTCAAATGTGAACCAAATTTTAATAAATAATGTAAACCATGGCCTCGGATACTTTAGCTCACATTGTGTGGTGACAATGATTGATTCTAGCCTGAAAGCTCGCTAACGATTGGGGTTGCGTCAGCGTATTGTGTCGTGTGTCGTGTGTGATGTCACTGGAAGGGCGACAACGTTACGTTGTTACCACTTTTTTAACCGACGATCAAAAGTTATACGTTTTACACTTATGTCTAGTTTTAACCGACTTCCTAAAAGGAGGGTAGATGACTGAGTGAAAATAAATTATTCGGTATAGTTCATAACATAAAACGTCACAAAATAGTCTCACTTTTCATTGATCATATCCATTTTCAACAAGATTTTAGATTTATTAATGCAGAAAAACTGATATTACGAGCGCCATTTAAGTCCAATTTTTTTCAATACTGTGAAAATGAGTTTCTTTCGGCGTTTCTTCTCAGCAGTGGTCGTTACGAAGCGCTGCTATCGGTAGCTTTTCTTTAAAAATAAATTAAATTTTAATATACTTTTCACGTAACATAAATTATACTTATTGACGTGTAAAAGTGCCTGTAAAGGTCTAATTACTGAATAAATATTCGAATCTTTGAATCCAAAAAAAGTATGACGTCACGATTTCGTATTTCATACGAAATATTTGTTTTGACGTTTAGAAAAAAAGTGTCTGATTTGACTTGTTGTCATCTAGCGGATTCCACGCGATATTATTTTATTACTCGTATGTTTACGGATTATTCGAAAACGTCTGTATCGAGTTGATTTTTTTTCTTCTTGAAAGGGTATAACTTCCAGGTGGCCAGGTGGTCCCATAGAATTTTTATAAGAATCGGTTGCGTAGTTTGGGGCGAAGTAGGTTTTTAGTTATGAAAAAATATTCCGTTTATGAAAAAAAAAAAAAACTCAAGGATCAAATTAATGTTTCAACCTACAAGGATGTAAAGGAGTTACTTTGGACAGAGAGAGATGGAAGGCATTGGTTGCTCCACAGACACGAGCTTAGCTCTTTTATAATAAGAAGATGAAAACCGATGACAACTTTAGAAACAAGGTTACAAAAACTTGGATACTTATGTTAACGATAACGTCAATCCTCTATTTTCAAGTATATAGATTTAGATTTTATTTATTGAGGAACAACAAACGGTTACTTTTAACAGATATAATATTACATATCAGAGTTGGGCGTAGTTAACTACTATTGTGTAGTTTGATTACAAATTACAATTTCATGTTGTTAACTACAAGTAGTTGAAATTACATTAAATTTAACTACAACAATTTAAACTATTGTAGTTGTGATTTATAGTTGTAATTAAATAGTTATAACTACAAATTTCAATAAGAATTTATTACCGCGGACGTGTGTTTTAGGTGTTGTATTTCTAAATTGTAAGTGTAAAAAGTTGTAAGCAAGAAACGAAAATTTATAAGGAAGTAAATCTTTATAAAAAATGTAGTTTTAAAAAGTAGTTTGTATTGTGATTACAACTGCTCTGTGTATTTTATAGTTCAACTACTTTTTTAAGTTAGTAATTAGTAGTTAGTTAGTAATTAGTAGTTTAATTACATTTTGCCCAACTTTGCATATTATTATATGAAGTGGTAATGATTATGTAACCCACTACGTTATTCACAATTTAAATTTTTGCGTGTTAATTATAAAGTAGCCACTAGCGATAATAGTTACAGGATTCTAACAATGAGTATTACATAAAATATATGTGCTTACAAAGAAATCAGTGAAGTAAAAAAAGAAGAAAATTAGAGGAATGTATAAAAATGTTAACTTAAAAGGAAATATACTCTTTTATAACTTTTTTCTGTATTTCGTTTTAATTTTTTCATAGGTACTTCTAAATTATTATTTTATGTTTATGTACATGGAAATCAAAAAAAAAAATCTAAGCCGAAACGATTTACTTATGGATTTAATACAAAATGAAGCATTTGTACGAAAACCTTTACCTTTTACCTTTGCCATGTCAATACATGAGGTATATATCTGTACATTCGTAGTAATACACCCACAATTTTGGCAAAAAAGAAGTGAAACAATTACAAGACAAACACGAGCTATTATCATGATCATGAACAGATTGTTTCAACCTGTGTGTCACAAAGACATATACTTACAAAAAAAATGTTTTTAATATGTTTATAATTTATTTAATATGTTACCTGAAAATATTAAAACACTAAAAGGCACAGCTTTTAAGACGACACTAACGAAATGGCTGATGGAACAATGTTTTTACTCCATTAGTGAATTTGTAACCTATTGCAAATAAAACGAAATATTAAGCTTTGATATTATTGTAACTTATAGAACTTGTATTTCTTAGCTAATTACTACGAGTTTAATTGAATTTTAAAAATGTTTGCATACCTGCCTGCAGGTGTATACAATGTACATACTAACATTTACTAACATCTCAGAAAGCGATTGTATAATGCAAATAAATGATTCTTGATTCTTGAAAAAAAAAAAAGATTTTCAGCCCCACGTCAAACCTCTCTGGGTATGCAGTAGTAGCACGAGCTGTTTGTGCTTAATCTTTTAGTCGCCTCTTACAACAAAAATTAGAGTTTTTATATTATAAGTATATCTTACAAAGTAACTATTGGCTTAAATTCACGAAAAGTATTACATTAACATAAATAATTACATTTCAATACAAATAACCTAAAACTTCTGTAATTACTTGAATCAAAGGGAAAAATTGCGCTTTTTAATTATACTTATTTCTTTTTCCGGAGCAAAGAACATAAAATGTTTAACCTACATTCATCCATGTTGAAGACAATATGTATTCCAAGTTTTAAAAATCACGAAGTCTGTACCAATTATTTTTTATTTTAAAACACAATTCTACTTTTTTTTGCTGGACTGCCAACATTATTTTTGATTCTACATAGATTACGCTCGTGTTTTGTTTTCAAATTGGTTTTAATCCCTAGACATCTTCTTTTTCACGTTTTAGTCCCGAGAGAATAACCAGTAACTTTAGCTCCAGATGTTTTGGGATGAAAACATCGTTTTTTGAGTAGATGAGATGAAAAGCAATTTTCAACCCCCTACAAAAAAAGCGGTTTTATAAGTTTGATGCTAATGTCTGTCTGTGACATCGCAGCGTTCTTACGGATGGACCGACTTCAGTGCGGTTTTTTAAAATGTGAAAGCAACTTCCCTTAGCCATGTTTGATAAAAATCAATTCAATCGTCTAATAGTTATTGGGTGATAACGCTTCATAGTTGGGGTTCTGTATTTTACCTGATAAATAAAAGACAGAGCTACGGCACAAAATTAGCACTAGTACTCACGTACAGAAGTCTTATTTAGAAAAGAAATATCTACTTAATGTTGTTAGCGCTATGGTTTAATTTAGCTCGCGTCAGAACTCCTCACCTCATCGTTTAGATACCTAGACATCCATTAAAGCCAATTTCATTCTTATTACTCTGGACAAACGATTCGTGTAACTGAATATTCCCCTTCGAAGTGGTCGCCGTGAAATATATGAATTAATAAATTACATACATGTCAACTTATTATATTTTAATTTCAATATTTATCAAACACTTGGCCATTTTTAAAGAATTCTTTACTACTTTAGAAAAGTCTTTCCGCTAGATACTGTTTTAATGTCTTCACAAAAAAGTTAAACTGTTCTTCTGCCTTTATATGTCCTGGCAAACTGATAAATATCTTCACTGATTTTTCAGACCCGGCTTCAGGCAGTACTAAGCTATAATGGTTATATCTCACATTTGAAACTTGTTCCCAGGACCTAGAAATCTACGACGCCGTGGTGGACGTGCGCTGCTATGAGCTCACAGCGCTGTTCCTCTGCTCCCTGTTCGTACCGAAGTGTGGTCCTCTCGGGCACATGGTCCGACCTTGCAGGAGCTTGTGTCAAGGTATGACGCTACAACTATACGGTATTTGACCATATAATAATTTATATCAAAAATTTATAACATCCAATCAGAAAACAAGAAGATTTTTTAATCTGCTTAAAAATGAGGACTTCACACATTTATAGCTGTCGTGTGTGGCCTCCTGACGATTTCTATGAAAAGATGTAATGAGATGAATCGTACTATAATGTACATTGTGACATTTTAGCTGCCATGTGTGAAGTCTTAAAGCTTTATGCATTTAAATTTAATTAAATGGAAAACTGGCCAGTAACAGAAAAAGGATGCACAATGTCACATACTGCGCTTGTGGCGTCCCTGCTATAATGTTGCGCGTACGAACGAAGGTGATAGCGACATATATGTCTCCAAAACGCTCCCTCTTAGCTATATGTAGTAATGAAATACGAATTGTTGCTTTATTTAATAATCTATTTAAAAGATTTATTTTAAGGTTGTTTCGTACAGAACAAACACAGTCCAATATCCTATTGACTTAGTGTCAAATAGATCTCCTTAGTTATGTGAGCGAGCTTCAATTATTATCTAAGTATTAAATGTAAATGTTATTGAGTGAGCTTAAATTTATTACTATTAGATTTAACAATTTGCCAATTCGGTAGAAACGTTCTGTTTTGGCGACCACGTACCAACTTCAATATACCTTTAACAGAAACAATGCGACGCTGTGGATTCTTCCTCGAGGTCTTCGGGCTTTCCATGCCTGAGTACCTGCAGTGTGACATCTTCCCAGAGTCAATCGACACAGACGTCTGTCTCGGAAACAGAGAAGTCAAGGAAGCGCGCTTCAGAGCCGCCAAACCTGGTGAGTTACATCTTCTTTACTGTTATCAAACCGTAATGCTTCTACTATGTACTATATTTAATTTGTACTCAAGGGGATACCTGAATTTTCCGGGGTCCAGTGCTGCCGCCATTTGAATGATGTCTCTGTTTCCTATTTTTTTTTTTTACAATTAATTGGTTTAGGCATTTGTCCTCAATCTCACCTGATGGAAAGCGACGATGAAGACTAGGATGAAGCATGCCTATCCAAAAGATACCCATTCAATCTACTTTTGAATGTCCCGGGGCTGTACTTCTCTGGGAATATAGACGCAGGCAGTTCATTCCACACCTTAGCTACTCGAACCAAAAAGGAATTGTCAAAGCGTTTAGTTCGTGACTTAGGTATTTCAACGACAAAGGGGTGAAACCCCTGTCCACGCCTCGTAGTCCGATAGAGAAATGGTGAGGGTTTCACGAGATCAAAAAGAGCCTTCGAACACTCTCCAAAATGTATCCTATAGAAAACCGATAAGCAGGCTACTTTGCGACGATGCTCTAGGGACTGCAATTTTCTATTCGAAAGCTCATCGCTGTTTATAAGCCTGCGGGCTCTTCGGTCAACAGAGTCTAGTGCCTCAAGTTGGTATTTAGCGGAGCCATTCCACAAGTGACTGCAGTACTCCATGCAGGAGCGAACCTGGGCTGTATAAAGATTAAGTAGCCGTTCAGGGCTGAAGTACCGCCGGACCCTAGAAATGACGCCCAACTTCCTGGAAGCAGTCAGTGCCATCGACTCTATCAAATTGCAGCACTGGACCCCGGAAAATTCGGGTATCCCCTTAAATGTTTGGGCTTCCAATGCCAGAGTATCTGCAGTGCTAGGCATATCTTTTCAGACACGTTTGTTTTTGTAAATATTTTTAAATCTGTTTATAGTATTTATTGTTATAGTGGCAACTGAAATACATCATCTGTGAGAATTTGAACTGTAGCTATCACGGTTCATAACATACCTGTTTACAAACAGCGGAGTTTTAGTAATACGCTTTACTAACGCTTTCGTAAGTAAAGCGACACTTAGCGTGATCCGCACTCGATGGGTGACATAATCAAATTTTTATACCACAAGTGGTATAAAAATTTGATTATGTCTTCTTTAGAAGGTACGTCACGCCGCTGGTCCCGGCTGTCATCATTGTATGGCAGTCGTCAAGCTATGGCAAATTCCTGAAAAGACTGACTCCAGTGTTCGCCACTAGGTAGACTTTAGAAGCGAGCGTCTACAGCTTCAGTGGCGCCGCGTCTGTGAAGACGCGACAGACCGTCAGATAAATGTTCTATGCAAATGTATGACATTCTAGTTGCATTCTAGCGAACATCATTAGACCGCAGCGATACTAACGCGGCGTCAATGCCGCTGTGACTGCGACTAGTAGTAATTGGCCCATACTTGGCCAGAGCAGCCAGAGGATTTGGCCTACACTCTCCACGCTGACCAGACGGGTTGGAGAGGTCTCATTGATGTTGAAAGCTTTGTTTAGCTTGTATTTGCTAAGTCGTCTTCTATGACATACAGGGGCTACTGAATTTTTCGGGGTCCAGTGCTGCCCCCATTTGAAAAAAATCATTTTAAAGGAAACGGAGACATCATTTAAAATTTTGTCTTTAAAATTTTATAAACTACTGTTTACAGTTTAAAATAATAACGTGAAGCTTTTCTATGCACATACGCCAAAAGTGGCCGTATTTCACAATTGTGCGTAGAAAAGTTTCACTTTTACACTTTAAACTTTGAACAATAGTTCATAAAATAGTTTGAAGGGTTATCTAGAGCCTGGCCAAGACAAAATTTTGAATTTTGTCTCCGTTTCCTATCAAATGATTTATTTCAAATGGTGGCAGCACTGAACTCCGGAAAATTCAGGTATTCCCTTAACAGGCAGACTTGGGGTGATCTTACTCTGCTGGAAAACAATCGGCAAATTTGTCATAATTCTCCCTTGAATGCAAACTGTAATTTATAGTAATGAATTCTTGGAAATGTCTCGCATGTTAACAAGATGGAATATGCAATTTTCTCGTATCTCAATGCAGGTAATTACCGCAAGTTAAACTTCATTATGTCGATCTAATTTGTCTTCATACTGGGTGCAATTACGGGGAACGGTGCGGCGTAAATTAGAGAAAGTACAGGTTAGAAACGTACGATGAAAAGAGCGCCTTTAAATTTTTTTGGATTGATAAAAAAAGTTGTAGTTATTTTTATTATTTCCTGACTAACAAGAATATTAACAAGATGCAGTGTATTTCAAGTATATTAACAAGATGCAGTATGCGTTACATCACATTTTCGTAAAAAAAAATAAACTCTAAAACATACATGCTCTGTATGTACACATCTTTGTGGTTGTTTTACTACTTGGATGAATATTTATGGATAAAAATTATCGCTGACGGACTAAATAGTTTTTTTTTTGACTCAGTCATCATCCGTATTTGAATAGAGATAATGCATTGCTTATTTACCGAATTCCAAGAGCTATTCGAAAATTTCAAGTGTAAAAGAATTGAAATCCAATAACAAGTAGGTAATGAAATCAGAAATGACGGTTAAGACATTTCTTTTCTGAATAATTACCTACAGTGAACAGTTAAATAAGAACGTTATAAGAATAAGTATTACGGCGTAAAGTATTTTGCCTTTATTAAACACAACAAGACAAAGCTTTCGCATATAATAAATTTAAAGTAATTGAAAGGTACGAATTTTCTTCGTCAACATAGATGTATACATAACTCCATATTGTGCATCATAAGAAAAATGTAACATGAAGAAATGATTTAACATTAAAATGAGTACAATGACTACCAGTGGATGGAGAGGACAAGAGCCGGTAGCCGGTAGTACATACCTATGAGCGCTCATTTATTTTACACTTATGTTTTTCTGTACTATCCCTGTTTTGTGGAGCGGGTCTGAGTGAAATAGATACTCTCGTTGCGAAGCAGACTAATTGCGTGAAATTAAAGACGTGCGACGCATTGCTTCAATTTATGTATTTAATTAATTACAAAAGACGAGCCAATCTTTATTATATAACGAGACTTTTATAAAAATCCTACATGTGTCAAACGAAAAACGTGGTAAAATATTTTACTCGTGTTTTCTGACATGTAGATTGTAAGAAAATACGAGTTCAATGTAACAAAGTGCCTAGAAGGATTGTAACCGAGCGACAGTGTTGCCGCGACATCCGTCGCCGATAGTCGGCGACCGACATCGTATGTCGTTGGCTAAAATTTCAAATTTTGTTCTTCCAATACGTTGCCACTATTACGCCTTTCTCCGAAGCAGAGTATAGATCAAGCATGGTACAGCTGGTGGGGCACAAAGGGCATGAGAGGAGGTGCTGCATAGTCTGGTCGTGACCACACTGGCACTGTGCTTCTGTTTGGTCAATGTAGCGCCAGCGCGCCAGTTTGTGCCTGCATCGACCTACCTCAGTTCGGAGGCTATCCAAACACCTCCATGTGACCTGATAACATGGAACCAAACAATTATGCGCATTCCAATCCCAGACCAAGAATCAAGATATACATACGACCTCCGTGGCATAGTGGTCACCATGCTAGTCCGCCACCCGGAGGTCCAGGGTTCGATCCCCGGTCAGGGCAAGTTTGAAAATGGACTTTTTCAAATTGTCCTGGGTCTTGGGTGTTTATCTATATATGTATTTGTTATAAAATATAGTATCGTTGAGTTAGTATCCCATAACACAAGTCTCGAACTTACTTTGGGGCTAGCTCAATCAGTGTATTTGTCCCTATATATTAATATTTATTTGTGGTTACAATATACCTTACCTACCTAAACAATTTTTTTTTGTTTCTCAGTATGCCCCACGGGTTTCCAATGCGACGTGAAGCGTTGCATACCCAACGACTGGCGGTGCGACGGCCACGTCGACTGCGCTGACAGGTCCGACGAGCTCAACTGCCTGGTCTGCAAGAAGAGTGGGGATGTCCACTGTGGAAACCATCGGTGTATATCCCAGAGTCATATGTGTGATGGGAGAGTCGACTGTCCGTGGGGACAGGACGAGAGAAACTGCTGTAAGTATGTTTTATTTAGAGTTTCTGATGAATATGCCGAATGCTCTGATTTCTAAGCTGCCTGATGACGTTCCATAATGTGATAACCATCTGTGTATATCCTAGAGTCGCATCGTTGCAGGACAAGAGGATTTGCTGTAACTACACGAGTATGTTGACAAAAACTTTGTTGTATACTAACGTGATTTCTCGTTGTCTGTTCCATTTCTATTTATGTTAAGGGGCTACCTGAATTTCGGGGGGTCCAGTGCTGACTCCATTTGAAAGGAAACGGAGACATCATTTCAAATTTTGTCTTGAACAGGCACTAGATAATCTTTTAAACTATTTTATAAACTACTGTTTACAGTTTAAAGTGAGAACCTGAAACTTTTCTACGCACAATTGCGCAAAACGGCCACTTTTGGGCGAATGTGCGTGGAAAAGCTTCACAATCTCACTTTAAACTGTAAACGATAGTTCATAAAATAGTTTGAAGGGTTATCTAATGCCTGGTCAAGAAATTTTAAAGGATGTCTCCTTTTTCTATTAAATCATTTTCAAATGGCGGCAGCACTGGACCCCGGAAAATTCAGGTATTTAACGTAGAATTCCCGTTTAGCTTGAGATCGTTCAACGCGCCATAGAGAGTGCTATGCTCAGTGTTTTTATCTACGTGATAGGATCAAAAATGAGGAAATTCGTAGGAGAACGAAGGTTACTGACATAGTGTTCTAAGTGGAATACCTCGTGGATGTCTGTATGTGCCACGGTTACGTTCCAAATCCTTAAGGCGAAGTGGTAGCTAAAGTGGCGCCCTCGTTTGAAATAAATTGTGTAAAACTAAATATGGTGATAATAAAAAATTTGATTTGTATCACTGTCTAGAAAGATCTTTAAACTATTTTATGAATAATCTTTGAAATTATTACTAATAGTCCGACTAGTTTTAAAACGGGTTTTCGCCAAAAGTGGCCACTTTTGGCAAAAAACCCATTTTAAAACTAGACGGACTACCAATATTACTTTCAAAGGTTATTCATAAAATAGTGTAAAGGTCTTTCTAGACGGTGATACAAATCAAATTTTTAATATCACCATATTTAGTTTTACACAGTTTATTTCAAATGAGGGCGCCACTTTAGCTACCACTTCGTCTAAATATATTTGTATCATTTATTTTTAATAGCTTCAGCACGGGATTCTTTCCTATTGAAAATTACTATCTAATTCTTATAGAAAAGTGCACTTTTGGATTTTTCAAACGTATTTCCCTATTTGCGCTCTTAGATTTTGTTGCAAATGGTTTTTTGCAAAACTAAATGGCTATCATATCTTCCCCTCAGTAAGGCTGAGTGAGGCGAATGGCGACGTTGGCGTCGGCGAGCTGCAGGTCTATCGCGCAGCCAACCAGTCCTGGTTCTCAGCTTGCCTCACCAAACTCGATGACACGACAGCTTCGAAGCTGTGCTCCATGCTGGGTTACTCGTAAGTACCACTTCCTCGTGCGAAGTTTTAATTTACGACACGTAACAGTGAATATCTAAGGGTCTACCTGAATTTTTCATGGTCTAATGCTGACCCTATTTAAAATAAATCATTTGAAAGGAAATGGAGATATCATGTTAAATTTTGTCTTTATCAGACCCTAAATAACCCTTCAAACTGATTTATGAACTACTGTTTATAGTTCAAAGTAAGAACGTGAAGCTTTTGTACGCACATTAGCGAAAAACGGTCACTTTTGGCTAATGTACGTAGAAAACCTTCACGTTTTCACTTAAAACTGTAAACAGTAGTTCAGATAATAGTTTGAAAGGTTATCTAAGGTCTGATCAAGACAAAATTTAAAATGACATCTCCGTTTCCTTTCAAATGATTTATTTTAAAAGCCAGCCCGAGACCCCGAAAAATTCAAGTAGTCAATTCCCTAAGCTAAGCAAAAACAAACTCACTAGATTCAAAGATTCAAATGTTTATTCAGTAATTAGACCTTTACAGGCACTTTTACACGTCAATAATTATAATTTACGTTACGTGTAAAGTATATTGCAATATAATTTATTTTAAAAGAATAGCTACCGATACCTGCGCTTCGTAACGACCACTGCTGAGAAGAAACGCCGCAAGAAACTCATTTTCACAGTATTGGTCGCCTACTCGCCAGAAGGGCTTTGTCATATTATTATTATTGTCTTTTAATTATTAAATACTTATAATATAATACAATGTTGACACATTTAACATGTAATGGTTGCGAACGAGTTAACAAACATAAATTGCGTAATAAAAATATTAAGTAGTCAAAAAAAGCGAAGCCGAGCTGACCAGTCCCTAGGTCTTCAACTCACAGAGCTAGTAGTAAATGCCGGTTTACCACCACCAGGTTAGTGAACAGAAGCGTAGCCCTCGGCGTGGGGTCGCGGGCCGGCCGCATGCACATGCACGGAGCGGCCCAGATCTACCGCGACTTCCTCAGGTCTGAGGGCGGGCTGCTGCCGGAGCTGAAGGAATGCCGCCATGACACCACCAGGGTGCATCTCATATGCGGCGACTATGGTGAGTCTAGTGATGTAACTGAATTCAGACTATCTGCATAACCCAAGGGTTGACTGGTAGATAACGCTTTTAGCGTTAAGATCGCATATAATATTGTATTTAATATTGTATTTAAGTATGTTTATATTAACCGCCCCGCACTACCTAATTTCCCATTACTATTTTCTATACAACGAGGTTGCCTGGAAGAAATTGCTTAGCGATAAGGCCGCCTTTTGCGCATTTCCTATTTTTTAAGACAAATATGTCCTGATTTATTTATTTTGTGCAATAAAGGGTATTGTATTGTAGATCTGTACAATTTGTATTTGATGAACAGTTAAGATAAAATAAATATAATTTTCATTAATCACCCAGCGATTTGAACTGGGTTCAGATAACATGATGTTATTTTATCTATAGTCTATTTACTATCGGTAAGTCAAAAATAATGGACTCATTTTTTACGCTTTATTAAAATAGTAAAATTTATAAAGATACAGCACATCTAAGTTTCGGAGTGCTCAACTTAACGTCACCATCTGGTAAAAATCGTACGAGATCATGACGTCATGCGAAATTCAAATGCGATGTTCTTCATGAGGTTCTCTATTTTGTCTCATAACATTTTTATCCATAATTAAGGATCTCATAATATTTTTTTTCCATAATAGACATATGTCCGAATGATGACTAGCCTTAATATAATATCGCATAATATCACGCGCCCGAAAGTTGTGATCCCGAAATACAACGTGTTATATAACTTTTTTGCTCATATATGTGGGATTGAATATTTTTGAACGAAGATGCATATGAGGTGATAATGTATGTTTTTGAACGGAAGTGTGCAAGCGAGATGATGAATGAAAGACAGAGACAGAGCCTAACCTGTCATTATACGACTTTACTTACGATTTACGACTGCCACGGAACTGAACGCTGAATATATTGTATATTTTTAATTTTGAAAAATAAACGCAGATCATTAATTTTTGGCTATTTTTCCTTATAAACATAACTTTTATGATCCATAATATTCAAAATGTCTATTCTTCTTCCCGATATTTATCACGTATCCTAATTTCAGACATGTGATAATTATGGATAAAAAGAAATGTGGTGTCGTGGGACACCAGGTAGGAACGAAGTTCAAAAGTTCTTGTGTATACGACTGTCGCGCCTGCGCACGTCTCATTTAACGGTTTTATTTAACGAGGTCATCCTTACGGTTTTACTATCACATTTTTTTCAGTTCGGTCGCGCAGCAAAATCCCTATCTCCTCCAAGCCTGCCGTAAGGAACTTCGTTCCAAAAAGCAATAAATTCGTTTACTATAATACACTTTTCTATAATAGTAATAAATCCTAAATTTAAACAAGCAAGTGTATAATGTTTATCCTAAAATATTTTTAAACATCAAACATATTAGCTATCAACAAAGTGAGGGAACATCTTTTTTTTCGCATTGCCCCTTCGGTACCGTCCTAAAAGGAACATCGTTCCAACAACTAAGTATGTGATAGTGAAAATGTAATTTAAGACAACTATTTTCACAAATTATTTTCTACCAAAATAATGTGGGTAGACGAATCCGCCGTTGTTATGTTCATAACGCCTATTTATCTAGATTTCTCGGAAAGCGACATGAACCGAGCCGTGAAATTGCCTCGACATAGCTTTTAGCGGCTTACGTTTTGTCCCGCTACTTTTATAGAACCAAGTAACTATAAGTATTCACTTCAACCACCGTAAAAGGGTTTAAAAACTAGTTTGTCTATATTATCACGATTTTCATTCGTTAAGTGACGTAAACTCGGGCAGCGTGAAATTGCGTCGACATTCTTTTTAATGGCCTCAGAAACGTCAAAGAGCAAAACAAATTTATGGGTTCTTTAAAAGAGATAGTCTGACATAAAACCTGTCTTATTTTCTCTTCTGAAAATTTACTGTTGCAAGAATAAGACTTCGCTAAACGTTTAATGTAATAAAGTAACCCGTTTGCTGCTTAAAGGGCTACATGAATTTTACGGGTTCCAGTGCTGCCCCCATCATCATCATCATCAGGTCTTTTTGTCTCCACTGCAGGAGCACGACCCTCTCTGTACTACCACAGCCATACTTAACCAGAGCAGCCAGAGGACTTGGCCTGCACTCTCCACGCTGACCAGACGGGTTGGAGAGGTCTCATTGATGTTTATAAGCTTTGTTTAGCTTGTATTCCCTAAGTCGCCTTCTACGACATCCATGGGAGGACTTGGATGTCGTAGACACTCTTTCACTATTCTACTCTGCCGGAAACCACACGCTAGTGCTGCCCCCATTTCAAATAAATCATTTGAAAAGAAATGGAGACATCATTTAGACAGAATTTTAAATGATGTCTCCGTTTCCTTTTAAATGATTTATTTCAAATGGGGGCATTACTGGACCCCGGAAAATTCAGGTAGCCTATGACAAAATTTTAATGACAATAATATCAAGATTTTCAACTTAATGACTAGAACGGCGTAAGGCAAAACTTCGTAAAATGGCGTCGAAATCAATTCAATTCAATTCAAATATATCTTTATTATCATAGGATATTTATAATATCTCTTAATAATCGTCACTTTGTTTTATTGCACAATAATTGTTGACGTCAAAAAGTTACTTAGAGCTAAGTTTACTGCCGCCTCCAAAGCGCTAGTGCAGAAGAAGCGGTAACAAACTGCACTGCAGCATTTTCTCCAAGAACGTCAACTCACAATGAAATTAGTCGCTTTAAATAACTTTGATTGAATTAAGTAATAAACAATTTTCACTATTTCTACTACTACTCACCTCTGCAAACAACTTACAGTGAACAAATGGGCAGTAGCGTGCATTTCATACAGGCACAGAATTTGTCTACCCTGTTCCACCCTAATAAAATATCGGATACTAGCGAAAAATATGTTTTGCTTGATATACAGCCGTTCTCGTAATTTAGGTAAGATTTTTTGACAGGGTAGGCACTAGCCTACCCTGTCAAAAAAATGTGCACGTCACTGCAAATGGGTAGGTAGACAATATTGCTGAAGCAAAACTGCGTGAAATTGCCTCGACATTGATTAGTTAACAACTCTTTAGGCACATTTACTCGCTTTGACGTGAGTGTCAAGGTTTATCTCTGAATAGCATAGCGTTGGTAGCACCTCTGCAAATAACTTGCAATGATCAAGTAGGTTGTTGGACAATATTGTTAAAGCAAAACTCTGTGAAATTGCCTCGACATTGTTTAGTTAACAACTCTTTAGGCACACCCGCTTTGACATGAGGGTCAAGATTTTGCTATGAATACCATATGTTGTTAGCACCTCTGCAAAAAACTTGCAATGATCAAGTAGGTTGTTGGACAATATTGTTGAAGCAAAACTCTGTGAAATTGCCTCGAAATTGATTAATTAACAATTCTTTAGGCACATTTACTCGCTTTGACGTGAGTGTCAATCGTCAACAACTCTTTACACGCGTTTACTCATCGATAATATTGTTGAAGTAAAACTTTGTGATATTTGCCTCGTCATTTACCCGCTTTGACGGGGGCATTAATATTTTATTCTGAATAGCAAACGTTGTTAGACATCGTGACTAATTCAGTGCCTTATTTGAAGTTTATCATTAAAATGACAAAGGATGTGAAAAGAAATATCTTTGAAAAAAAAGTAAATAATACACTTTCACATCTTATCCCTAACCGAGCAGACAGGGCGTAAGACTGCAAACCCTGAAGGCTTATCGTGATTATTCGGACGTGATGTTGGAAATAGGGAACAGCGTTGCAGAAAAATTGTTTTACTATCAATAATTTCAATCGAAAAATTCCAAACTATCGATCGGCCTATCGATAGTACCGGTAATTTGTGTACTATCGGTAGTATCGATAGTTTATGTATTATGAATGTAATGTTTTTATTTTAATTAAAACACCCGATGGCACGATAGTACTTTTATATTATTTCTTATTTTAAAATTACAATGTATGCTTGCGAGACACATCAGATAAGGGAAAGTGATCAGCACAGATTACTTAGACAACTATCGGCAAGGCCGTGACACTGATGTATGTCAAGTTGACATTGACATATGTTCCGATACTACAATGAAAAGCAATTCTGTCGATGTTATCGACATTTTGTTTCCTAAAATTGATACTATATAGATCCGAATCTGTATATCTATGATAGTACTTATTTCTGTTTTTCCTAAGGGCCGTAACAGACGGGGCGCAAGTTGCGTCGCGTAACAGTTAGTGATGGGCGGTGTATTAACACTCAATCAACCCATTTGAATATTTACTCAGTAAATTGAGTAAATACCCGATAAATATCTTTATTCATCAATTTGTTGCGTAGATTGATTTATATGAGTTGCGACTCATATTTATATTCATATTCATTATTTAATGCTTTCATTTGAAACTTAAATCTAGTATACGCTTGCAATTCTAGTCGGAAAGTGTGTGCATACGCCATAATCTGCTTAAAATGTAGGTAAACGTTAAATGCGATGCTAAAATATATGAAAATACCATACTTATCATACACCGAAAGTAGGCTTCTTTGACTAATTATCATTTTTTGCTGAGAGTGTGCAAAGTCATAAATTTATGTTAAAATAAGTAACCAGACATCAAATGCGATGTCAATGTATGAGCACGCTCTATTTACTCTATTTATTAAATCTAGTGAGTAAATATTCAAATCGGTAGATTGAGTACTATCCACTGCACGTCTCTAGCTGTTACGCGATGCAACTTGCGCCCCGTCTGTTGCGGCACTAAAAGCTGACTGGCAGAGAATGCATTAGCGTTAAAGTCCTATCGATGGTATCGGTTTTATTTAAAATATTGATAGCTATCGATAGAGACTATCGAGAAGCAACACTAATATAGTCATATTCATTTAAAGATACATCTTTAAGTTTCACTTTTCCTGTAAGTCTCAAATAATTTACCTTCCCGTCTTACTTTTCATACAAACGCTCGTACGTAATTACGGCGTTGTAAGAGATATTTCTTGAAAACTTTTTAACTAAAAGATATCTTGTGCACTATTTCTAGGTTTATATCGAAATAAAAAATTAATATTTGGAAAAACAAGTTCAGTATTCGCCTTCAAAAATCTGCTTTTTTGCTCAAATTTTACCTGAACTTCGACCGTTCATAAAGTACTCATTAATTGTAAAGATAAAAAAATATTTAAAAAAAAAAACCTTGCAAATGTACTTAAAATTTTAAATAAAAAACATTTATTTCACAAACTTGTAAGGCTTACTGATAAAAATCTTATATCCTGGAACAAGTTTTATAAAATTTCCGCACCCTATGAATAGTTAATATTCTTTCAATGGATAGTTAATAATAATACTAACTTCATTCAATACAGTGCAAATTGTACCCTAAGGCTCTATCTCTCTCTTTTTGGTTTGCTTTTTTTTCTAGCATGGTCCCGGATGAAAACCAGCTTTTCGAACTATGCTCGCGTTGATGACAGAGCCGCCGGGAAGGGCCGCCTTAAAATCAGAATGAAAAATGTTCTCGTCCATTCCTCACTGTTTCCCGATCCCATTAATTTTTTTATCTTTGTTTTATTTATTGTCGTTCATTGTATATTTATTAGCAATCCCCTCAGCTTGCTTTGTTTTCGGAAATACTTCATGATTAATGAATGACTTCATAAATAAACATTAAAATTGTGTTCTTTCAGACGTATTCATTTGTTATGTCACGAACGACGTGTCATCCCTGTCGTTCTACTTGTCTGTAGATGGATATTATTATTTAATTATTAATAGCCATCGATGTCCCAGTATTGGGCAAAGGCCTCTCTCTCCCTTCTCCATGACTCTCGATTTTGTGCTATTGATTGCCAGTTTTTATTGAATTTATTAAGGTCATCACACCAACGTGTCCTAGGATGGCTTTGTTAAGTAACCCTTTTTGCCTATTGGACTTGGCAGAAGATGGATATACATACTTAAAAATTATCACGACTTCATCCCTGACAGGGTAGACAGAGCACAGGGCCGTAAGACAGTGTAAAGGAATCAAAATAGTGATGGGTTGCTTCTTACATGTCTCTTGAGGACACTCCATAAAAAGTATCTCGAAAATAACGGCATTACAGCCGTTACATTTCGTTGCCATTTCTGGGATTAACTCAAAAGATCGTTTTTTATATGAAAAATATTAATAGACTTCCAATAAACACGTCAGTAAGCTCGGACTACAGCGGCTGCGCAACAGTAACTCCCTTTAATGTAGTTAAATATAATAGGTTAGGTTACGATAAGGCTGTCATGTTTTAAAAAAAAAAAAACAAGGCCTTAAAATGAATAAGGAGAAAAAAAAACCCGCGAGATTTTAAAAACAAAAAAAATGGAGCCGTCACGGGACGCCTGGTAGATGTGAAACATCGACGTTATTTCGTAAAAGTAGTATGCAGAAAAGAACAGATTGTGGTAGGAACTAAAAATGTTAATGAGTACTGTAATAAACAGAGTATACATTATAGGTATCCGAGCTCAGTGGAGCGAAAGAGATGGCTTAACGCCGGATCGAGTGAGAGAGAAACGCACAGTCGATTGCGCGTGGCGACGCGTCGCCACGCCAGAAATCGGTCTCACGTGCGCCTATAGATGTTTCACATCAAAAAAAATGATTCAAATCTTGCCCATTACTTCGATCGGCTTTTACATTGCAGCAGCTAGTATATTCAAAGTTTTTTCTCTTTCTCCCAGACTAGCATGGAAAAGAAGAGCGTGCATTCCAAACAATATTATACCTAAGTATTCTCAAAACTAAAAATCGACTTCACCTAATTACGAAGCCGATTTTGATAAAAATTCTATGGGACCACCCGACAAGTACTTTTTCCCTTTGTATAAAATAATTTTCCAAATCGGTCCAAGCGTCTTTAAATAATCAGTAAACTCACTTAAAAACACGCCTGTTTGCCTCTCTTACATAAACATCTCCTCTCACAGGCTTACTGGAATCTCTTTTGAGATAGTGACTTTGTACAACGTTTATTTGATGTATTCTCTGTATAAATTCTCCCTGTACATAAATTGATAAATAAATAAAATAACGCGGCGAATTGATAAACTCCTCCTGTTTTGGAAGTCGGTTAAAAATACCAATTGGAGCATCAAGGAATGATCCAATTCCTTGATGCTCCAATTGCAAAAATTGACCATTTGAATGATCCAATCCAATGCTGGATTTAATCCTACCCCAAAAAAGTTCATCGTCTTTCTTCATTCTTTTACAGCCTAATCTATCAACTGCAGGATAGATGCCTTCTCTATTGCACGCCATTCCACACAAAAATATTCATATTAACCGATAAATGCTTCGTGTTTAATTGTTTACCCGTTCTAACTAAACTGTTGCGTCCTTAATTTGTTTAATATCCACTTACACTTGTAATAAAAATATTCTTAGTAAATTTAAAGTTTCACTTTGCTAATATCACAAGAACGCAATTTTAGGGCTCCAACATACAAGTGACAGTATACACGCGACCCTGTACCAGGCCTGTGTCACTCCCCGTTTAGGTTTCGAAAATATACCTACATTTTTATCAAAATTCAGTTTATTTATCAGATCAATTACATTAATCGTTTGTCCAGAGTAATAAGAATGGAATTGTCTTGCAATGGATGTCTATAGGTATCTAAACGAAGGGGTAAGGACTTCTGATGAAAGCTAAATTAAACCATAGCGCTAACCACATTGAATAGATATTTCTTAGAATGTCTTTTCTGAGGAAGATTTCTGTACGTGAGTTCTAGTACTTATTCTGTGCCTGTACGGAGACGGTCGGCGACTTGTGTCGCGCGACGATTGGCGACTGTCACTGATTGTCACGACTGCCACATACTGTCGCACGACGGTCAAGATCATAAAGAACGTGAAGAAATTATATTAAATGTTAATGAAACACTTTTCTACAGATGAGACATATTTTTTAATAATCTTTAAAAATGTTTGATTGTGCGAGCGAGACAGCCTACCAAATGTGAAATGCCTCTTATCAGGTCTCCGACCGTCGTTGCCGTCAGGTGTCGCGAACTGTTACAGGCATACTGCCTCGTCTGCGAGAGCCCTTACCAAAGGTACAGCCACAGGAATGCTTTATCTCCATTTTATGTTTTAATACGTCTCCAAGTACGCCATTTGCTGTTTTATTGTACATTTTACGGGCTCATATCGTAACCGGAGGCTTATATTTTATCTACATTTTTTTTTATCCCCAGGCATTTGTTTTACGATTGTTCACGGTAATAGTGTGATCAATAAATAATAACAAATGATAAATTTATAAGTCATTTATTCGCAACATGTAAGCAAAAAGTAAACAATATAATTATGCAGATCTATATGTTCCCTGGTTTGGAATCATGCCACGCTGATACACCGGAGGTCCTGGGTTCGATCCCCGGTCAGGTCAAGTTGGAAAATTTTCTTTTTCAGATTGACCTGGGTCTTGGATGTTTATCTTTATGTGTATTTGTTATAAAATATAGTATCGTTGAGTTAGTACCCCATAACACAAGTCTCGAACTTAATTTGGGGCTAGCTCAATCTGTGTGATTTGTCCGAATATATTAAAAAATATATATATATATATATATATATATATATATATATATATATATATATAAATAATAATATTGTTTTCCTATTTGTTTTTGCTATATATAAATATATATATATATATATATATATATATATATATATACTGAGTTTCTGTCTGCTATGCAACGTAATATGAGTCAATACCGAAATGGCCGCATATTGATGAGGAGGGGGGGAAGTTTCTGACAGTGACAGTGTTGTGTTACTTGTAGGTGAAATACAAGTGCATGTCGGTAGATCAGCTAGCAACCCGTCACTAATTTGACTTCCTTTTTAGGGTTCCGTAGTAAACAAGAAAGCCTTATAGTTTCGCCATGTCTATCTGTCTGTCCGCGGTTTTACTCAGCGACTATTAGTACTAGAAAGCTGTGATTTGACATGGATATGTATATTAATAAGGCGGAAAAATTGAAACAAATTTTTTTTTGTCATGTTCGATATCGTTGTATAGGTCTTTTAAAAATATTATGAGGCTGTTAACACCATTTTTCGATATAGGGATCCGTTTCTGAAATATTTGGTTTTAAAGTGAAAATTTTTGTTTGAGTCAAGTGTCGTCGTCGTCGTCGTCCCCCCCCCCCTCTATCAGCTAAACGATTATATATAAACACGTGAAAAAATTATTATATATAAAGGAATTTAAAGGAAACCTATCAGAGCTAAGTAGGGTTCACACATTAAAAAGTTATAGGCTATCTATCAACTTATAAAATGTACTCGCAAGATAAAAATTTCACACAAATTCAATAGAAAATTAGGCTTGAACTCAAAGTTGGCATTCGTATCTACGGAATCCTACACTGCGCGTGGCCCGACACGCACTTGGCCAATTATTTCACCTTCACGCTGCTCACCGTCACCCTTAAGGGGCTACCTGAATTTTTGGGCGTCCAATGCTGCCCCCATTTGAAATAAATCATTTGAAAATAAATGGAGATATTATTTAAAATTTGGTCTTGATCAGACTCTGGATAACCCCCTTTAAAACTATTTTATAAACTACTGTTTACAGTTTAAAGTGAGAACGTGAAGCTTTTTTACGCACATACGCCAAAAGTGGCCGTTTTTCGCAGTTGTGCGTAGAAAAGGTAGGCCCTTAAAGTAGCCTGTGATTCTAAAAACTCCTAGGTTCAATCTGCAAATGATTTTTCAAAACTAACAGCCGACTTCACCCCCAAACTACACCACCGATTTTGATAACATTTCTATGTACTACCTGACAAGTATACCCTTAATAATAGTAAGCGGTTGAGACAATGTGTCCGTGGGGCCCAGAAGCAAGAACCCTGGTGACTGAGATTTCAGCGCGCCTACGGGAGGTTACGGGTGATCCAAGGGCTGGCAGTTATTTCGTCCAAAGAATTTCTATCGCAGTGCAGAGAGGCAATGCTGCTAGCTTACTGGGCACCCTGCCTCGCGGCGACGCGTTGGAATCTCTATTTTATTTGTAAATTTTATATATTTCTTATTAATAATTGTATTTGAAATGTATTTTTATAATGAAATAAAGATTTATTTATAGAAAAAAATAATGTAATAAAATAGTATACCCTTTAAAAAGTATTTTCCACATCAGTACTGGGATCTTCGAATAATTTTAAACATACATAAAAAAGATCCCTACGAATTAATGACGACCTCCTTTTTCGAAGTTGGTTAAAAAGCAAAAAAAAACTTCATTCAGTTAGTCAATCATCATCATCATTCCAGCCGCATAACGTCCACTGCTGGACATAGGCCTGTCACAAGGATTTCCAAAATGACCGATCATGAGTGGCCTGCATCCAGCGCTTTCCAGCGACCTTGGTCAGATCGTCTGACCACCTTGTGGGTGGGTGTCCTACGCTTCGCTTGCCAGTACGTGGTCGCCATTCGAGAACCTTTTTGCCCCATCGGCCATCGGTTCTTCGCGCTATGAGTCCCGCCTACTGCCACTTCAACGAACTAATCCGCTGGGCTATGTCAGTGACTTTGGTTCTTCTACGAATTTCCTCATTTCTGTTTCGATCACGTAGAGAAACACCGAGCATTGCCCTCTCCATAGCGCGCTGAGCGACCTTGAGCCTTCTTATGTGTCTCAATTAGTCAATGATTAACCGCTAATAAAATAAACTCTATAATAAAATTCTGATCCAATCAGCGCAGAAGAGTAATGAGAAAAACCTTAAAACTTCGAAATGAAACAAAGCGAAAGTAATTTGATAACTTAGTAGTAATTAATTTTACAAGAATGTCTGTTACTTTTAATTTCTCCCGAAAAATTCGCAAACTTTACCAATAACAGCGGGACCTCGACATTGGGCCTCACTCAGAAATGGTTTATTTTACATTTACATTATTCTAATGCTTTTTCCAATAAGATGTACTTTCCTATGCTAATTCTATTAGTGACTCTGTGAGTTGCCATCCGTAAAATGCCATGTTCAGAAAAAAAAAGGTGCGTCTTAATAAGGATAACAAGATTTATAACATTTTTGAAAAATGTTCGCAATGGCTGAAATATGAAAATTATAGTTTTTTTTAATGGTATTTTTTTAGTTTTTTTTTTTACCCGTAACCGGCGGGCATGCATGAAGAGAGTGATGAGTGTAGATGAAGCGAAAGAGGTCTGTCAGGATCGTAGCAAGTGGAGGTGCATAATCTTTGTCTACTCGTGTGGGAAACAGGCGAGATAATATGTATGCATGTATGTATTAAAAACCCCCACATTTCTGTCATTCTGAGAATTTTTAAAAAAACTGAATCGAAAGAAAAATCTATTTAATATTCGAACCTTCTCACAAACACACCACACTATCATCGGTTGAAAAATGCGATCTGTAGGCGAGAACAGCCGGACAAAGGTATTTTTGGCCAATCTCGAAACTGAGACGCTTCGCTCGCTCCGCTCGCTCGGTCAATTATATATATATATATATATATATATTTTTTTATTTATATACAAATTTTACTCAATTTGAAAAGGACTTTATTGATCAATAAATACATACATACATACTATCACGTCTTTATCATTAACGGGGCAGACAGCGTATTTTGGGTCTTGCGACTCTAAGCAGACAAAGGCCACTTTTAGCGTGAAGGTGGAAAAGAAAACTCAATCAAAATAGTGACATCTAATAACATGATTTACATTTTCCCTAATTCCCTCGGCATTTACGATCTGCGCGGAAAGAGAAGCAGCTGGTACATTCTAAGATTTTTTTTTCTTTTCTTTCAAACCAGTGCTCCATTGTGTCAATGTTCCATTTGAACACCAGAATGACGAGCATTTTACTAAGAATTTGTAACATTGAAAACAATTTGAAAATCCAATTAATTTCTCAATAGAATCGTAGACTTCTACGTAACGTCAAACCATAGACTTCTACAGAGAATACAGTTTAATTTTAATGCGACTTATTTAGGAACAAACCGATTCCCAGTCAAATTTTTCGCTCCGTCCCCGACCGTCTTGGCTCATGTTTGAAATTAAAATGCCTACCAAATTTCATGAAGCTCTGATCCAAGATACTCAAGTTATCGTCAAACAAACATACATGCAAGTTAAAGAGCCTCAGAGAACTTTGCTCGCCCATTCAATTAAAATTCACTAAAACTCGAGTTGGTCGGCAGTCCTGTCTATTATTTTATAGATCTATGCGTCAAACTCAAACGCTCAAACTTTACACACTTTTGTTCGCGCTTTATAACCACATCGGATAATTAAATTTCATCATAAGATGTTTCGGCTTAGGAACGAGTTGTTCAACTTTTATGTTCACTTATTTTGATAAATTAATTAAGAAACTTTGCTATGGAAAATTGAGAATTTGATCAAAAGAGAAACTACAAACTTACAAACTAAAGACTTACATGCTGGTCTGGAACCAGAATTGCGCTTTCTGTTCTGGTGTTCTGTTCTGCACAAATACAATGGCTTTTTTTCAAATTGGCCTATGTCTTGGGTGTTTATACATATATAATAATACTTATTTGTATTTAAACATCTGGTCTCAATTATGTAAACTATGTGATAACGTGCTGACGCGCTAAAAAAAACTGTTAGTGTTGGGTCTGGCGTAATTTGACACCCGAGCGGCGGCCGCTTCGAAAGGTTATTCAAAAAATATAGTATCGTTGAGTTAAATTACTATCCAATAAAACAAGATCCAAACCTTACTTTGAGGCTAGCTCAATCTCTGAGATTTGTCCGTATATATTTTTTTCGTACCACTTGCTCAAAAAAGTCACATTCTATGGCACAAAAAGTGAACATAACCATAGTCATTATTAATCTGTAAAACAGGAAAAGAAATATGTACTGAATTTCATTCAGCCTTTAGACCAAGAATGAAAACAGGGAAAGAAAATTTTGTACTGAATTTCATTTATCCTCTAGAGGGAGAATGTGGTTTAAGTTTGGAATACTTACCAAAATTTATAATGAACTGAAATCATTTCTATATTTTTAAGCGTAAAAAATAATAATTTTGAATCGACAACATGTATCCGAAAATCCACAAAACCACCTAAATTTCATAAAATAAACAACTAAATCAAGTCATGTCATTGTTTGTTTACACCAGCTGTTTAGTTTTCCAAAAAGAAAAAGCAAAGGGTCATTTGCGTCTCACACATACAGCCAAGTTTTGTGCGTACCACCTATATTTAATTAAAACGTTTTTGAATTTTTTATGTAACTGGATATTTTTTTTAATGTATTATTGTGTTTATTTTTTCGCAGGTGGTACGAAAAGTAGAGTATTTTCCTCGGTGATAAAGCTGTCTTAGTCTTGGGTGAACTTAAATCCGTCGCTACACTCAGGACTCGTCCTAAATCCCTCGCTTCGCTCGTGATTTCAGTATTTAACACCCTCGCTCCGCTCGGGAGTAAACCTCGAGTCCTTCGTTACGCTCGCGATTTAAGTCGTCACCTGCGACAGAAGACACTGCTTTATCCCCTTAGTTAATAATCTTATATCATTGAACCTCTAAAAGGTTTATTTTATTCACTGAATACAGATTTAAAAAAAAACTCATTTAGACCAATTACTCTTTATTTTATCAATTGTTCCAATTTTATTCTGCATTTTAATTAATGTCACCTGCCTTTCTCCCATACTAATTTAATAAATTTCTATCCTCCTACATTAAATGTCTATTTTCGCTTAAATCTTTCTTTATCTTGTAGTCATGGTATAAAATATAGTATGCAACTCTTGAATAAAACGAATATATATCGACGGACATTAATTAATTACTCGCGTCGCTTGTGATTTAATCATCAGTCGTTAGAATCCTTCACTTTCTCGTGATTCATCAATAGCCTTGGCTTTAAATCCGTCCTTTATTCACTAATTATATAATAAATAATTTAATATTTAATAAAAAAAATGTCAATCCCATATTCACCTAAATCGCAGAATTAATGATAGTACCTTTTACATACCTAGATGTTCTTCGAATAAATGTCGGAGTATAAAAGGTTCTTTGAACTCATAAGAGGATTTCGCAGTCCCGCAAAAATACAAGTACGAAGGTGCTTATTTTAAATCGTATTTTTGGCCTTCGACTTCGTTTGCAGAATAAAAATTCGACTAAGTAAAAAATAACAAATACTTATGGGTATTTTTATTAAAAAGAACGAGCTATTATATTTATTTTCATCACATGAGCTCGGAAAGTGCAATTTACCACACTGATTTTAGTTATGTAATGCCATTCATTACGCACACATTCGAAATCGTGCGGTAAATATTACTTACCGCACAAGTGCGGTAAAAAGTTTTTTAATTGTTTTAGGAATAAGATTCTATAAATCCAAAATATTGAATATTATTTTTGAAACATAATCTCTAGATGCAGCCAGCCTAGACTCATTACCAAAACCTTGTTTTACTCATTTGGATGTTGGTGGATTGATTTCTGTGTCTCACGTATCACTACAGATTCGCGCATGCGCGAAATGCGCCTGAACAAGAAAATTTAAGCGCGCCATATTTCTAATTTTCTTTAACGAGATTTATTGTAAGTTTAAGTGAAGTGTTTTATTACTGAAGAGTTTTTTCCTCACTGATGTGTTGAAAAACGTACTATGGTACACGTGTGTATTGTTCATCACAAGTCTCGGCTCCATAGACTCACGCGCGGGCTTCGCCCGCTTGTGAGTCGACCCGCCTCGACTGTAATGAACAACTTACCACACATGTATCATAAACTACTATTGATTATGAAGTTCTACGAGTAAGTATTGTCAATTTTAAGAACTAGGAAAAATTGTAACTTCATTTCGGAGGTGGGCGTTGACATCTGCGGCACAGTTATTTTAACTGCTGCAGGTTTCATCGTTAGCCATGTTCACTGTCTCATCATCATCATCATTTCAGCCGCATAACGTCCACTGCTGGACATAGACCTCTCCCAAAGATTTCCAAAACGACCGATCACGAGCGGCCTGCATCCAGCGCTTTCCAGCGACCTTGGTCAGGTCATCTGACCACCTTGTGTCCTATGCTTCGTTTTCCAGTACGTGGTCGCCATTCGAGAACCTTTTTGCCCCATCGGCCGTCAGTCCTTCGCGCTATGTGTCCCGCCCACTGCCACTGGGCTATGTCAGTGACTTTTGTTTCTCCTACGAATTTCCTCATTTCTGATTCGCGCTAAATTCTCCATAGCGCGCTGAACGACCTTGAGCCTTCTTATGAGACCCATAGTAAGTGACCACGTTTCAGAGCCATAAGTCATCCCTGGTTACACACATTGATTACACACTTTCGTCTTAAGGCACTGAAGTATTTTGGACGAGAAGACACTGCGTAGCTTCCCGAACGCTGCCTAGCCGAGTCGGATTCGTCGAAAGACCTCTTCCTCGAAGCTGGAACTTCCTGCCTGGATCAATTGACCCAGATAAATATACTGGTCTACAACTTCAAGAGTGGAGCTCCCAACACAAACAGTTAGAGGCGCAACATGGACATTCGACAGTACTTTCGTTTTGTCCATGTTCATTTTAAGGGCCACTTGTTGGGAGACTCGATTTAGGTCTCCGAGCATAGTACTTAAGTCTTCCATCGATTCTGCCATAACAACGATATCGTCGGCAAATCGAACGTGAGTGATATACTCGCCATTGACTTTATTGTCATTCGCCATTGATTGTTTACTGTCTCAAGAATTTCTTATTCCCCAATAAAGAATTTTTTCATTTCATTATTTTAATGACTTCAAAAATGGAGGAGCTTCTCATATCGAATGTATATAGGTAGGTATGTTTTCTTTATCTATCATCATCATCATATCAGCCACAGGAGTCCACTGCTGGCTTTGAATATATGGGTGTGTGCAATTCAGTCATGCTGCTAATTTTTTTTTTTTTTTTACAATATATTGGTTTAGGCATTTGTCCTCAATCTCACCTGATGGTAAGCGACGATGAAGACTAGGATGAAGCATGCCTATCCAAAAGATACCCATTCAATCTAGTTTAGGGCTTATTAATAAATTAAAATTTTAATGCGCGGTGCGCCTATATACGTAGGTTATAATTGTTGTAAGTTATAAATGCGTATATATTAGAACCCCTAAGGGAAATCGATGGAACTTTGCTTCTTCGGAGGCCCCGTGACTGCAGAATACACTGGTTGTATAAGCGGGTCTTGAGGCATTGTGGAGAGTCAGCTGCTTTAAAATTTTGCTGCTGTTTAAAGAATAACTCTGTAAACCCGTGCGAAGACGGTGCGGGGCGCTAGTTTACGCCTGCCTACCCTGCCTGCCTGAAATTACACCGCAAGTTTGCTAACACAGGTAAACAGTCAGGGGTCTACATAGTTCGGACATTCTTCGGAACTTTCGGCTAAACTTCGGAGGTTCGCCCTCGAGGGTCAAGCTGCAAGAAACTGTCACATGTTTACCTGTCAACAAACGTTACCTACGTTTGTAGCAATTACTTCAAAGTGTTATAAGTATAATAAGATAATAGAGATGATAGGCGAGGGTCCCGTTTTTACCCTTTGGGTCCGGACACCTAAAAACAACTGACAAGAATAGGTTCATGGTCGCTCAGCGGGCTATGGAGAAAGCTATTTACGTGATGATAGTATGAGGTAGGATGATATTTATCAGACAAACGAAGGTCACTAATTATCTCAGTGGATTACCTCATTAAAGGTCAGTTTAGGCAGAGAGGAAGAATGCTCGAGCAACTTGATAACTCATTAGGCTATTTGAGTTAGTTTGTTTTTGGACAATATTTTAAACAAATAACAAATAACACTAACAAGAAACCGTTTTCCGAAGAAAGTAAATTGGTTATTAAATGAGGCAGCAATTATCATTTTAAACATAAGAGTGGAAGCTTGGTCGGGACATCTCGCTTGTTAGCGTGACACCTAATGACAGTGACGTCACGCGGGTGTATGTGCATCCTTTTTCTGTTATTCTACAGTTTCCCCTTTCACCAGATTTGAAAAGCTTAAACTTGCTTATTTTTGAGCGGAGTAAAATTATTATTTATGATTCCGGTTTTCGTATCATGTTACTTTTTGATACGAATAAGAAGAAAAATCGAGTCAAATACCGAATTGATATTAATACCGTATTACCATAGCGTAAAGAGTATATAATTGTTTCAACAGGACAAAATGCTGAGCATACTCGCGTATAGAAGTTTATTTTCGAGTCTTATTAAAAAATCCTCTCCGCTGCGCTCCTCTCTGTCTGACTGAACTGATTCAAATGTGCCGACGTATTATTATAGTATGACGACCGCGTCCTAGGTAGGACGATTTGAACAATGACTCTGTCGCATGTCTTTCATTTTGGAAATTCTTGTCAAGTCTATGTCCACTAATGCACGTCATACAGAATAAGTACTAATAATCACGTACAGAAGTCTTACTCAGAAAACAAATTCAAAGAAATATCTACTCAATGTGGTTAGCGCTATGGTTTAATTTAGCTCGCGTCAGAACTCCTCACCTCTTCGTTTAGATACCTAGACATCCATTGCAAGCCAATTTCATTTTTATTACTCTGAACAAACGGCTTATATAACTAATTTTTACCACTCCGGAGTGGTCGCCGCGCGCATAGTAATAATCTATATAATATATATAAAAGCGAAAATCTCTTAGCCAATGAAGATAAATTTGGCAGGAAGGTAGATTGTGACTAGGAGACGTTCGCTAAGAAAGGATTTTTGGAAATTCCATCCCTAAGTGGGTGAAATAGGGGTGGCCAGTTTGTATGGAACTTCGTAATTTTTTAAGTGAGACACATGAAATTTTTAATTTATTTTAATAGTTATTAGAAAATAAATATGCATTTATTATATTTTGAAAATAACATCCCTTTAGGGGTGAAATAGGGGTTGTAAGTTTATATGAATCTTCGTCATTTTTGAAACGAGACACATGACATTTTTGAATTAGTGGTCAATAAGAAATAATAATACAGAAATTAGATTCTAAAACTTGCATCCCCTGGGGTGCATTTATAGTTTCAAGTTTCATAATAATATATATTAATATTATTATGAAACTTCGTCATTTTTCGAGAGAGAGACAAAAATTGAGACAAATAGATAATTTGTTCTCTAACAAATGACGGTAATGGGAACGGGATAACGTAAAAAACCAATTAAAGATCCTATTAGAACCATTTTTTACTTATACGCGGACGAAGTCGCGGGTTCCAGCTAGTGTAGGTATATTTTCGATACCTAAAAGGGGAGTGACACAGGCCTGACGTCTTAGTAGCAGAAAAGAAGAAACATTTCTAAGCTTATGACTTGCCCCAAGCAAAGCAGCCCACCTGCCGCCATCGCTGGTCCTTCGCAAAAACACAATTAAAGTTTCGGCCGCACACTACATTATCTACATTTGGGGTGAAGGTCGAAGGTCCTCGGAGCAGGGTCAGAGGGGAGATTCGCGATTACTCTTTATTATTTCTATAGTTGCAACGAGGTTCACATACATATTTACGCATAAAAATATATCGTTTAACATAATTTACTGAAAGGCTGAATTCAGTACATGATGCGGACCAACTTTCCCCAAGGAACATACATATATACTTATAATAAGAGTGTAGATTAAGGTTCCGTATCCAAAACGGTAAAAACGGGACCCTATTACTAAAACTCCACTGTCCGTCTGTCTGTCTGTCAATTTCAATTTATTTATTACTCTCACATTGTACATATATTACACTTTCTACATAGTCACTTCTTAAATTAGTAGGTACAACATGAACCCTGATAGGGCATTGCAACAGATAACAATGGAACGGCATGCGGATTTTTTGTTAGTAATTATCAAAAAATCCGCATGCATCTGTATTGTCACCAAACTGTATCTCATGAACCGTGATAACTAGACAGTTGAAATTTTCACAGATGATGTATTACTGTTGCCGCTATAACAACAAATGCTAAAAACAGAATAAATATTTAAGTGGGGCTTCCATACAACGGTACGGAACCCTTCGTACGCGAGTCAGACTTGCGCTTGGCTGGTTATTTGAAGTCGCTGATATACGCAACATAATTGGTTTGGAATAGCAAAAGGAATAGAATCCCTGCCCAATTTAATTCAATACAAGAATGTTATTGGAGCTTGAAATCAAAACTGACTGTGGCGTAACTACCTTACACGGGCCCTGTATCATAATATTTTAGGGGCCTATGTTCGAGTGGGGATGGGGTGTGCAAATAATGCTTAAGTAGCACTTGCACCCCCTGCGCGGCAAGTATGATTAGGGCGACAAATTTTATCCTTCAAAGTCGCATTTCGCGTAATTTACCGCAACAAACATAGACAAAATTCAGTGACAAAATAACTTTCATTCATAAAACGTATTTTATCTCATGCCTAACTCCCGTGCGAGCATGGTTTTGACAGGTCAAAGTAGACATATCGATTGGCAACGTGAAATCGTGTAAATTTGTCGCCGATTTGCTAGACCCACATAAGGTCCAATTAAACCATTTTTGATCGTATTTTAAACAGTTATTCCATTGAACTAATATTAAATGTAGGCAGACATCTCTAAACAATGTATTATTGAAGTTTACAAACTTAAAAATATATTTAATTACGAAACTATAGCGCCATCTTTTGATGTACGACGTACCCGGCGGTGGTATTTTTCCTTTATGTTGGTTGTACGACATGAGTCGAAACGTTCCATTGCACATTCATTTTTATAACATTTTATTTTAGAATTTTAAATACTCTTTGGTTGCAATATTTTTTCTAGGAATTATTACATACTTATATCATTCTTTTATCAATGATGCTTGTTTAACAAAACGCGTGTTTTTTTTTTACAATATATTGGTTTAGGCATTTGTCCTCAATCTCACCTGATGGTAAGCGCCGATGAAGACTAGGATGAAGCATGCCTATCCAAAAGATACCCATTCAATCTACTTTTGAATGTCCCGGGGCTGTACTTCTCTGGGAATATAGACGCATTTATTTATTTAAAATTATTATATTTTCTTAGCAGACATTAGAAACACTGTTTAAAACCTGCCTGCGCGGCGTGTGACGACTCATTTAACTACGTGTCCATTCATGAATTTTATCTTGTCGTTACAGAGGGAAGATACGTAAAGACCTCTCAGATAAAACATCATACTAAGGCCGCTAATACTGGCACCTGTTCACGAATGAGCATAAAGGAATGTAGCCCCAAAATATTTAATAAAAAATCATTAAAAAAAATTACAACATTTTTTAACATCTTTTACGTACACGTTACATACCATAATTACATTTAAATGTAAACAATACTTACTTTAGATTAACCAGTAGTCAGGCTTAGTACTACCATTAAAAGTAAGTACTCGTATGTATTATACTTTAGTCATATCACATCTTTTTTTAAAACAATGACACTCAAAATATGTTCACAAACTTTAGTTTAAGAGGATACATGAATTTTGCATTTTTCAAATTGTCGCAAATGTGCAAAGAAAAACTTTCTCACTTCAAACTATAAACAGTTGTTCATTAAATAGTTTACAGGATTATCTAGGGAACAATACTAGTACTCACGTACGGAAGTCTTACTCAGAAAACACATTCAAAGACATATCTACTTAATATGGTTAGCGCTATGGTTTAATTTAGCTCGCGTCAGAACTCCTCACCTCTTCGTTTAGATACCTAGACATCCATTGCAAGCCAATTTCATTCTTATTACTCTGGACAAACGATTCATGTAACTGAATTTTCCCCTTCGAAGTGGTCGCCGCGCGCGCGCATAGTAATAATGCAAATATATTTTTACTATGCGTTTGTAGTTATCTCCTCTGGTTGTAGGGTTGACTGGAAGAGATCCCTGACAGGGATAAATCCGCCTTTGTACTATTGTGTTTTTTTTTACTGTATTTTAATTGTGTCTTTTTATGTACAATAAAGAATTTATCTATCTATCTATTTTTAATACCTAACCAGGGAGTGACACAGGCCTGTCAAAACAAAATTATAAATGATATCTCCGTGTCAAAGAATTTATTTCAGATGCCACTGGACTCCGAAAAGTTTATGTATGGTTATTTAAAGATTAACCGCCAAATTCATAAAAAAATACAAACGTTTGCTAAACCAATTTAGTTAAAATATGTTTTGTCTCGTTCTTTCAATGTCAAATATTGAGAAGAGGAAAAGGGACAAAACATGTTTTAGCTAAAATAGGTTTAACAAACGGTTGTATTTTTTTATGAAAAATAGGGTATGACGCTATGACGACTTATTATAATAAAGTAAAATTTAGCGCATTACTTGCTTTTCCTAAATTTTTTATTCAAATCAGGGCCCATGTAGCTCCGGACCCCTTATGGCTGACGCGGCGGCAGCTACGCCCCTAAGTCGAGATCCAAGATCGCATGTAAGCTCAAATTGTGTTTTATATTAGTCATTGGTACGCAATATATTAAATTTGTTTTCAAGAAATACCTGAGCTCTTTAAAAGGCTTATTGAACACAAATTTTTCGTTTGGATTTTATGCGAGTAGGTTCCATGAGTTTTTAATTTTAAATTTTTTTTTTCTTGAATGTTTACCTTGGCTTTCTTTCTTAAAAGTGTAGCATAGAAAGAACAAAAAATTATATGCTAGTTTGGTAAAAAATGAGTGGATTCAAAGATTCGAATGTTTATTCAGTAATTAGACCTTTATAGGCACTTTTACACGTCAATAAGTATGATTTACGTTACGTGTAAAGTATATTAAAATTTAATTTGTTTTCAAAGAAAAGCTACCGATACCAGCGCTTCGTAGCGACCACTGCTGAGAAGAAACGCAGAAAGAAACTCTTTTTCACAGAATGCAATGGACCCGCTGCATACGCGTAAATCGTAAAAACTAGTTAAGAGGCTTTTCACATTTGGTTGGCTGTCTCGCTCGCACAATCAAACATTTTTAAAGATTATTAAAAAAATGAGTCTCATTTGAAGAAAAGTGTTTCATAAACTTTCAATATAATTATATTGTGGATATTTCATATACACTTATATATATATATATATATATATATATATAGGTTTCTGCAGGAGAAGGATCTATTGCAAGAAAAAGGGAAAGCAATAACAACGTAACCTGCCATAATCATGATTACTGACTATTGTAGAAAGTTGGTGGCCGCCCACTAGATGGGCCCCCCAAACGCGCAATAGTTGACGGCAAAGGAGCAACACCGGTGCAGGCGACTCAGGGGTATAGAGAGGTGTGCTGCGCTTGCTCCGAAGTTACTCGCGGCTTTATGCCCTTTAAGACTGGAGCAACAGCCCTAACGACCCCTCTCTGTACGGCCAATTAAGGCAATGCAGAGCTGAGAGCCCTGCGAGCCCTCTTGGGTCTCCACCACGACCGATGAAGACACGTCGGGGACGAGGGCCCTGACCGGCTCTTTGGAGCACTCGGGCATATTTATTTATTATCAGTTGGTTATTGATTTACTTATTCATGGATATTAATGTTTTAACTGTTTTAGTTCAACCATATCGTTCCATCATCAGGTAAATTACGGTAAAAGTTTAATGTTTGAGCAAATGGGTCCGTCTGACAGCTTTAACCGACCTATGAAAACGTTTGGATGTTGTTTTGTGTTAAGTTATAGTTTGGTCTCTATTAAATTTTTAGTTTTCAATTGCTAGTCCTCCACCCAGAGGTTCCGGGTTCGATCCCCGGTCAGGGCAAGTTGGAAAATGGCCTTTTCAAAATGTCCTGGGTCATAGGTGTTTATATATATATGCATTGTTATAACATATAGTATCGTTGAGTTAATATCTCATAAAACAAATCTCGAACTTACTTTGGGGCTAGCTCAATATGTGTTATTTGTCCCTATACATTTATTTGTTTATTTTATTTACATTAAGACAAAAAATATTTTTAAAACGAGTTTTTATCTATAACAGTGACCGAAAAAGGTAAAGTGCTCCTCAAAATGAATCAATAGAGCCCTAATTGAGTAGGGTTTTGTTTTTTTATAACCAGAGATCGGAATCACGGGTGCTATTGCTATTAAAAGTATGGATATGTGGCGACCTCTACGGCCACTACGAGGAACTACAACAACTAACCAATCAAGAGACAACCGACAATATAGTTCACAAGTAGCATATGAGATGGCGCCAGCAGAGTATCCTACATCTCGATCTCAGAGTTCGCCTGATTCGCTGCATATATACAACTTCCGACGATACACCGTCGGAGCCGCGGTTCCCCAGGCGCAACAACATACCTGGCGGGAAGATCTTCCCTTTGTGGCGGTCGAGCATATCACCTCGCTCCCGCTACAGACATGACTATATAATCTGTAAATAAAACAATCATAATTATGTTATCTCAGGATATATTTTAATCGAAAAAAAAGTATACTTATCCTGAAATCACATAATTATGATTGTTTTATTTACTTAGTACCCCATTAGATTCTCAAGTAATCCCGGAACTTTTTGTCATATCCACACTTTTCATAGCAATAGCACCCGTGATTCCGATCTCCGTTTTTAACAGAGATGCCATGACCACCTTCCAGCTCCATCATCATATCAGCTCCATGTTATCATAATATTGCATTGTCGCGTGATAAACGTATGCGTGCAAAATTTCAGTTCAATCAGAAACAGGACAATTGGTCATATTTAACTTGCAAGATTTAACTTGCAAGATTTAACTTGCAAGATTTAACTTGCAAGATTTAACTTGCAAACAGACAGACAACGGGACAGGTGAAACTAAATAAAAGCTTGTAATATTAGAACTTATAAAAACTTACTAACCTAACCTAACAATATAACCCTACTAAATGACAAAGCAAGTTAAATTAACTCGAGTCGGTCTCGCACAGATTGCTTCCCTTACTTAGTTAAGTTATAAAATGTTTCCCGATTGCTTTAAATGGAACTTGCAATTTTCTTTTTTTTTATTAGAACATTGTTCAGGGACATTTAATGTAAGTATTTACCTACATTATCGTCTTTGTTCTGTAAGTTGGTTACCCGATACTATTTAGATTTCTTATTTCACTTTCTCACGCACAAACTAGGAGAACAAAAGTCACTGATATAGACCAGCGGATTAGCTCGTTGAAATGGCAGTGGCCGGGACACAGCGCTACGAACTGATAGCCGATGGGGCAAAAAGTTTCTCGAATAGCGGCCACGTACTGGCAAGCGAGGTGTAGGACACCCACCCGCAAGGTAGTCAGACGACCTGACCAAGGTCACTTGATAACACTGGATAGGTACAGACCGCTCTAGTCGGTCATTTTGGAAATCCTTGAGAGATGCCTATGTCCTGCCGTGGACGTTATGCTGCTGAAATGATGAAGGAGGAGCTGAAACCCATCACTATTTAGATTTCTTATTTCACTTTCTCGCGCACCATCAGGCTAAAAGTGGCCTTTGAGTCTTTCGGCCATGGGATTTGTTTGCTTAGAGACGACCTGTTTGTTAAAAATAGTGATGGGTTTTAGGTCCTTCATCATTTCAGCAGCACAACGTCCACATAGGCTTCTCCCAAGGATTTCCAAAATGACCGATCTAGAGCGGTCTATATTCCAAAATGACCGATCTAGAGCGGTCAGGTCGTCTGACCATCTTGCGGGTGGATGTCCTACGCCTCGCTTGTCAGTACGTGATCGCCATTCAAGAACCTTTTTTCCCCATCGGCTATCAGTTCGTAGCGCTATGTGTCCCAACCACTGCCACTTCTACGAGCTAATCCGCTGGTATATGTCAGTGATTTTTGTTCTTCTACGAATTTCCTTATTTCTGATTCGATCACGTAGAGAAACCACCTATCCAAAGCGCTTTGAACGACCATTCCTTCAATCAACTTTAACTACTATAAATAAATAAAGGAAGAGAAGCAGCTATACATTCTAAGATTTCTTTCTTTCTTCCCAGACCGACAAAATAGAGATCCACCTGTAAATGCTTATAACTTAAAGGTACTTGTTAATAACGTCAATAAGTGGACATGTATGTTGTTCAAGACAGAAAACCGCCATTTCAGTTTGACGAAGGTGTACCTATGTCAGCCTCGAGAGCCAATAACCACGTTAAGAAAAGCTTCGCTAGTGCCATAAACTATGACTATTCCAGATGCGACACATCGTATATCGAGCTGCCCAGCCACTTAAATGTAGCCAATACACTTTTTCTTTTATTTATTTAATTTATTGTTCATCAAATACAAATTGTACAGAACAATAGAAGGACTTGACGCTTAATAAAAGCGTTGTCCATTCAGCCTTTGGGTTATACAGTCAAAATATGGGTTGCAAGATGTAAAAATAGTACATAAAAAACGATCAATACAATAATGTGTATATATTATACATACATACATATATAAATATGCCCAGACGGTTACACCCTTTTGTATGGAAATGCCGATTTTAAATGATGTCTCCGTTTCCTTTCAAATAATTTATTTCAAATGGCACTGGACTCCGAAAAATTCATGTATCAAAATGTGTACGTAAAATGCCAAATCTTAATTTCAGCACTTCTGCAAAATACCTCAAAAATCATGTAAAAAAGAATGTTCACACAAAATAGCTTTTTGAAATTTACGCGCAAGATATACTCCTGTGGCCTTAGTATGATGAGAAGATAACTGAGAGGTCTTTACGTATTTTCCCTCTGTAAAAATGTAAATGACAAGATAAAATTCATGAATGGACACGTAGTAAAATGATTCGTCACACGCAGGCAGGTTTTAAACAGTGTTTCTAATGTCTGCTTAGAAAATATGATAATTTTAAATAGAAACACGCGTTTTGTAAAACAATCACGACTATAAAAGAATTATATAAGTACGTAATAATTCCTAAAAAAATAATATTGCAACCAAAGAGTTAAAAATTATTAAAATGAAATGTTATAATAACAATGAATGTGCAACGGAACGTTTCAACTCATGTCGTACAATGAACATAAAGAAAATACCGCCGCCGAGTACGTATGCATTCACCGCCGCCGGAGTGGTTGTTTGATTCATCAAAAGATGGCGCTATAGTTTCGTAATTACATATTTTTTTAAGTTTGTAAAATTCAATAATACGTTGTTTAAAGATGTCTCCCTACATTTAAATATGTAAATATACATTTAATATTAGTTCAATGGAATAAATGTTTAAAATACGGTTGAAAATGGTTTAATTGAGTCTTATGTGGGTCTAGCAAATCGGAGACAAAATTACACGATTTCGCGTTGCCAACCGTCGAAATGTCTTCTTTGCCCTGTCAAAACCATGCTCGCACGGGAGTTAGGCATGAGATAAAATACGTTTTATGAATGAAAGTTATGTTGTCGCTCAATTTCGTCTATGTTTGTTGCGGTAAATTACGCGAAATGCGACAAATTAGAAGGATAAAATTTGTAGCCGTAAGCATGCTTGCCTTGCTGGTTTATCTTTATATTTCAGACAGATGACATTAGTCTGTGATATGAAAGGCCTTTATATTAGATATTTTAGTTAAGATAAATATTCGGCTAAGTGCGAGTTTGACTTGCGCACGAAGGGTTCCATACCATTAGCTATAAAAAATATAAGTTTTTTGTATGGGAGCCCCCCTTAAATATTTATTTTATTCGGTTATTTATCTGTAAAAATGTCAACTGTCTAGATAACACGGTTCATGAGATACAGTTGATGATTGTGGACGGACAGACGGACAGACGGACAGACGGACAGACGGACAGACGGACAGACGGACAGACGGACAGACGGACAGACGGACAGACGGACAGACGGACATACGGACAGACGGACAGACGGACAGACGGACAGACAGACGGACAGCGGACTTAGTAATAGGGTGCCGTTTGTACGTTATATTTTATAACAAATATATATAGATAAACATCCAAGACCCATTTCCAACATGCCCTGACCGGGGATCGAACCCAGGACCTCTGGGTGGTGGTGAACTAGCATGGTGACCACTACGCCACGAAGGTCGACACCCTTTGGGTATGGAACCCTAAAAAGTTTATCCGAGAATCTTATATTTTAATATTTCATGGAAGAAGTTTCAAATATGAAATTCAAAAATATTTTGCATGTTTATTTTCGTCATCCGTTTATCACCTAGGTTATACTTCTGCAATATCCATATTTTTTTCGTCTACAGGCCATTTATATGGCCCGTCTGTTGACTAAGAAATATTACAGGTTGCTCAGTTATTTCGCGACATCGACAAATAGGCGCCCTTGAAATTGTTTGTTCACGTGATAGATGATACTAGCTAGACGCTCGATGTATCTGCTTTAATAAATTGTATTAGATTTTTCTGTGACGAATCTACATTTCCCTGCAAATATCGGAGTTGGAACTAAGAAGCCGTGTGGCGGCAGTTTAGAATACAGGGGGATTACTCCAAAAGCGGTACCTAAAGGTGAACGCACATTTATCCGAGCCGAACGCGTCGATTCGATCGAAGTTTTTAAGGCCTCGCATATCTATCCGCACCGAAAGAAACGACCGCGCCGAAAGATTCGACCGCACCGAAAGAATCATTTGCATTTCCTTTACACCTGTCGCACTGTAATTACATGTAAAAGTCAGGGTTTTATTAATCAATTATGTTAGAATCACCCATTTTTGAAACATTTAAAAGAAATAGAAGTAGTAACTCGATCGTATAACTCTCGTTGCTCTTATGCACACACTTATAATTGTCGAAATGCGGTTGATTCGATCGATTCGATCAGATCACCCGCGCCGAATTTGATGACATTATCCAAATTCGACTAGGATATCTGTGTTTCTTCCAGATTCGGACGATTCGACGCGGTCAGGTGTGCGGGGTTTCATAGGATTTCATATAAAGAATTCTAAAATTCGTTTCGTTCGGCTCGTTCAACGCGTTCGGCTCGGATAAGTATGCGTTCACCATAAGACGGACGTTACTGCGTATCCGCGCTCCAGTGTCAAGCAACACTGAGCATTAATGAATGATGATAAAGTCTAATTTGGTTTGACATAGAACTGGACGTCACTGTTGGACGACTACCGTATCTTTTTATGGAGTAACCCCCCAGTCCAGTATGTACATAGGTACCAGAGAACGTGTAGCAACATCTTTTGTGAAGGATTTTATACCATCCACTGCGATTACCATCTATCCAGCGTGGTGATTATTTGGAAATCTTTCTTTTATAGGCAAAAGCCTTCAGTACTTGTTATAAAAATGGATTTAAATTTTAAATTTTCAAATTGCCTCGTTAGTTGCCGAAAACAGGGAAGCAGCGAACGCCATATTGCTATATGGTCATGTCGTAATATATGCATGTAAACAAATGCGCTGATGTATGTATCAAAGAAACTAATAATAACCCATATTATCCCATAACTCTGGTATTTTGACACTTGACACTTTTAGTTAACACAGGCCTCTGACGTAAAAACATGGCGGCTACTGTTTCGTGTTTAAAAACAGGTTATAAAAACAAACAAAAAAAAAACACATTACATAATAAAAAATACATTCAATCAATCATATTTAATTGCAACTGTTTGCAATTCTTATATGAAATAACATATAAGGTGACCATTGCAAGTTTATTCAAAGGCTTAGATCATTTTGATACAGGATAAGTTACAATTACAAGTTACTACAAATTTTCTTACAAACTTTCTGCCGCTTTTGGTGCGGGGGTAGGCTACTACTACATCCAAAAAAAAAACGTGTGGCACTCGGGGACTGCCGCGGTAAAACTATTGCATAGCATTTTTTATCAACTTATGCAATTATAATTATTTATTTATGCAGTATTTTTTTTCCTTGATATATGTCAAGTTTTTTCTTTGATATTAATTCAAGTTACAATTTTTGAGCGTGGTGACCGATAAGAATACAATTTTTTTTCTTTTACTGAATAAATGAGAAGTTAATGTCGTTTAAAATATTTTTATTATTTTACAATACATGTAGATTATCCAGGAATTTATATTATGAGCAGTTAGCAGCTAGTCTACACGCATACGTCTAGTCGCACGCACACAAACACCGTGCCGAAGTCTGCCGAACTGTAACGACGTTAGACGAGGGGTGTTAGGTTTTATTTTCGTTACAGAATTTCTTGATTTGGTCGCCGTGCTCAAAGCCCGCGATAAAAGCTATGCAATAGCTTAAAAATCACAAATTCACGACAGCAATTTGTATCGCTATAAACGCACACTTACAAAACATTCAAACACTAACTTATTTTCTGCACACCTCGTTATGTGTGTCTAAGTATAGGCCATAGCATAGATATTGTACATTTTGACGATTGAGTGTATTAATCCAAGTTAGACTTCTACTCATTGAGATTCCAGGGATATACATTACACCTTCAAAATACAATTATTCCAGAATTACATTGTTATTAATATAATAGAATAAACCCAAAAGCTTATTAATAGGATCAAAATCATTAGAAGGTTCCTTTCAGAGATATCTTATTTCGGATCAGTGATCTATTATTAGCAGCTTCGGTCTTAGTTTCTCGGGTCAATGTCAAAGGTTAGATGACCTTATTAGTGCTAAGATCCAATTCACTCGTTAGATGGCGTGATTTATCGACGTTTAACAAGTTATTTAGTGAGTTATTGGACCGAGAAATTGCTCGTACATTTCAGATTTATCCGTTACGTATTAATTAATATTTTCTCAGCTGACTATTTACTTAATAGATTGTAATAATATAAACGTACTTATTCATTATTTTTACTATGTATACGTTAAATGAGTAAAAAAAAAGTTTTATAATAGTCTGGGAGGAAATAAATACTTAAAATGAACCATCTGCTTTTTTTCCGAGTAGATCGTTAGAAGCAATAGCGAGAATGAGATGAAATCATATTTAATGAGCGATGCGGATAGCAATCCATCACTATTTAACCCCCGACAAAAATATGGGTGTTATAAGTTTGACACTATTGTCTGTCTGTCTCTCTCTCTGTCTATGGTATCCTTAAATCATTTAATACAGGATAAGCCTTACCCTTCTGCCAAAGTGGGTATATGATCAAAATCTAATACGTTCATAAAAACTAGTTACGTAATCGATTATGATCATTATGTGAATCGGTAAGGCATCGAAAAGACGTCAAAAAGTGCTCCATTTAAAATGCCATGTATATAATTTTCTCGTGTAAAAAGAGGTCAAACACATTTAATCTTCCAAAAGATGGCATAACCTTTCATTAGTAAGATTTTTTTTTTCATTTTATTAACGTTGTTTTCTTTTTAAATGCATTTATAGCGACATAAATTCATTTTGTGAATGTGTGTTTTTTTTTTAGATGTAGTAGTAGCTTACCCCGGCACCAAAAGCGGCAGAATTTTTTTTGTAAGATTTGTCTTCGTAACTTATCCTGTATTAAATGATCTAAGCTGGCATCGCAGCTGTCGCAAGGCTAGACCGATTACGATGCGTTTTTGTTTTACGTAAAAGCCAGTTCCCTCGCGGTGGTTTTTAGCTATACTTAATAAAAATTGTTTAAAAGTTATTGGGGGTTAACGCTTGAAAGTTGGGGTTATAATTTACCTGGCAAATAATAGATGGCGCTACGGATATAAATTCCGCTTACTTATTGATCGGAGTACGTAGATCCATCACTCATTACTAGATAGTCCTACCGTTTTTTTTTTTTAATTTGCCTGGCAGTGTAAATTAGTTTGATATACCCATTTTCCACCTTCACGTTACACCCACCATCTTCCTAAGAGTGGCCTTTAGGCTCTAGACTCTATCAACTACGTTAGGAATAAAACGTGACAGTATATAGGTACATTATGTTATTTAAAATAGAATAAAAAAAAAAAAAAAATTGCTCATCTATTTAAAGGCGAATGGCAGAGACATATGGACTCTCAGTATCGTCATAATCTCATTAAAAAAATGTTTCATTCTTGACCTGATTATGTGGATTCGATAGGTTATGTGATTTATAAAAAATGCTGTAATTACACCATACTTGTAAAGTTCGGAGAAAAATGTTTTGTTTACTAAAATAACCTTAAAACTGTACCTACAAATTAAGGGGCTACATGAATTTTTAGGGGTCCAGTGCTGCCCCCATTTAAAATAAATCATTTGAAAGAAAACGGAGATATCATTTAAGATTTTGTCTTGATCAGACCCTAGATAACCCTTCAAACTATTTTATGAACTACTGTTTACAGTTTAAAGTGAGAATATGAAGCTTTTCTACGCACATACGCCAAAAGTGGCCGTTTTTGCAATTATGCGTAGAAAAGCTTCACGTTCTCACTTTAAACTGTAAACAATATAACACCAAATATTTCAAAACCGGATTACTATATCAAAAAATAGTTAAAACAAGCTCACAATATTTATAAAGACCTTTCAACGACATCCTACACGCTTTTACACCGACACCCCACATCGCTATATTCTATTTCCAAAATTGATTTTGTCACTTTTTGGCATGATAAATACACATACCCATGCCAAATAACAGCTTTCTGGTACTTATATTCTCTAACTCTAACGGAATTCTAATTAACCAGAACCGCGGACAGATTTACAGACATGGTGAAACTATGACTGTTACTTCTTTACTATGGAACCCTAAAAAGTACTTAAAACTTCCAAACAATATAGACACTGTGGCCAGTGTTCTATACAATGTTATTTTATTAAAAATTCCCTCGGTCAGTATGTAGTAAGAACTTTACCTACGTATTCAAACAACGCAGCTAAAACTCCTCACATAGCTTCGTAAATCTATGGCCAGATTAATATCAAATTTATTTTTATTAAATTCCTGACACAAAGGACGCTCAAATAATTTATCCCAAGGGCTTGCTAACGATGTTTCAGCTCCGATCAATAAACCCTAGATAGAATTAGTTATCTATGGGTGGTTTAATCCTTAAATTTTGCACAGCTCATTAACTTTGACATATTTATTTATTTACCAATTTATGTAAACGGAAAATTTATACAGAGAATACATCAAATAAAAGTTGTGTACAAAGGCACTACTTATCTCAAAAGAGATCTCTACCAGTAGGCTTGTGAGAGGAGACGTTTATGTAAGAGAGGCATACAGGCGTGTTTATAAGATAAAAATAAAGGAGGTACAAAATTAAAATGATATAAAACTACAAATAAACACACATACTTAAATAAATACATATGTATATTTAAAGGGAAATATAATATATACTTAATATTAACAATATAAATTACAATTAAGATGATTCCAATAAATAATAATATTTTACTGGTCTTTTAAATACATAAATCGTTTTAGAGTCACGTATAGCAGGTGGTAATGAGTTCCGTAGTCTGACTGCATGTACCGAGAAGGAGTAGGAAAACGTAGCAGTTTTGTGAGGAGGGAATTCAAGGACAGTTCTTAGGTGGAATCTGCAAGGAGAGTTCGGAGGATATAAAAAGGAGAAACGCTCTCGCAGATAGGATAGATATTTCTTAATACTTTGGAAATAGATTCCATGCTGATTTAGGCTGTTCAATATCTTTGGTTCGAATAGAAACAGTTGGAAAATTCTAAGGTTTTCGTTTCTATTTATTCCAGTTAATAGGGAACTAAGAGCCTTTGCCTAGCAAATGGTGGTTTATTGTTGTTAAAGTATGAAGGCTTCATAAAAATCTAGTTTTTGACCTTGGGATGTATGGGCTAGCCGACATCTGAATGTATAAGGGGGTAAGTCCATCTAGTTATACGGTATAACAGAATCAACACAAAAAAATTGCTATGTATACTGCTTAATATAACTAAATGAATTCTTTATTTTTCAAAAATTTCGTTATTTTTGTTACGATGTGCCTTAACAATAATAATAGAGTATAATTCATTTATTTCAGATAAAAAAAAGTTTACATAAAATAAACATCTAGACCGATATCAATATATTCCTTAACCTAAAATACATATTATATAATATAGGTAACAAATATTCGCCCTGAATGCAATATTTTCAATAATCATTTTCAGTATTTTTTTCTAATATTTACGTTTTACAAAAATCAAATCTTAAGATTATCAAAAAACAAATCTTTAGATAATAATGACCGAGCACCAAACCAAAGAGTTCGAATTGGCTTGATACAAACCCACTGCGTCATCAAACCATTTGATTCTTCAAACAAGCTATTATAAAATATGGAAAGACGTTTTAATAACAATTATCTACAGAGTTGTTTTACGATGGATTTATTAATTTTGTTTTTAGGTGAATCGAACTATTATTTTAAATATGTGAAAATTAAAAAAATGAAGAACTTAAAATTCCCAACAATTTTTAGGGTTCTTTAACTAGAGATTAAAAACGAGACCTTATTACTTAAACTCAGCTATCTGTCTGTCTGTCTGTCACCAGGCTATATCTCATGAACCGTGATAGCTAGACAGCTGAAATTTTCACACATGTTGTATTTCTGTTGCCGCTATAACAATAAATACTAAAAACAAATATAAAAGTGGAGTTCCCATACAACTAACGTGACTTTTTGTAGATAATGGTACGGAACCCTTGGTGTGCGAGCCCGACTAGCACTTAACCGCTTATTCCAGCTTTTTGCCCAAGACATGGATATTAGCCTATCACTCTTTTGATTCCTACTGCCACCTCATCGCCCACTGTCACGCTAAAAGTGGCCTTTGAGTCTTACCCCTAGGCTCTATCTTAGAGCTCAAGACCAAAAATTCTCTGTCTGCCACTTTAGGCATGAAGACGTCTCATAGTATGTTTGTAGGTATGTACATGGCTTATAGCTCTCCCTCTTTAGCTAAAAGGCGTGTACTGCTACTCAGCGGCGGATTTACACATTTGACGTCAGTAGGCTATTCATATTTTGCCGCCCTGAAGCTGCGTTCTATGAAATATCATAATAGAAGCACCTTCTTACTTTCTTTTTTGCCGCCATGCACAAAAGGGTGGGGGGGTGCAATCGGCCTCATATTTGCCGCCCCCCAAAATGTCCCGCCATAGGCTATAGCCTACTCAGCCTATTGGTGAATCCGCCACTGCTGCTACAAGATAAAATCTAATAAACAATGTGCGTCCCGTAAATCTTCTTCAGCTTTGTTTGAGGTAAGCTGTTCCCTCGGAACGACCTAGGACATTACTGTAAAGGGCTCTGATAAATCCTGAGTTTATCAGATGAGAGGGTTTGCAAGTTTAGAAAGGATAGTGTACCTGCCAAAATACAGTAGGTATCACCTCTTTATAAAGCGGTTTAGAGGGGTCAGAGTTTAGTTTTGGAGGTAAACGCTGGAATACCTATAGAAATCCGAAATGTTCACGGTGAAAACGCTGTCGTTAAATAAAGATTTTTAAATAAATACGAGTATATACGGACAAATCACCCAAATTAAGCTAGCCCCAAAGCAAGTTCGAGAATGTGTTATGGGATACTAACGGTACGATACTATATTTTGTAACAAATACTAAAGATAAACTTCCAAGACCCAGGTCAATCTGAAAAGATCATTTTCCATCTATACCTGACATGAAGATCACTAGGCCACAAAGGTCGTCAGGATGCTGGAGACATGACGAAGAGGAAAACCATATCAACGAGTTGCCGAGGGGTTGTTGAGACCAACCTCAGATCAGTCGCGCAACCGTTTTTCGTATTTCCAACCGTTCGCCCCACCGTTCTTCGAACATCCGTCTTTCTCTTGCGTCTCCTGTGCAAATATATTCTCCTTTTGAAAATATATTGTCCTTTTAAAAATATAGTCTCTCATTAAAAACAATAATAATTAAAAAAATCTACACGCATTTCTTTGACGACCTCTGTGGCGTAGTGGTCACCATGCTAGTCCGCCACCCAGAGGTCCCGGGTTCGATCCCGGCCAGGGCAAGTTGGAAAATGGTCTTTTTCAAATTGTTCTGGGTCTTGGATGTATCTATATATGTATATGTTATAAAATATAGTATCGTTGAGTTAGTATCCCATAACACAAGTCTCGAACTTACTTTGGGGCTAGCTCAATCAGTGTGATTGGTCCTTATATATTTATTTATTTATTTTTATTTTATTCTTTGACCAACAAATATTGACGAGGATATTTTAGAGATCAGGAAAAAGCGAGACTCGAACGGGAAGAGGTTAGAAAAGTCCAAATTCTGCGTGACGTACTTTGTGCAAGAGTTTTTTTACTAACCGCCTTTTGCACCATGTTTTTGTTGGTAAATTAAGTTTCATCGTCAGCATAATTTCAGCCGCATAACGTCCACTGCTGGACATAGGCCTCTCTCAAGGATTTCCAAAATGACCGATTTAGAGCAGTTTGTATCCAGCGACTTTGGTCAGGGCGTCGAACCACCTTGTGGGTGTCCTACGCTTCGCTTGCCAGTACGCCATTCGTGTACCTTTTTGCCCCTTCAACCATCGTTTCATCGCGCTGTGTCCCTCCTATGTTTGTGTAAATAAAGTTTACCTAAACCAAATTAAATGAATAAAATAAACAGCCTCTTCTATTTTCTTTCGTTCACGTAATAAGTACGATCTTGCATCCAACGTTGTATCTCCATAAAAGATAACACTTCGCGGCATTTTTATTCGGCCTCATAAAAAATACGAGGGTTTGTATGAAAGATGGCGCGATTGAATTAAACGCCGACTTGCGCCGTTACCTGTAATGAGCTGGTCTTCTTCAAAGCAAATCTGACCTTTAACGCGAGGGCAACAAGGTTTCTATTTGAAGGCATTTGGCAGATCCCGTATTTATGGGTGCTTATGAACGTCTGACGTAGGCGTTATGGTTAATTTAGTTTTAATTTTAATTAAGTGAATGAAGAATTTTGCTGAAGAATGGTTTTAAGCTAGTTAGGTAAGTTCTATTTTCACTCGTATAACAGAAATATAGAGTAAATTCCTCATTATTTACGTTACTTTAACCTAGATGAGTTATTTTTGGCTATATTTTGCCAGTTTGCGCCAGAAGGTAATTTTTTTGAGTATATGTATATTTCTTTGGTACGCTTTGCAGCCTTCGCCTTGGTGGATTTTAGCTTAAGAGGTGTCGTTAGATTCGTCTTAATTGACAACTAAGCTCCAAGTATTAAAGTAGGTTCCTGTATTGTCCTGTTTGAACTGGATTTGCTTCTCTGGGGTAGTTGTGTAGCGGAAGCGAGGTGAAATGCTCGACCGGTGCAAAGGGAAGACCTTCACGCCATGCATGGTCTTGCGCCTGTAGAACCGCGGCTCCGACGGTGTATTATCAGAGGTTGTTATGTTAAGTTGCGACCAGAACTCTGAGATCGAGATGTAGGATACTGCTAGCGCCATCTCGTATGCTTCTTGTGAACTATGTTGTCGGTTGTCGCTTCATTATTTGAGGTCGTAGTTTCTCGTAGTACAGGTCACCTCCTACTCCAATAACCTGTAAGGTTTAGCGAAATGCTAAGGGGTTTTGAGTGTGAGTTTCAACTACAAAAACCTGTATGATTCCGGGTCGAAATCAACAAGCATTTATAATTTCACTTGAGACTTGACGTGAAATGTACGGCCAAACTGAAAAGAAAGTGGAATACTGCATAGTAGCATGTTTATTGAAGAACAAGACACACGACACATATTGCGAAACTTCGAACTGCACTCTGTTTAACATTTGTTCACAACATACCGTGTTTCCAAGACAAACAAGCTTTGCAGTATAAATGAATAGTATATGAAAAAGTACTTACTTACAATGAGAGTAGACAGGTAGTCTTTCTTGCGAGTAAAGCTTGATTTTAATTAACCGACAAATAATTAGCTATGCGTTTCAAACGGTTTCATTTTCTCCATATCGTAAGGACCTTCGGCATGCTTGGGTAAAAATAGGAATTTCACTGTGATGTTTTTGTCTAATATTTTATACAAACCAAAATTACGTAGTACACTGAGTAGAAATATTATTTTTGAAAACAGCTAGAAAATTGGATGATTGGGTATTTTCCTAGATCAAAAATAAACTATTTAGTACTGATAATAAAATAAAACGTTTTAAAATAATGTCACTTGTCTGAACATATCCATTTTAACGTGATTTTAGATTTATTATTGCAGAAAAACTGAGAATAAGAGCGCTATTTGACTCCAAGAAACTATTACGTCATCTGCCTGTATTTCAAACCAATCCCAATTAAACAAGTTTGTTTTGACGTTTATAAAAAAGGATCTTTGTACGCACTCTGTCGAACTGTGGAACGGACATCTATCTACGCTCGGCGCTAGTGACAATTTTATTCAAATTGTGAGGTGTGTACCTCCTACCCGTGTTCCTACCTAGTGTATTGTGTTTGTGTGCGATACTTTGCTTTGCCTACTTTCAAACATTGTACGCGTAACTGTTTTTAGGGTTCCGTAGTTCCGTAGTAAACAAGGAACCCTTATAGCTTCGCCATATCTGTCTGTCTATCCGTGCGCGGTTTTACTCAGCGACTACATAGGGCGCACTATAAGTTTCCGGAACTGGCCACTTACATAAACAATATTTAAAAATTTATTGCAACATTTGAAAATAGAACTCTTTGGCTGTAGAATGCAGTTTGTTTCATCTGACTGTCTTTTGTTTTTACCTTGTGGCACTGTGTTTGCATCAACATGGATTTAACTCGGGAAAATTTTCGTAGTATGATTTTCTACGATTTTAAGTGTAATTTGACAGCTCAACAGAGCATCGCTCGGCTTGAAACAGCTTTTGGCAATGAAGCACCATGCAAGACAACTGTTTCTAGCTGGTTTGCAGAATTCAAGCGTGGTCGTATCAATCTCAGTGACGAATCTCGCGATGGTCGGCCGTCCACCGCTGTGACCAACAAAAACATCGATGCTGTGCGCAGTATGATTGAAACAGACAGGCATGTGACCTACCATGAAATTCGCGCATCCTTAGAAATAGGCATGAGTCAAATACAATTAATCCTACACAAACATTTGGGTGTGAGAAAGCTGTGCTCGCGGTGGATCCCACACAACTTGACCGAGGCTCAAAAAACGGACCGCGTCACTTGGTGCAGTGCCATGCTTACCAGATTTAACGAAGGTGCGTCAAATTTGGTGTGGGACACAGTAACAGGTGATGAAACATGGATTTATTGCTACGATCCCAAAACAAAGCAGCAATCGAGCGTATGGGTCTTTCAAGATGAGCCGAAACCAACCAAAGTGGCGCGCGTGAAAAGTGCATCTAAGCGGATGATTGCTTCTTTTTTTAATAAAACTGGACACGTGGCTACTGTTGCTTTAGAGAATCGTCGTACAGTGAATAGTGACTGGTACACGACCATTTGTTTGCCGGAAGTTATTGACGAACTCCGTAAAAATAACCGTAAACGCCGTATCATCCTGCACCACGACAATGCTAGTTCTCACACGGCCAGACAGACAAACGACTTTTTGAAGGCGAAAAATGTAGAACTCATGAGTCATCCTGCATACAGTCCCGACCTGGCACCTTGTGACTTTTTTCTGTTCCCAAAAATTAAGAACCAATTACGCAGTCAACGATTTTCATCACCAGAAGAGGCTGTCGAGGAGTATGAAAAACACGTTTCAGAGGTCACCACAAAGGAGTGGCACAAAAGATTTCAAAACTGGTTTCATCGAATGAAAAAGTGCATAGACACCAAGGGAGATTATTTTGAAAAACAAAAAATTAATTTTGTACCTTTAATAGTATTTTTTCATATTCATTCCGGAAACTTATAGTGCGCCCCACGTATAAGTACTAGAAAGCTGTGATTTGGCAAGAATATGTATATTAATGAGGCGGAAAAAACGATAAAATAAAATTTTGAGTTGAGTTTGTAAACACCGTAATTCGATTTTGAGATCCGTTTCTGAAATATTTGCTTTTAAAGTGAAAAAATTTGTTAGAGTCAAGTGTCCCCCCCCCCACCCTCTATTTGCTAAAAGGCTAACGACACGTGAAAAAAATCACAGCTATAGGATATATAACGAAATTTAAAGGAAAACTATCAGAGCTAAGTAGGGTATACAAATTAAAAAGTTATAGGCGATCAACTTATAAAATGTATTCGGAAAAGGAAAATTTCATACAAATTCAATAGAAAATTAGTTTTTAGACGTTTTTAGTGGCATAAACTCAAAGTTGGCGTTCGTAACTACGGAACCCTACTGCGCGTGGCCCGACACGCACTTGGCCAATTATTTTATTATACTAATAGTGTGTGTATTCTCATCTATAAGTGAAATGTAAATTTCTTTATGAGAATAAATATCTTAAACCTATCTTATTTGACTTGTTGTGGATAACAGCGGTTTAATGAAGCAGCAATTAGCATTTCAAATATAAGAGTGGGAGCGTGGTGGGCACATCTCACTGTCTCTTTTGTATGGTGCGAAACCCTCTGGCGAGACCTAATAGCAGTGACGTCAAGAGCGCTGTACATTCATTCCTTTTCTGTTACTTGACAGTTTACTTTTCCATCAGATTTTAAAAGCATATAACTAGCGATGCATCCGATACCGATTCCGATATATCGGCGATACTTCGGGTTAGCCTATATATCGACGATATTTTTATGACCGATTCAACGATACTTTTTTTTTAAAATCGCCTTCCTCCGCAAAACTTAAGATGACTTTGTTTTTTAAATAAAAATGTAATTAATGTTAATTACTAAAATTAATAATAGTTAACTAATATCGACCTATGTAACTACTTTTCATATTAATAAAAAAATAATCCGACTGGTGATTTATTTATTTTATCTTCATGTTTGATTCAATGTATCGGTATCGGTATCGCCGATATTTGTATAAGAGTATCGGTATCGGTATCGGTATCGTATCGGCGAAAAGGCGTATCGATGCAACCCTTCATATAACTTACTTATTATTGGGCAGATTAAAAAAAAAAATGTTTTCGGTTTCGGTTTATTTTACTTATTGATATGAATAATAAAAAATAATTGATTAAAATACCGTATTGATATTTATATTACTCAGCCTCCTTTCAGACATATATTTACGACCTCGTTCCTCTACTCTAGGCATAGTCTAGGAAGATTAGCGAGTTGGGAATCGCTCCCATCGGATGCAACCAGTCTGCCAAACCTAATGCTTCTTTCCTTTCACAGAATGCGGCAAACGACGAACCATAGGGGGAGCAACGAAGCGGATAGTGGGGGGAGTGGAAGCGTCTCCCGGCGACTGGCCGTTCCTGGCTGCAATCCTCGGCGGGCCCGAGGAGGTGTTCTACTGCGCTGGCGTGCTGGTGGCAGACCAGTGGGTGCTGACTGCTGCGCACTGCGTTGGCAAGTGAGTAACGAAAAACTTTGATGGAGATTTTATGGCGGGACGTCATGGGCTTTAGTTGGGGTACAGATATAGCACTTCATTGAAGCGGAGTATCATTTATGCCTACACTTCTACAAACGAACGTGGTCCCTTATTATGGGTCTCAAAAGAAGGCTCAAGGTCGTTCAATGGACTATGTAGATTACTATGCTCGGTGTTTCTCTACGCGATCGAAGAGCCACGACATAGCCAAGCAGATTAGCTCATTGAATTGGCTGTGGGCGGGGCACATAGCGCGAAGAACCGATGGCCGATGGGGCAGAAAGGTTCCCGAATGGCGGCCACGTACTGGCAAGCGCAGAGTAGGACACCCACCTGCTAGATGGTCGGATGACCTGAGCAAGGTTGCAGGGAGGCCTATGTCCAGCAGTGGACTTCCTGTGGCTAATATGATGATGATGATGACTACAAACGAAACTATACATCCGTGCACACGGCAATGTGTATATGTTCACCCGCAGCCCCCCGCTCAACAAGTGACCAGGGGAGAGGTGCGGGGACGGGGAACGGGAACGCATACTGAAAACTACTCGTCCGGCAATGCCATACTTCCCGGCCTCTGCAGTAATTTACTATTCTTGTCCCCAGTCACTCAGATGTGAATGGCTGGACCATTCAACTGGGCATCACGCGGCGCCGCTCGCACGCCTACTACGGGCAGAAGATGAAGGTGCGGCGGGTGGTGCCGCACCCACTCTACAGCATCGGCGTTGCGCATGACAACGACGTCGCACTCTTCCAGGTAACTAAAATTATAAACTGTAAATTCCCAATTAGTATACTTTGAAATGAGAATGCCTGAAAGGCGTATCACTGCTTGAACTTGTAGATTTTAAGATCTCAATTTTTACCACAAACAAATGATTTTGAAGTTCGACTTTTTTGTGTCTTTACGCCTCACCTGGACATTTTTTTTTACCGTGGGCGTCAAAGGAATACGCAAGGTGTGATTTTCCAAGTCACCACGAGTGTTCCAGTCACGATATACCTTATTCGTTAAAACTATTGCGTCAGCAAAAAATAATATCATTTTGCCGTTGGTTACGTAACAAAAGTACAAAGTAAAAGCAGTGGTCGTTACGAAGCGCTGGTATCACTAGCTTTTCTTTAAAAATAAATAGTATTTTAATATAACTTTACACGTAACCTAAATTATACTTATTGACGTGAAAAAGTGCCTGTAAAGGTCTAATTACTAAATAAACATTTGAATCTTTAAATCTTTGAATCTTTGAAAAAATATTGTAGTTTTGTAATAGATTCAGGTATTACTTTGCGAAAGTCAAAGTTACATGCTCTCTGATTTGGATTCGGTACTTTGTCTGTTTCCGCGACCACACACAAAGCTGGTGTAGAAAGCACGCACAGTAATCCAAATCAAAGAATAAATATTTTATTTATGTGAGTGCCTTCATTAAAAAATATTGGTGATCAAGTATAATTAATTGACCGAGTGAGCAAAGCGAGCGAAGCATCTCAGTTTAGAGATTGGCCAAAAATGCTTTTGTCCGGCTGTCAGTTTGTCTGTCCGGCTGTTCTCGCCTACAGGTCGCATTTCTCAACCAATTCTCATGAAATTTTGTGTGAGTAGGTTCGAAAAGTACTTGTATAGATTATTTTTGTCGATTCCGTTTTTAGAAATTTTTTAAAATGTCATAAGTCTTTTTTGTCTGAACAACTTTTTTATCCGATAAAGTTCAACGGGTCGGGGTGACTCGCGAGGTCTACCGCTCACAGAGCCACTAGTTAGTTATATTAAGGGTTGGGCTACATCTATCAGCATGGAACAGCACTTTTCTATGCTGCTATTCTTTTGCTGTAGTTTAGAACTGTCATTCGTTAGAGCGACGGAACAATTCAGCATGGCCGGTGCCGAAGTGTACCGTCGCTCTTTCTCTCTCGCTGATACTGTAGCAAGGGCGGATCCAGGGGGGGGGGGACATGGGGGTCATGACCCCCCCTGGGCTGGGTCCAGGACCTAGTAGGACCACTAATTAAAATTGTTAAACATAATGTTTTTAAATATTTTTTTGTCACAATATAGATTTTATGTAAGTACCTTCAATATTTAATTAATTTAATATACTATTTTGTATAATGGCAAACGCATTATTCGGGAACGAACGCATCGAAAATTTGAATTTTACCGCACCACATTTCTCATTTAAATATATGTATTTTTAAGTACAGTAAGTACTTACATATATTAATAAAATACCTACTTTTTACTTGTATCTATGATTATAAAAATTAAATTATAACTTCTTTTGACTTGATCACGACTCTGTGACCCCCCCTGGCACCAAAGCCGGATCCGCCCTTGTCTGTAGGCCACTTTTATTTACCTTTTTGGACCGTCTCGATTTTCACAGTATTATATGGGCGTCTGCCATTGTTCTTTACAGAAAGGTAATGTATCATGTTTATTCCAGCTGGCTGCAAGGGTGCGGTACCACGAGCAGTTGTCGCCCGTGTGCCTGCCGCCGGCCAACCGCGCGCTGTCGCCGGGCACGCTCTGCACGGTCATTGGCTGGGGCAAGAGAGACGATAAAGACAGTCAGTATTCTATTCGTGTTCTTTTTTAGTAGCCAGATGTAGATGTCTCTTCTCTCCATTTATCTCTATCCCGAGCAATCTTCTGCCATCCACTCAAGAAATAACGATGGTCATGTCAAAAAAAAAAGGCGAACTTGACATACGGTATCAGAAATTGCAATGGTTGCTTGGAAGACACTCTACCTTGTCAATTAAAAATGAACTTCTGTTGTATAAACAGGTCCTTATGCCAGTATGGACTTATGGCATACAGCTGTGGGGCTGTACTAAACAAAGCAACATAGATATCATTCAACGATTTTAAAATAAAGTGCTGCGGGATATTGTTAACGCTCTGTGGTATGTAAGAAACGACGACCTAGTATACCACCGGGACCTTAATATACAGTTCGTTGACAAAATTATAAAAAAGTACGCCGAAGCATACGAGTTTAGGTTGCTTCACCATGTGAACGTTGAGGCGATCCAGCTCCTCGACAACACAGACATTGTGCGAAGATTTAAAAGAACTAAACCGTTCGAACTAGTGTAGTGAGAATAATAGTGAAATATAGTGACAATGAAAACAAAAGACACACGAACAGAGTGCCTTCCCCTTAATAGAGACAGTAAGAAAAGTGCCGATGGACACATTCTTATTAAATAAGTATTTTATTAAACTAGGTCAATGATAGATTACTCATTAGTCTGAGTTTAGGCTAAATCGTAATATAATTAGCGTATATATCCACTCAAGAAACCCCCGATGTCATCCCGCCATCTCTTCCTTGGTCTACCCCTAGGTCTGCTCCCTTCTGGCACCCAGCAGTAGACCCTATGGGCCCATCTATCTGCTTGCATTATTATAATTATCTATCTTATCTTTTTTCTTTAAAGTCAATTTATTTTTATTTAATGTAAGATAAACTCATCATGAATATCCATACCTAAAGGTATTTTGTTTTTGTGCAAAAGTTTCACACTAATAGTACTAACCTACAGAATATTGGCCGTTAGCTGACCTTTTAACAGTTAGTACCTACAGTGGGCCAGCGAGATACCTGGGCCGGCCCTCACCAATAACTTGAATTTACTTTAAAACTAATAATAATATTAACATGAAAATGAATATTTAGAGAGGTTTGCTGAAGTCTTTCTAAATAAAGAAATTCATGTTAAATATTATTTTGAGTTTGATAGAATTTAAGATATAGGTAGAGAGGGCCGGCGCAGGTATCTCATTGGTCCACTGTATGCATTTTTTCTTTTGTCCTGTCAGCATTGGTAATGTTTTTCCTATTAAGACCACTTTTACTTTTCCTCGTACTCATGCCACTATAGAAGCTTTCATTTTGACATTTACCTTTATACTTATAGATACTTATGTATGCAGAAATTGCTTTTTTTTTTGCAAGTGTCGTTAAGTCGTTAGAAGCCATTAGGGGAGGTTTAGATAACAGAGAAAGGCAACAGCGTTTTCTGTGCAACAAAGATTTCAATACAACTGTGCAAGGATTTTACACCATCGTTTAAGTACCGGTATTGAATGACATAATTTCATAAGATCTAAAGCCTCAATTGTTATTGTGAACAGTGAGTGAATACGAGCCTGCAGTCAACGAGGTGGAAGTACCAGTCCTGAACAGGGACCTCTGCAACCAGTGGCTAGAGCACCGGGACCTCAACGTCACGGAGGGCATGATCTGCGCGGGGTATCCCGAAGGAGGCAAAGATGCCTGTCAGGTATGCTTCTGTGAAAATGCTTTTATTCGTTTTTGCCTTTAATTTTTACCAATAAATGCTGCAATATGTACCGCTGCAATTCCAACATATTAAGTAAATGTAATTACTGTCAACTATCTATCACTCACTCTTACGGGGCACACACAGCCCAAGGGCCGTGTTTAGCATAAAAGTGGGAGTGTAAGTAAAAAAAAATAGACTAAAAATGACAATCTGCTAGTGATACCTATCGCGTACTAAGAAAAATAGATGGAAGGAAAATTCTAAGTGTTTTTTTTTATTTAATCAACAAAAATCTTTCCATATTCCGCCTTAGCAAGATCCTTACCAGAAAACCTTGCGTACAAACTTACTAGAATAAGATTCTCTAGGTATTTCTTCGAACATTTCCGCGATGCAACCGCAACATCATTCTAAACTCACGCTGAGCTTTGTATGACCAGTTTCGACTTAAAAACGTTTAGGAAAAGCTATTATCTATTGTTTTCGAAATAAGACACCCGAATTTAGTAAGCCATAATTTCAAACGATTAGAAAACTTAACTTAGTTATGTACCAGAGATTACAACGCTAATCAATCGATGTTAATTACTTCTGAGTTCAAAGAAACAGTTTTTCTTTAAGACTATCTGAAAACGAATTAAGACCAGATAAGCATAAGATACTTTGTTCCCTCCTAATTAAATTTGTAGCAACGCGAACTTCTTAAACGATTTGCTCGGAGCTGGGATGTTTATCTGTTTTCTTTGGAAAGTCAGTCAAATAAAACGATTATGAGATAAGATCGGGTTCACATTGAAACGTATAAATTGTTTTGTTTTAACTCTGTAATTGCTGAGTCAACAATAACATAGCTCAAAATTTTAGACCGTACTAGGAACATTGTAATAAGGTCAAGCTTTCCACTTTTTAGATGAAAATGTTTTGGAAAGATTGTAATTTTTATTTTTTTATTTATTTGAGTAAACAAATAATCTAACATTATAATTTGAAACAGAATATTACAAACATACAAAAGTAAATAAATGCAAAATCAACACCGTTAACCACAGTTTACGATAAGAATACGTTGAGAGAGTACAATAATATATTTTAGAGCTCTTGGATTAACCTAATCGTTGCATAAATATAGAGTATGGAGATTTACACCTATTGTTTTGGCAGCTGAACGAGTAAAATAGAGGTTTGTTACTAAAAATATTTTAGAAATTTAAATCATTTCTTATGCGTAAAATTACAAAACTTCATAATAATAAATAAATAAATAAATAATAAATATGTCGGGACAAATAACACTGATTGAGCTAGCCCCAAAGTAAGTTCGAGACTTGTGTTATGGGATACTAACTCAACTATACTATATTTTATAACAAATACATATATAGATAAACATCCAAGACCCAGGACAATTTGAAAAAGACCATTTTCCAACTTGCCCTGACCGGGGATCGAACCCGGGACCTCTGGGTGGCGTACTAGCATGGTGACCACTACGCCACAGAGGTCGTCAAACTAACATTAAGGATTGCAATTGTCACGACGGCGAACAACTTTTTCTGCCAAGTGAAATTATGCGTAAAATTATGCGTCTGAAAAAACCGATTGAGGGAGGTGGGAAAGTCAACACTCCTTTTACGAGTTTATTGGATGGGCTGGATCGAGTTGTTGTCGGGTTATTAGTGAGCTCTTTTTGGATTTACCTAGTCAGTGCACAAATATTTGAGCGTGAGGATTTGCAACCATTATTTTGGCGGGAACACGATATTTGTTGATCATGTGTGTGTCCCGAACGCCACCTAGCGTTTGATCATCAAACTATCCAAGGATTGGTTCCTGGTTTGCCCTTTGGGTTGCGGAGGTCAGACGGCAGTCGCTCTGTGTAAAAACCAGTAACCTCGTCAAATCTCCTTGGTTAGGTAGCGGACCCCGGGCTCTGAAGCGTTACTGCTGAGGATGCAACCGGGAATACGCTCGGATGATGATGAGTTTGGTAGGAAGGACTAAACTTAGTATGTACATATCACCTGCTTCTCTTTCCGCGCTATTTATAAGATGAAGGCTTTTAATTATTACGATTTTTTCTAGGGAGATTCGGGTGGCCCCCTGCTCTGCAAAGACCCGGACGACACTTCACGATGGTACGTCGGCGGCATCGTCTCGTGGGGCATCAAGTGTGCGCACCCTCGCCTGCCTGGGGTCTACGCTTACGTCCCCAAGTACATCCCCTGGATCGAGCAGCAGATCGCCCTTTATAACGACGAGGAAGCCAAGTCAGAGGATAATTGAGGATTTCCCATCTTCTAGCAGAAGAGGCGGGATGGGAAAAGGAACTATATTTAGAGGCTGTTGCGGTGTCTGGTTGGTCTTTAGGTAATGGCATAATGAAACAATTTTGATCTTTAATTCGAAAACATAAGGTCCGTTGTTCAGTATTATAGAATGGACTTACTCGAAAATCTTCAACTTTAAAGTCACCTCATATTTTAGTAAGCAAAGTGTGTGTTTTTTGTTACATAGGAGCGGTCTTGTTTTTTTATAGGAGTTACTTTTTTAAAATGCTCGTTAAATTGATTCAAAATCTAAACAAATTTCAATATTTTAATGAAATATATACCCGCTGAAGCAATACGCGACACATTGTTATCAACTGGCGAAAAGCCAAACGTTTGACCTTCCAGACCAACCTAACCGATAGCCTTTTCTAATCATCTCTTATGCCTACAAAGAATAAACTTATGAAAATTATTCTCTAATAAGACAATAAATCGACAATAAATGGACGATGATATTTTTACATATCACTCGGTTTTCGCGTGAGAAATTGTAAAACTGTGATAAGAAACCCTTTTTATGAAGCGACTACGCCGTTTAAAGGTCATCGCTCATTATGACCGCGCCGATACAGTAAGCCTAGCGTGACGAAAAAAAAGTTAGTTATCCATGCCCTCAGTAACTAAAGGTAATCAAAAAAGTTACGTGACAGCACCTATTAAACTTGACACGGTACCGCTATAACACAGATTAAAAACGTTCGGTGACGCCACATTTTCAAATCCACTAACATAGTTTTTGACCTAGGCATATTTACCTAAAATAGCTTGCAAATACATACTATGGATGAAAATCGCGTTTTAATCCCTACGGAATTAACTCAAATAAAACGTACAATAGTCTTTTATTAAAATAGGGAGTTAGTATACATACAGGAAGAATTAAATAATATATATATATATATATATATATATATATATATATATATATATATATATATATATATATATATATATATATATCGTTAGTGACCTGTCATCAATCTCAAAAATAAATTAGGTAACTTTTCGGAGAGATTTTTGAATGCATAAATAATGATTATTTTCTGCGCTGTGAACAAAATTACGATTTGTTTTAGATAAGTATTAACGGTAGAAGGAAAAAAGAGGAGTAGGACCCAGAAGAAAATGTTTCGATCAAATGAAAGAAAACTTAAACGTGAAAACATAAGTAGGTTAAGAAATTGGCGGAAATTACTCTGCCAAAAGCGCAGCCCTTAAATACTTAAAAGAAGATTAAAGGAGAGGCGCTACATTTCCACCTTTTCGTACTTTAATGGATCATAGTAAAGCGAGCAGTCTTAATTGAAAAAGTCGAATACGGTAAGGGCAGTGCGGAGCGTACTGTCAGGTGCTCCTGGGACGGTGCAGCTTTAATGAGCGATGTCCTTATAGGTTGACTTTTAATCTTTGGCGTTAATTTCTTAAATACTTTTCTCGAATACTCGAGACTAACTGTTAAATTTGTAACATAAGCCGCTTTTAATAAGAAGAGTAGGGTTCCCAAGCTTTAGCCTAACTTTTAGGTAAATTTTATATCGATCCTTGATTTTGGTTTCTATTCCCAGTTGTTGGACGTTTAGTGTCGTTAGTCCTAAGTGTATGTTTGTTTGATGTTTGGTGTTAGTAGTCTAGGTGAAAGTGCTTTTATAGAGTTATATTTATTTAGAGCAGAAACCAGCTGTAACTGTAATGCGATCTCTTTAGATTTAATGGCTCAATAGGAACTCAACATTTGCACGATAACATCAATTTAGTCATTTCTGAGAACAAAATACAATGCAGCGTGATATATAAGCGATTTGTTACGGAATCATAATTGGCAAAAAAAAATGTTCTTATCACGTTTCACCGAAACCTGAAAATAACGTTATACTGAAACCAGAAAATCAAGTTTCACCGAAACAAAAACAGTGTTAGAAAGTACTATATATATTTGAAAAAAGATTGTTAAGTATATGGAACGTAGATTTTTGGGTGGTAAAAAGTAAAAAATATTAGTTGAAGTATTTATTTAATTTTAAAAAAATAAAAGAATTGCAAATCGATCAATTTTTGGTGTTCCTTGGTGTTTGATTTGATTTGAAATTCATTAAAAAATACTAATTTTAAGAATACTTGTTTAAAAGCAGATATCGGCAAAATACCCATTAATACCTTTTATTAAAAGAGAAAATTATCTATTATAATATAAAACTTGATAAGATTTGATGTTATAGTGCATCTCTTGGAGCGCAAGCCACAATTCAAGTAAGATTTTATTCTTCGTGAAAACAAGTAAAGACATTGTACGATACTTATGACAATATTTTACACGTCTAATTGTTTAAAATAAATATATACTTATAATGTTTACACGTCGCAAGTGACAATAATTGTTATGAAAATAGATCATATTATTCAATGTTAGATGTTTGTGCCGGAACTATAAAAATGACGGAATTAGTGACACACGACAATAATTCATTAATTTTTGACAATATTTATACATAACGTAGACTAAGCTTTGTTAAAGATTACTATACAAATATGAATTGTAATTTATATAGTTTAAAATTCTATGTTTTTCTAAATTAGGTAGATACGTTTTCTAACTAACTTCAGATTACTGACTAATGGAGAAATTAGTAAAATAGCTTTAATAGATCGTAAGTTAGACGATTTAGTACACTTAGACACTAGAAGTTTGTTAGGAATAGATAAACATTTTATAATTTACATAATAGATTTTATTCATTTAGTGACTGTACAACACAGTGCACCCTTTCAATAATGATAATTGAAATACAACAATGTTTTATCAAAATTGGTACGTACTAAAGTTTTATCATACATTAACTCAAATATAAAAATAAAACAAATGAAAAAGGAAAAATGTAAGTACTTAAGTATACATCTTCACAAATCTATTATTTCTTGTTTTAAATATATAAAATCTATAAGCTGTGCTCAACGTTAACACATATTATAAATATTATACATCAATGTTATATTAGGTTAGAACAAGAAATTATGGTTGTCGACTTCTTATGAGTCCCCTTCTTATCTCGAGCTTTCTATTAGCGTTACAGTAGATATATATTAAGTAATGTAAGAATATATATTAAAGGTCTGTTTATTTCGTAATGATGGAAATTTTATGGCAAGAAGGGTAGATAATCTACATTGTATAAAGGTTTTATAACTGTTGGGAAACCACGTCAAGACAAATTCTTTCTTGATCAAATACTAGTTCAGGTCTGACACCACATACTGGCAGAGTGTCGGATACCAGGTGATCGTCATGGCGTTCAGACTTGACAGATTAATCGATCACAAACCTTTTTTTAAAATGGTAATCACATTGAACCTAAAAGTAAACGATGTACTTATTTAATTAAATTACATAATACTTATATTTATTTTTATATTTAAAGAAAAAGTGTTTGTCACGTTTGGCCACATATTCGAGCAAAATATTTTGTTTACATTATTGTGGACTCAGAAAATCCATTTGATTGGTCTAAACTGTATTCGAAAACGAAGGTAAAACTTAATAGACAGATAAAGACAAGTAACATTGCTTATTTATTACATTTTTAGATTATTACAAAATGTTTAGTAAGATAGACGTAATATACCTAGGTTAAATTAGTTCTAACATAGATCCTTTAGATATGCTTTGGCATTTTTCTATACTAATTTTCTCCTAAAACCCTTTTTCTCAAGGTGATATTTATTTAAGACCCCAACCTTTTGGCTAGGTCGTATACTTACCACATAAATCAATGTAATATAAGGGTAGTTAGGAAGTCCAAAGGCTGATTAAAGAAGAAATGAGGAAGAATAATGAGGGTCTGACTGGGTGATCTTTTGTGTCGAATGAAGGCTATCGAGTCCAGTACGATAACTCTTGTCAGTGTAATTCTTATTTTAATTGATATAGATTAATTCATATACCCTCATATTAATTGAAATCTGCACTTCTTAAATCAATTATATACTAAGTATATCAATTATATATTAAGGCTGCTGATTTAAAAAGCGTTGTTTTTCTGTCAATTGTAAAATGTCTGCATTCCTTAAATTGGTAGAATACTCACTTATGACTGATTTTAGAAGCGCAGAGTTTTTAGGAATATGAGGGATAGAATATATTTTCGGTTAAAATTTGAAATCATAATAAACCCGTTTGGTCCGGTAACGACAGAATATTCTGGAATTCAAAAACAAAAATATATGTCTAACAAGTAATTGCAAACAAAATTAACTTCACCCATATGCATTTTACTATTTACTTCTAACTGGACTCGTTGTATGAGCGAAGTTTCTATTAAGTGCTTTCCTGTATTTATTTATTTTTTTCTATTCTATCCACTTTATTTTCTATCGTAGTATACTTGAGTAGTGACAGTATAGTCTCAGAAATAATTTACGACGATACCTAAAGATAAAATATATAAAGAAATGCATTGGTATTTGGCTTTATATAGAACATGTAGGACTACATGTTCAGCTAAACGTTACATCGTAGATGTTACATTAATGTAACTGTAACGAAACATATGTGTAAAAGTGTATTACTATATCGTATACCGTATTTGTAGATATTGCTGTTTAAAAACTCTAAAAGTAGAAAATGTTCGTGTTCAGAGCAGACTTCTACGAGTCTGGATTGACTCTTGCTCATAGTATAGGAAAGATTATATACTTAGGTAATTGTAAATCATACGTCTAGCAATTATTGTAATTAGCGACAATAAAATATTTTGATATTTATAAAAGATGAAACATCATTCTAAACTTTATACTTTGTAATAAGTGAAGCTTTACATTAAAATTGCATTGCTTTTAAATGTATAATTCCTGGAAACTATATAAAAAATACATGTTTTTAGACATAACAGCAAGGTTATATATACAAAAAAGGCAGACAAAAAGAAATTATTGTGTCTTCAGAAAGCATTTCAAATTTACATTATGTTCATCATAGAAATAATTGCAATTTAAATATTAATGATGTTTTGTAATATCCTAATATACAATTTGAAAAGTTATTTATTTATCAACTAGGGATAAAAATATTTAAGAAAATATGGTTTACTATTTGACAACAGCTGTATCTCAGTATAATAAAATACCAATTATTCATTTTGAGCGTGTCGTTACATATACCAAGCTAATATAAAGGTTGTGTACTATGTGTTTAGCGTAACACTTTTGTAGAAGTCACTGTTAGCGCTGACGCCATTCTGGACGTTAAATGTTGATTGTTGTAGTTTCATCATACGAATACATAATAATCTAAGTAATACACACTTTGTTTCTTCTGTGTCTCAAAAAAGGCTAATCCAGCCGCATATTAGATAATAAATTGTCGAATTTCCCAAAAAAATATCAAACAAATATCATATATGTATTAATATTATATTCAAAATAGTCAATTTTATTGCTGACAATAAAATATCAATTATTGAAATTTTCAATTATAACATATCGTAGTCCAAAAATTATACTATTCATATTTCAAAATTATTCATTCAATGATAATAAGATTAATAAGTGACCAGACAATATAACTAACTGGACAATAAATGTCAAAGACGCACGATGTTGAATTTACCTAATGTTTGTATTTTTTCAACATGTAGGCTTAACAAGTCAATCATGGTAGTTTAGCAAAATATCGTCAGTAAGTAACCGTTAGAGGTATAAACGGGATGTAATAAAATTATGAATATTGATAGTTATTTATGAATTGATCTTATCCAAATAATAATTACTTACCTACAGTTTTCCTAAAAAACATTTGGAAGTATTGATTGATTATGAGAGTAAAATTGTTATCTTTAATTCTATTAAAGGATAAATTAGTTAAGATCACAATTTTACTCTCTACGTTTCACATAAACTACGTTTTACATAAATCATTTTACACCGAATGAATGTTTTAATGTCTCCGTTTATACCTTCAGCTGTCAGTTTGTAAATGTAGCCACGTAATAGATACGCACAAACAGTACTATACTCGTAAAGCCACTACTTTAGAGATTCCGTTTGTACGCCGGGAGGCAACGTGTTAACATCGGTGTTATGTGTTGTAGGTCTTTGCTTTCTATGCTTTTTGTACTCTACGCGGTTTTCTTATCTTACGCTTAAAATATACATTTTTATTGGTGTTTTTACAGATAATGCCAAATATATGGAGAAACATAGTTATTCATTTAGTACATAACATTTTGAAATATATTATTTATGAAATAGTATTTTAGTGCGAAGCACAAGTAACTGAATTAATAATGTTTACGTATGTTTTTCTTTTGTCCTAAGATAATGATAAATATTATTGTAACTCAAAATAATATATTTTTGTATACAATTGTATGCTGTGTAATGGCTTCTAACTAATGTGCTTAATTTTATACCATACCATCAATATACCTAAAGAGTTAGCTATGGTAAACTTTAGAGTAACAAACTTGAGATTGACAATATGCATATTTTTTAACAATATCTAAGGTACTTGGTAAGTATACATTTTTATTGATAATTGTGCGGTGTCACTACAAATTTTGAACATCAAGAAGTAATATTAATTACTCATTTTTATGATTAAAATTAAACACATTAGTGAAGCGCAGTATTTCATTAATATTTTCGACAACATTTGTAGACAAATATAATTTGTATGTATGTGAGTAGTTTTGTACCAGCAACGCCGAAATCGTAGAAAATGCTTGTCATAGTTTCCATTGTGTAGCTTTTCTGTTCCTCAAGCTTGCATTAAATAATACAGAAAAGAAGGAATTTTCATTTCTTTATCTCACAAAAGAACCCAATGAACATGATTTTACTTTAAACCAGCAGAATACCTAATGAAGAAATCGCTTGTTTTCAGCCTAGATAGGAAAACTGACACCTCTGATGATATTAACAATACATTGACGCAAGTGTTGGAATGGTTTACGGCAAATAATTTGTAGTATTTTGTTGTTTTACCGAATGTTATATTAGATTTAACACGATTAGGAGCAACAAGGAAGCAGAAGATATGGTAGATATAAGATAACACAACGTTTCTAAGAATAAAGCTTAGTAATTCCGGGTTGCAATGGGGTGCTTATATTAAAAAAATTGCTGGCAAACTTAGCTCTGCAGCCTACGCGGTTAGGAGAATTAGGCAGGTGACGGACGTTGATACAGCGCGTTTGGTATATTTTCGTTACAGCTCCATAGTGTTACGTAGGTATGTCCTATGGAATATGAATGCTGCAGACATACCTAAATAACATATTTGTTTTACAAAAGCGCGCTGTTAGATCTATACATAAATTAGGTGTTAGAGAGTCTCTAAGGGAACTTTTTAAAGACCATAAATTTTGACTCTCCCTCCGCAATTCATCTATGCAAACATCAAATATGTACGTGCGTCAGAATATACATTCATATAAGGAAAATTTTAATTTTCGTAGTATTTACACTAGAAAATAAAAATAAATTAGCCATCTAAGCTATACGGCTAGAAAACACACAAAATCTTGTGTGGATCTTGGCTAGCGCTTCTATAATAAAATTCCATATAATATAGTAGCGTTACCATTATCTAAGTTTAAGACTGCCGTTAAAAATCGTTTATTAAAAATGCGTACCTATTATCTTATAAATGACTATTCATCATCATTTGATCAAAATTTTTGGAAATAGTTGACTGCAAATTTTAATTGTATGATTTAAATGTATAATATAATGGATACTTAGCTTAATTATAATAAATCTGTATTGTAATTGTAACATAGCCTATCAGGGTGGATAAGGACCAATACTGACCTGGGTTTCTTTCGGTGTAATCTTCCCAGCAGTGGTCGTACCAAAACGCTAGTTGTTTTTAGATTTTCGTACCAAAATAATATTTAAAAAAAACAATCCCTTCAATAAGAGATAAATTTATCCTCCGTTGAATAAAAAATTTACTTTGACTTTGAAAATTTTGAATTGATGACAATGGTAAAAGGACTAGCCGTCATATTTATAAAAAAATACAATACTACTGATGTAAGGACCACTAATGTTGTATGTCAAATTTTATAAAAGTCTGCAGTTCTTTATTAAATTGGTATTCTTGTCATTAAATATATTCTGATTTTTTTATGAACCGTAAGAAGTATGAGGATAATATGTAGGGACAGTAATAAAAATCGTTTTATAATTATTGCATGTTATATTTTACTAATGGATACAATTTAGTTACATTAATCAACAATAGGTATAAATAACTAGGTTTAACCGATAACTACAAGTCGTGGTTACATGCCCGCCGGTACAGTTATTCGATTCTCTTATACTATAGCTTAGTTTAGAACGAAAACTTGAAAATAATAATGACAGTTTAGGTACAGACCTACAGTGGACAAGTTGCAAAACAGATATTTCAAATAATCTAATTCACATAAAATCATAATTCGACATTCTAGAAAAATCGTCCGGCTATGAAAAAAGTCTAAACTAAGCTATGTATTGGCTCTCAATTTGCACTACATCATAAAGTGTCAGAAATTTATTTGGATGATTTTTGCAGTGAGCGTCTTAGAACTACAAATTTGGTATTAAAATGTACAATACTAATATATGTTACTAAAGTAAATAAATAAAAACTCGAATAATATTTACGGTTTCCGTTCCAAGACGCTCCCATAATTTAAAAGGGATTTAAGCCAGGGTAATTGCCGATTCGTACACAACATCCATATCAGTCTTGAGTATTTCTAAATTGACTAAACGATTGATCAGTTTCATTATTTCCAAAGTATGAAAAGGACGATTGGGGTTTTATACTATTTTAGTTTTTAAACTCTAAAGCTAAACTTATCCGATTAAGTCGCTAAATTATGTGTCTATTATGGACCATTAAGTCATATTAGATTTGAACATTTAGAACCCACCCACATCAAACAGAAAAAACAGTTAAAGTATAATATGGAATAGTAAAATTGAAAAGTTATAAGAATCCATGTCATTAATTTCGATTTTTTTACAACTTTCGCATAAACGTTTTCCATTTAGTAAAATAACACTCTAGGCATCAGATACATCGTAGATGCATTATATGCCGTTTACATACTTTAGCGACCTATCGACTTTTCTCAATTACATGTAATCTTTACCCGTATTCTGACTAAACAATGAAGGCCAGTTATTCATAAATTGGAAATAGATACACATATTCCTAATGTAACAGTCGGCAGTGGGAGAAAATTCGATAAAAAACGCTAAAGCCAAATTTATTTCTATATTTAAACTGTTGGAATATAACAGTGACAACAGGACGGGTTCGCTTGTGCAAAAATGCCACAAAAAAACGAGTAAATCTAGCTAAGGATTTTTACGAGGTTATTATAAGACTTCCTTCACGGCTTAAAAGTTTCTTTCATTCATGTAAAATCTTATTGACCGTTTGCAATTTCCCAAGTTGTGTAAAGAGCCTCCATGATTCTTCTTTATCAAATATATTTTCAATACAGGAGTTTTTTCTCCATTTTCAAACTTCTTGGTCTTTCGACAAGCAAAATAGACGTTCTAGTTTTACCAATATGAATTATAGAAGATTGGATACTAAATAAAAAAGTTGTGTTCTTATTTCTTTGTATTTATATTCTTAATTTTATACTTACTAATTCGTTGCAGCTATCTCTCCCACTGCCGAGTCGTTGTATTATACAAACAAAACTAGCCAAAAAGCAAGCTCTAGTGCTCGACTTTACTATTCAAAGATATAATTATCCTTTTCATTAATTACGTCGCAAGTACAGATTGAATTTATCGCATGACGATTTGATGTCAAAAATTTACAATATTAATATATTAATATATTCTCGTTAATTTTGTTACGATGTGCCTTAACAATAATAATAGTATAATTCATTTATTTCAGGCAAAAAAAAGTTTACATAAAATAATCATTTAGACCAATATATTCCTTAACCTAAAAACATATTATATAATTAACAAATATGCGCCCTAAAATGAAATATTTTCAATAATCATTTTCAGTATTTTTTCTAATATTGGAACGAAGTTCCTTACGGCAGGCTTGGAGGAGATAGGGATTTTGCTGCGCGACCGAACTGAAAAAAATGTGATAGTAAAACCGTAAGGATGACCTCGTTAAATAAAACCGTTAAATGAGACGTGCGCAGGCGCGACAGTCGTATACACAAGCGAGTAGTGTATAATACCTTTGAGCACGATTTTTCTTTTGCAAATTGTGTCGATTCTACATTAGCCGAAGGAACTTCGTTCCTACCTGGTGTCCCACGACACCACATTTCTTTTTTTATTACGTTTTACAAAAAACAAATCTTTAGATAATAATGACCGAGCACCAAACCAAAGAGTTCGAATTGGCTTGATACAAACCCACTGCGTCATCAAACCATTTGATTCTTCAAACAAGCTATTAAAAAATATGGAAAGACGTTTTAATAACAATTATGTACAGAGTTGTTTTACTATGGATTTATTAATTTTGTTTTTAGGTGAATCCATATGTTTGACTAAACCGATATTTGGCTTAAAATGAAAAAAAAACAGTTGATATTCCACTGCGATCCAAAAAAAGCTCCATAACGTTTCACCGAAATAGTGCATCGTCTATTTTTCGGCGAAACGTTTTTTCTGCGTAAGCTATTTTCGACCAGGACAATGTCGTAATGATCTGAATAAGGAGTAACTTATTTGGATTCACAGAGCAGGAGATTTTTACAACATTTTTATTCACTTAGGCCAAATGAAATTGAAACACAACCACGATTTTACTATGAGGGAAATATATAATATTAATGCCAATATCCACGCTTAAACAATAACAAGTTACAAATATATTAAGCAAGCAGCAAAGAATAAACATTAAAAAAAAATATTTAAATACTGCTTAGTATATAAATAATAATGATGATGTTTTGTTGCCTATTCATATCAAAAAATGTTAATTAAATACAATTGTATGTCTTCCCCTGGCCAGGAAAATTCTTGTCTTTTCCGCATCCTAAGGGCGTAAAAAAACATTTTGCAGCCAGAAGAAGATCTAAACACTCAGCTACAATCTTTCCATGGTGTTAAAGTATACCTTTTTGTTCTTGAGAGGAAACAATAGAAATATTATTCAAAAAAACTCAATAAATATAGCATGCAATAAACAACAACGCACCACACGAATTTAAATGTCTGTTTACAATTAATTAAATAAGTTAACTTCTACGGTTCATGCAAATTGACGCACAAGGCAACTATTTATTCTAGATTACGTAAATACAGTTCCAATAAAAATTTACAGCCGAAACAGCTAATATCAACAATATTACATAGATCACTTCTAGACAGTCAAATAAATATCTATTTTTATTAATATTTCGATTAATTTTTGTGTACACAATACTAATGTTGTAATAAAATACTCGTTTAAATAATGCTTTTCAAAATCTGTGTGGATAAGGCGCTAAACACATAAAAAAGACTTAAAACGCAGACGGGGCACGTACAGGACACACGGTCGTGACAGTTACAAAGAAATCCGTATCTATGGCAACATCGCGACGCGCGAGTCCCCCCACAACCCCGATTCGCCCGCTCGAGCCTGTGCACCGTCCGTTCTGTATGTTCTACCGTAGGACACAGACGCGTAATCGTCATGTATGCGCCCTGTCGGTGCCCCGTCTTTTCTGTTTTCTGCTTTGCGACGCTTCTATATATTTTGTATGAAACGGACGCGGAGAAGACATATGTCCAAGCCCCGTCAGTTCGTCAGTCGTTCGTCTTTTTTGTGTGTCCAGCGGCTAAGAAACATTCGCAGAAATGCATGATAATTGACAAAAAGTGTTGTTTTTAAATGAAAATCTTTGAAAATGAACAAAACAATATTTACAGCACAAACATTTTAAAGTGTCGTGTACACATAAAAAATAATCTCACGTAAACTTTCCATATAAAATTTACACTCCAAAGATATATATCCTGATCAGATCTAAGAATTTAATTAATAATTTGATTAAGCATTTCAATTAAATAAATTTGAATTTAACATTAGCCATTTTGCATCGGGCAGATCATAGATAAAATATGAAACTTGTGTCAACAAACATAGAACACAATGCACGCTCAACATAATATATAAAGTCCATTTGGTTAGGTGTTTAAATAAATATAAACTATCTAGTCGTTTCTCTTTATTGAAATATACACTTTGCAAATTGATATCGTTACACATTACATATTAAGAGTGTAATTCATAATTTATAGATTCATTGATTTGTAATTTGCAAAGATATTGATTTATACAATATGTAGCAAAAACCCTGTCCGATCCTTGTAGGAGCAACTCAGACTTTCAATATGAAAAACTTTTCCTATGGGACCAATCCTTGGACCTTGAAAAAAAATCGACGAGTTTCAATCATTGGTCCCATAGGAAAAGTTGTTCATATTAACGCTCTGATTTGCTCCTATAAGATCGCACAGCATTTTTGTTACATATTGTATAGTGTACATTTTAATTAAAAGACATGTCAAGAGTGTTTACCTTTATTTAAGTACCTGAACAAATGGACTTACAGCGATATAATATATCCATATACTTCACTTAAAGTTAATGATATGACGCAAGCGCAAAGTTGCATAGAACATATTAAAAGTAAAGCTAAGTACAAATCTCTTTTCTTCTGTGTGACATGGCAGCCTTTTATCGAGATTTCGTGATATGTTTAAGGCAGTAGACAATTTTCTTTTCTTTTTCGTAACGACTAGGCATCAATTCAAACGTTTTTAAATTCTGCTCCAAAAGAACAAGACATGATATTGCATCATTCGATAACATTGTTCTGGATATTACGTTTCAACGAAACGAAAATATTGGAATGTTTCGGTCAAACGTAATTTCCTTCGAAAATTGTTAATGTCTAGGATAATTCAGTATATTACATAGCCAAAATATACACAATTTTGATATTTCCTGTTATTTGGTTCAACATTGTGAAACCAAAGTATAAAAAGATATAATAATATAATAAAAAAATGGCTGCCCTGAGTTTCAGTTTTAATCTAAGTTCACACAATAGCCTCTTGAATAATTTGATACCTGCGTTTGATAATTCGAAGCAGTCTTTGGTTCTTTCTGCGATGTGAGTATTATGTATTGCCCAACTTTGGTACCTAAAGGTAAAAACCAAGTATTCCGTCATTTCTTCCGGATATAATTAAGTCCCAGTAATTAAAATATACGAGGACAAGGCGATTTACTTTAACCCATTCACCGAGAACGTCGGATTTATCCGACAAACATTTTCGGGTCCATTCCGCGAGCGTCGGATATATCCGACAAAAAACCACTCCACATCCCTTATTGGCTGTAAGTATTTATTTTCGATTCACTATGCCTCGCGCTGGGAGCATGACGACGGATATAAAGTCTCGCTAAAAGGGTTAAAAATTGCTAATTGGATCTTGCAAACGTTGTACCGTGTCAAAAAAAGGCAAAATACAAAAAAGTCCAATACCACAGAAGTCATATAAATTTGACCAACCGACCTGTTTGTAACACTGAACAACTATACAAGGTTATATTACAACCTAACTTGTAATAACGGAATTTCATACTACACTACAAACCTTATTAATACAAATTAACTTATAACAATAGCCTCTAAATCGATTCGTAAGCTCAGTACAGTAATAATAAAGGGTTTTCAACAAGACTTTTTTTTAAAACAAAATAAAGCAAAGAATTTAGATGAAGATGATTCAAATTTTTATTGTAATACGAAGAGAAAAGTTTGGCAATAGGCCATTCTCCTTGGTCAAAATTAAATTATTAAATAATATAATTTAGACAGTCTTTACATTACGAAACACGAATACAATGTTAATTTTTTTAAATACTTACGATTGATTTTTAATTTCAAAAACAAAATCATACTTTTATTATCTGTATGTCACGTGATCAGAAGCATCGACCGCCATTTTAGTTTTCATAAGTTACGTCAGAATAGCAAATACGAGCTGTAGGTAAGCAGTGATTAAGTGATATATCTTTATTTGTGCCTTCAGATGATATTATTTGATTTTAAAGTGGCATTGCACACGATTTACAACACTAGCCGTTCATTTATTAAATGTGGAAAGTGAAAATCGACACGGTAATGGTAGCAAAGTTCTATGCTTATATTACTGACTTATTTTTTGCTAAATGCAGAAATATTTAACAGAAGTAAGTAGGTACCTACCTTTATTCTATTTCATTTTAAAGATAGCTAATAGAAAATAAACTTAATATGGCGCATTATCGATGAAAAGTTTACAACCCAGCATTTATTATTGCTAGTATGACGTCACCATGGTGGTGGTGTCGTTTCGGTGCGTAGGATGTTTTGCGTATTTTTTAAATTTAATTTTTTAGCATTTAGGTAGGTTTAAGTCAACTGGTATTTTTATTTCTTTAAAATAATGATTTTAAAGAAATAAAAATACCAGTTGACTTAAAGTCAGTTTGAGAACATATTAAAATAGGTTTTAAAAAATCATAAAATTGCCTATTATGAACAAAAAAATGATATCGAAATAGACCCGCCATTTTGCCAAAAAGTGATTAAAAACTTTGATAAAAGAATCGACATCCGTCAGCGTGCTCGTGGTGGACATTTGCCAGATATCATTTCACATTAATAATTGCCAAACTTTTCTCTTCGTAATAAAAAAAAATTGAATCATCTTAATTAAGATCCTTCATTTTAATTAAAAAAAAAGTGTTCTTTTTGAAAAGCCCGTTAAATAAGGGTTTAGTATTTTGACAGCCTGTTTAGAGAAAAAATATTGCACACAAGAAAATAAAAGTACAAATACGCGCTTGGCGAAACATGTCATGAAAGAGAAATTGAGACAGTTAAGCACGGTTTACACATGACAAGTGCGTGTGAACAGGCACTGACAAGTGAATAGCAGTACTGCATATCCACTTGTCAGAGTGGCGAATGAACACCTACGTGTCACTTGTCACTTGTCAATATGTAATCCGGGCTTTACTCTAGAACAATATTTATGTCAGAATTGTGCAAAATTAAAACTGTTACGGGAAATCTTTCTTTAAACAAAACTATAATCCATTTGTTTAGGTGTTTAAATAAAGGTAAACAATCTTATTACGTCTTTTTATAAAAATATACACTTCGAAAATCAATACATTTGAAAATTACAATTCAATTTATATATCAATCATAAACTACATACTTCATTTGTAATGTGTAAGGAGATTGATTTTTAAAGTGCATATTTGAATAAAAAGTCATATCAAGATCGATTACACTCATTTAAATGCCTTACCAAGTGGACTATAGAACTTTCGTGAAGCTGTGTCTGTCGCTATGCTGAAAGCCGGCATGACAGACAAGTAGTGGGAGAAATATATACCGACGACGCAAAAATACGTGCGCGTTGCGTAAATATACGTACGCGCTTAAAAATCTGCGAACGGACTGTCAACAAAATTGGCTGTATAAATCTATAAAATTAGGCTTCTTGAAAATAATGCTAGCTATAGTTAATTATTTGTCGTTCATTCCTTTAGGCCTGCTATTCACTGCAGCATAGAAGTTTATACCAACGATATATACTTTGAATTCTTGATAGAAAATTGACAAATTTTAATTGCACTGTTAGAACGAAATTTATGGGTCCGGCCGTTAAGCCCACAGTCCGTGAAGCACCCGGCCGGGAAGCACCCGAATTTTAAAATTAAATTAAAAATTTAAAAAAGTAAAATATTATTTTTTTAACGAAAATTGAGCAAGTACTGTTGACAATAAAAGTGTTATTGAATCAAATAATTTAATTTTGCATAAACGTGTCGTGATTACGAGAAATAATTTGTTCATCATGCATGATCTTATTACGACTTAGTGTTAAGAATTACTTGATTAGCAACATAGAAAATATTTTTTTTTTACTAAAACTAACGTGAGACTCAGACATTATTAATACAGCACGGGTTACTCACGTAAAGAGTCAGCTACTGGCCGACATGTTTTGACCTCATCCGGATAGAAAATAATTATATAACCAATCGAAAACTCGCGTATACTATAATACTTCATTCTAACGCTTCTGCTCTGAACAGTACTCACTTGAAATTTGTGCAAGAAAATAATAAAACGGGGGCTTCGCGACCGTAGGCTTCGCGGACAAACAAATTTTAAAATTCGGGTGCTTCCCGGGCTGGTGCTTCACAGACTGTGGGCCAAATTTATTTGATTGGTAACAATTGATTTATGATACACTCATACATTCATGTAAGACAGCGCTAGAACAATTTAGCTTTAGTTTAATTAGGTCACTCGCATATTGTTACAAAATAGTATACATAATAATCATACAAAATTACACTAATATTATAAAGGCGAAAATTTTGTGAGTGTGTGTGTATATATGTTTGTTACTTCTTCACGCGCAAACGGCTAGACCAATTTTAATAAAATTTGGTATGCAGAAAGCTGACTCCCTGGATTAACACGTAGGTTACTTTTTATATCCGCGGGTAACACCGCGGGGCGCAGCTAGTAGCATAAATAAAAAGAAGTCAGGTTACAGAACATCATTTTAAATACCTATGTCTTGATTGTATGTAGATACGCAATAAGATTTTTTTCTACTCCTGTACTGTTATCTGTCTTTTAAATGGTCCCGAACACTAATATAAGAACATAGATTATATGATTTCAAAAAAGTCTACAGTCTATTTCTAATATAATAGCACATGTGTCGTTATTTCGCCAAAACGATACTCCTAGCCATAGACCTATAACTTTTTTCTTTAGATCTACCATACTGCCAACATAATAAAATCGTTATTTTAACATATGGTGCTATTTTTCAAACGTGGAGTCACTGAACAAACGGTTTTTTGTATGAAAAAACATTCGTTTAAGTGACTCCATGTTTCAAAAATGGCACTTTTGGTCACTAGGAAGACGTCAATAAAAAAATTAAGTGTTCCATGATACGTAGTATCTAGCAAACATATGGTAGTATTTCATACTTTTCTTTGTTTATTTTTGGATTTATTTTAGTAAATGTAGTCGTAGAAAAAGTATTGTATGCAACGTTGTATAAGTATGTCAAAAAATTATCGATGGCGTCTCCTTACGATGCTCGCCAAGGCTCGCATAGTAACCTGCGCCACTCGCATTTTATGAACCTTCTTATACAACTGTTGCATAAAATACTATTATAATTGCGTGCTATTAGTTCGTTCTTAGACCATATAAGTACATCTTCTACGCTGCAGTGGATAGCCCTTCATACGTAGACTCCTCATTTATTCAGTGTTCATAGAAAGTTAGATTCGAAAAAGTTAATCCAAGCAAGTCTAACTACAAAGAGGAATGTTAGGAAGACGTTATGAGCGGTGCGAAAGATTCATCATAAATCTCAACTGATGTAGACAGGATTTTTAACACACTTTACACGTAACAATGTTTCTATTAATGAAACCATCGATATTGTTGTCAGATCTTTTTGGATATTTGGAAAATCTGGCACACAATGTTAGCTTCTCACAGTAAAATATCAGATTTGTATATGCTAATTGCGTTAACTCATAGAGGAAATGGGACTTATATGTCACAACTTGTGACATTATTTTCACCTTTTTCTAAAGACACTTTTTTCTATTCGAAATTTGGTATAAATAGTATTTTTATTACTGAACTCTCTGACTTAACGCAATTGGTCTATAAAAAAAATCTGTTTTTTTTTTACTATAAGAAGCTAACATTCTGTCTGATTTTTAAAAAGCATCTGGCAACCCTTAACCAAATCCTGACCCATTTGGCTACCTAAATTTTCTGGGGTCCAGTGCTGCCCCCATTTGAAATAAATCATTTGAAAGCAAACGAAGATATCATTTAAAATTTTGTCTTGATCAGACCCTAGATAACCCTTCAAACTATTTTATGAACTATGCTGTTTACAGCTTAAAGTGAGAACGTGAAGTTTTTGTACGAACATTAGCCAATAGTAGCCGTTTTTCGCTAATGTGCGTAAAAAAGCTTCACGTTCTAACTTAAACTGTATAGTTCATTTAAATTGTTTGAGGGGTTATCTAGGGACTGATCAAGACAAAATTTTGAATGATATCTCCGTTTTCTTTCTAATGATTTATTTCAAATGGGGGAAATACCGGACCCCGGAAAATTCAGGTAGCCCCTTAACGATTGCCATCAAGCAATAAAAGGCAGATCCAATCCACATGTTTATAAAAATCCTGAAACATAACATCAGTGTAAATGATTGAGTCTTATAACAATGGGGTAAGATTAAAAAATAGATCTGTAAGTAGTAACAGTGGAACACTAAATCTAAAGTCTTCAACATTCGCTGTTTTGTTTGTTCGTAGGCCATAGAGATTCTATGCTGAGATTGGAAATGTTTTAACACTTTGTTGGGATTTGATTTCGAGAACCCTGTTTTATCAATTGGGTAAGTACTTTCCTGTGTCAAAAATAAATTATTTGATACTGTTAAGAAAATAAACGTCACAAAATAATGTCACTTGTCATTGATTAAATTCATTTTCGACGTGATTTGTTGCAGCAGAAAAACTAATATTAAGGTTGAACTAGTCGAAACTTTTTCTAAACAAATTTTGTGGGGGATTTCCTCCACTGTTTGACATTGTACATTCGAAGTTAAATATGATATCGTTTTGTCTCATTATAAATTTTGTCTGTACGGATACATAATAGTAAAATAAAAAGCCATTAAAATGCTATGAGACATCAAAGATTCGTTTTTTTCTTTGCTTATTTTTACTCAAGTTTCGGCGTAAATAAGTGTTATCACTTTGTTTTGGAGATTTAACACTTTTATAAGTGTTAAATCTCCAAAAAAAGTCCGCACCGACCTAGTTTAATTATCGAAGAGTTTATGTGTAATTGATTAACGCAGTAGTTTTTGCATAAAACCCCTTTTTTCAAAGGACTTAACGTATTTTAACGTAATATTAGGTGAGACAGCATGCTTTTAGGCCGCGCCCACTTGTAAGTTCCAGCCTGCGACTAGTTCAACCTTAATAGCGTTATTTGACTCCAAGAAATTCACTACTTGTATATTCTAAATCTTTAAGAAATGATGACGCCATTAGCCTGTATTTCATACAAATCCCATGGAAATTTTTTTTTTGACGTTTAGTAAAAAGTAGCTGATTTGAGTTGTTGGATAGAAAAGTAGGGAATTGGATAGGTAAGTACGGTATCAAATTAAATGCTACTAAGCTATCTTAAATTTAGATGCTAATCATACATCGATGTCTGTTTTGTAATGACATGAAGACTTACACAAATTGACTTCATACGATTGCTAACTGAGGGAACATCAAATATTTGCTCCCGGAGTCATGAAAATTAAAGTAAAACTTTAATTGCATCATTATTATATCATCAAAATTCGTTTTTAATTTTCAAGCCATCAAACTTTTCTGCCGGGACAACAACTCCTTACTTGTTAGCTGACTGACACAATCAAATATATATAGGTTTATAATTTGCACAAAATAAAATATTTTTATTTCTTGTTTCTTTCTTTCAATAGCTAAACAATCATCTTTACGATATGAGTGCGGGTGGTTGTAACACACGAGGCGGAATTTCAGCCCGAGCCGAAGGCGAGGGAGTAATAGAGCCGAGTGTGTTTAACCTATATTCGCACGTATATCGTACGACGTTTTTCAACACACTTGCGAGGAAAAATACTTAATTTAACAGAATTTTTTGATTTTAAATAAAGTCAACCATAAAACTGTGATGCACAATGTTGCTTTCCCGCCGTTTTACTATTAGAAATCAGCGCGACGCTGCCTACAGAAAACTTGAAAAAAAAAAGTAAATAGTGAGATTATAGAATATAACTTCACTTTTGCGTTTATAACATACGCTTGTTTTATGAGCTGCTTTATATATCTCAAACCGGTGAAATTAGATCTACTTTACGAGCAAGTGTGTTGAAAAATAAAAACTGTCAACACATTTTTTATAACTGCCAATCATGATTTGAACAAGGTTCTCAAACCCAAATCCCCATACACTGAGCACGTGTTAGTTGTTCTGATGTATGGAGGCCAGGAAGGCGGGGTCGACGGAAGCCACCTTGGCTGTGAGGAAGGCGTGCATGCAGAACAGCAGGCTCTGCAGGATCTGGCATTCCAGCTCCTGTGCAACAAATGATCATTTTCTCAAACATGCTCGGAAATGTTTTCATTACTGTAGTAAAAAGAAGACACGAAATTTGCAATTCTTGGCTCACGCATTACTTGTGCATAACTTTACCGGCCTAGGCCAGGAAAGTAATGTGAAAATTAATTCCTGGCTGCTGCTCAAAACAAGAGTACAAGACAGAAGTGTATTCAAATTGACAAGACAGTGATATTGACGTTCCAGATGACAGTTCGAATGGCGACCACGTACTGGCAAGCGAAGCGTAGGACACCCACCCACAAGGTGGTCTGACAACCTGAATAAGGTCGCTGGAAAGCGCTGGATGCAGGCAGCTCTAGATCGGTCATTTTGGAAATCGATAACTTTTTAGTGTACAAACTAACGTGTACAAAGATTCGCCGCGAATTGCTTCGGGACGATAGGTACAGATGCGGCCGAAGCATGACGTGTAATTTAAACAGGTGAGATTGACAGATCAAAGTGTCATTATTTTTTTTCGTGCAGGCATAGTAAAAATTTAAACTTCTATTGCTGTATGTCGTCACTTCTGGTGCAAAATTTTAAATTATATAAAAATATCCTGACCCTATTATTTTGTTTAAATTATCTTCCTAAAATTGACAATATTTTCGATTAAAACCATCTACAACACTTTTTTATTATTTAGTTGACAATCAAATTGACGAAAAGCGAAAATACTCGGCTTCCCCATACAAATCACCGCTTAGCCTACGGTTTTTAGGGTTCCGTACGTCTGAATACAAAAACGGAACCCTTATAGTCCGTCCGTCGCTTACAGTCAATTATCTCCGAATCTATTAGACCGATTAAGTTGAAATTTGGTACACATATCAATTCCTGTGACCCAAACACAGAGGTATGACGTGAGCAGATGAAATCTGTATATGGGGGGTAATTTTTGGGGGGGAAGGGGAAAATAAAAAAAAAAAATTCTGAAAACTGCATCGTGTGGCATATCAAATGAAAGGTTTTGTCGAGAAGATCTTAAATGTATTTTTTTGTAATTTTAAAATAAATAGTTTCCGAGTTATTCAAGAAAATAGACGAAAATTGACCATTCCCCCCCCCTTATCTCCGAAACTACTGAACCTAAAATTTTGAAAAAAATACAGAAATTAGTTTTCTCCTTATAGATTATAGGAAAACCTATAAAAAGTCCATGATATTAAAATAACATGGTAAATCACTCAATATTGTGCGTACCAACTTACATTTGCAGGTGGAATGTGTGGGAGAACATATTTTTTAACTCCAATGTTAAGTTTTGAAAATAAAGTGGAACACTCAATATAATACGTTCACTTACGAAAAATCTTTGATATTGTACGGAACCCTCTCCACGCGAGTTTAACTCGCACTTGGCCAGTTTTTTTATGGAAGGATGAAATTTTTTTGTCGATATTCAATTTTGTAAAAATTTGGCTGGTGGGTAAAACGTCATCCTACATAATAAGTAACAAGTGTTTATTAAACATAATTTTCCTTACCTTAGTTTCAATAACTTTGGTCTCGGCATCTTGAAAATGCAATTTCAATTTTGATTTGCCGTCATCGCTGGACCCTCTTAACTGAGAAAACCTGCAATGTGATAAATTCCCATTTGAAATAAATTATTTAAAAGAGAACAGAGATATTATTAAATATTTTGTCTCGTCGGCTCTAGATAAGCTTTGAAACTATTTTATGAACTACTGTTTACAGTTTAAAGTGACAACATGCTTTTCTTGGCATTTTTGCCAAAAGTGGCTAAGAAACACTTCACGTTCTCACTTTAAACTGTAAATAATCTTGAATGATATCTCTGTTTCATTTCAAATAATTTATTTCAAATGTATACGAGAAGAAGAAAGAAAAAAAAATTTGATAAAAAAGGAAATTAAGAGTTGAAAGCAATAAGAAATATTAATATTAGTTACATTATTAATATATAATATATAACAAAACCCTGTCCGATCCTTGTAGGAGCAACTCAGATCGTCAATATGAACAACTTTTCCTGTGGGATCAATGCTTGAAACTCGAAGTAAAAATCGACATTCTCACACAAATTGCCGGACCGGCCGAACACTTTTGTATGAAAATGTCGATTTTTTTCCAGTTTCAAGCATTGGTCCCATAGGAAAAGTTATTCATATTGACGGTCTGAGTTGCTCCTACAAGGATCGGACAGGGTTTTTGTTACATATTAAGTACGAGACAAAATTATTAAAAAATATTTTTGATACAATAAGGAAATCAAAAGTTAAAAGCAATTAAATAGTTATTATGCAATTAGTGAATAAAAGACGGATTTAGTTCGAGGGCCATAGATGAATTACGAGCAAGTGAATGATTTTAACGATTCAATCACGGTCGTAGTAGGAGTGATTCATGATACTCGAATCACTCGCTTCGCTCATGTGTTAGAATCCTGGGCGACGCGTGTGATTCATGGCCCTCGATTAAATCCGTGTTATTCAAGAGTTGCATACTAAGTATACTTTATACCATTACTACGAGAAAAAGAAAGATTTAAGCGAAAATGGACATTCAATGAAGAAAAAGGACGGTTAAATTAATTAAAATGCGTATAGAAATTGTAACAATTACTAAAATTAAGAGTTTTAAACTCAAACACCAAAATAGTGATTAAACGTGCTTGATTCACTGTTTTTAGTAAATAAAATAAATTACCGGAATAGTGAGTAAAAGTGCATTTTATTCACTGTTTTCCGTGAATAAAATAAATAACCAAAATAGTGAGTAAATGTGCTTTTTATTCACTGTTTTCCGTGAATAAAAAAAACTTTTTAGAGTGGGCATGGTATAAAAAAATATGACTATTGGTTAGATAATGAGAATATAATGAACAAATATAGTCGTGTGCCGCACCGGTAGCACCAGACGGGCGCGGCGCCGGGCGAGCCCTCGCTGAGCGAGAAGCCCGCGGCCCAGTCCAGCGTCAGCCCCGCCGCGCGCCCCAGGTGCACCACCGTGAACGTCTTCTTCTGCAACCACACACTACACCTAACATACGTGATAAAAAAACGACGGGTTGCACTCCGGGAGTGCCGGCAGAAGTGAAAACTTGAATATTAACGTTGTGCATTTTTGAATGGTTAGGGAATAATTTTGCACGAATTGTTTTAGTATTAGTATAAAAGTACTATCATTTATGTGATAGAATACAATATTTATTTATTTACAGCGTGCCACGCGCAAGCGCCCTACGCCACCTAAACCAAACAGCAGACGCAGGCATATATTTTCGCCGCGCCGTAGAAAGAGAGAGGGATACTTCCTCTCCTACGCCGCGCCGCGCGTCTTACGAATTTTCGATCAGGTCACGTGTCCTGACGCCAGTTTCCTGACGCGAGTTTAACATTTTTAACAAATTACAAAAAAAAGTGTACAACGCCGCTAAAGAAGTTTTCACTTCAAACTACTTCTGGCGAGTAGGCGACCAATACTGTGAAAATGAGTTTCTTTCGGCGTTTCTTCTCAGCAGTGGTCGTTACGAAGCGCTGGTATCGGTAGCTTTTCTTTAAAAATAAATTAAATTTTAATATACTTTACACATAACATAAATTATACTTATTGACGTGTAAAAGTGCCTGTAAAGGTCTAATTACTGAATAAACATTTGAATCTTTGAATCAAAAACTGCTTGGCGGAGGGTTAACGTGAGGCGGCAGCCAGTCATAAGGCCAAATCGTTTATTTTATTCTTCACTTCGACCGACATTGAGCACCCTTGAGTGTTTATCTATAAATAAATATTTAGGGACAAATGACACAGACTGAGTCAGCCCCAAAGCTCGAAATTGTTTTATGGGATACATATTCTTACTTTAACTTAGTTTGGGGCTAGCCCAATCAGTGTGGTTTATCCTTATTATCTATTTATTTACTTGGACAAGAATATGTCGATTAAGGCGGTTAGATAAGGAAAGTTGAAAAGAAAAAAATTGGGATACCAGCGTATAAAACCAATATTACTCACTAGGTAGATATAATAGGTACAACCAGTAAATTTTTGAAGAATTACGTATTAGAATTGGATTAATGTTTTTTTTTTTTTTATTAATATTGACTTGGCAAACACTTTGATATACACTTATCAAAGTGTTTGCCAATCAATATTTAGAAAAAAAACTGGGTACATGTATATTATAGTGCACCAATATTGTTCATCTTATATGCAACATGTTAGCGTTCAATAAATAAATTTAGTTAAAAGAAATGAACTAAATTGATCCCTGCAGATCTTGAAAATTTAGTTTATATTGCATGCGCTTCATAGTTAAACCAAAACATTACGTTTCACCGAAAATTAAAACCAATACCAATAATAGTCGTGTATATTGATGAGCCGCCGAGAAATTTTCTGCCCCCGAAAATTTATTTTCTTGAAAATTTCCGGATATATTCAACATTTTTCGAGATTTTTAGTTGAAAATTTTCCTAAAGTAATTCCTTGCGGGAAATTTACCAGACCGTTTCGAAAGTTTCACAAAATTTTCAAGAACGGCACATCACTACTCGTGTATATTTCCTTTCTTCCAGCTAAGAATTTTTCTCTCAGATCGCAATTACTTAGCACCTCGAGGAATTTACAATACAATACAAATCAACTTTATTGCAATACAATAGACACACAAAAATTACAAAACAACAAGAAACAATATAGGCACAAAGGCGGACTTATCGCTATAAATGCAATCTCTTCGAGCCAACCTTTGGAAAACACAATTCATTTACCCTGCAAACACATATTTGTAGATACAATTAATAACTTCTTAAATCCAATACCAAGAAGATTTAGCCAGAAGCTAGACGATACTCTTTTCAACAATAGACTTTCGCTTCTTCCACTTGTCAAATAAAAAAGTCAGTATATCAATCAATGAAAAGACATTGCGAAAATTTAAAACTCTCAACTAGATTACGTCGAGATCAAGTAAACTTTTTAGTGTAAAATATCTCCGACAAAATGTCGTCGTGCGCGAAAAACGGCCGACATGTTTGCATGTTGCCAGAGGAACCGCGGTATCTCGACCCCCCACCGTCCATCTGCTTACTTCGACGTTTCTTGAACAAACTGCAGGAAGCAACGTTGCCAGCGGACTGGCATCATGGCTCCAGGCTTTTCATCAGGTTTGCCGTCACATCACGTCTTCAACCCTGGTGGGGCAAACAGAGGTTCCGTAGGTACCCAAAGGGTAAGGCAAGCGCAGTGTAGTACCACCAATTAGGTGGTCGGGCGACTTAGCAAGGTTGTCGGAAAACGCTGGATGCAGGCCGCTTCCAACCATTAATTTTGGAAGACCTTGGGGGAGGCCTATTTCCAGCAGTGGACTGCTTGCGGCTGATATGATGATGATGACCAGGGTGAAAACAGGACCTTATTACTAAGACTCCGCTGTCCGCCGTGGCTGTCCGTCCGTCCGTCTGTCTGTCATGGCTTTATCTCATGAACCGTGATAGGTAATAAGATGATGTATATCTGTAGCCGCTTTAACAACAAATAGTAAAAATATTAAAATTAATATTAAGATGGGACTCCAATACAACAAACGTGAATAATGGTACGGAACCCTTCGGAGAGCGATTCCGACTCGCATTTGCTCGGTTATTTAAACCAAGCAGACCGAGCCCAGGGCACAGAATAAGTACTAGACTCACGTACAGAAGTCTTACTCAGAGGAAAGGAATTCAAAGAAATATCTACTTAATGTGGTTAGCGCTATGGTTTAATTTAGCTCTCCTCAGAACTCCTCACCTCTTCGTTTAGATACCTAGACATCGATTTCAAGCCAATTTCATTCATATTTCTCTTGACAAACGATTCATGTAACTGAATTTCCCCCTTGAAGTGGTCGCCGCGCGCATAGTAATAATGTAGGTATATTTTCAATACTTTAACGGGTAGTGACACAGGCCTGCCCAGGGTCGTTAGGCCACTTTTAGCGTGATTGAGGAAAAAGGAATCAAAATAGTGATGGGATGCTAGCCGTGTCGTCTTTTAACACGATTCGCATTTGCGCCCTTACCCTTGATCAGATTTTACGGTCTGCGCGGGAAGAGAATCAGCATTACATTTTAAGTTTTTAGTTTCTAGATCAGTATGAAAGGACATGATTTGTTGTAAACAGATAGCGGACGTCATTGGAGGTTTAGGGTTGGATCTCACTTGTCAGCACGGAGCAGCACTTTCCAATGCTGCTATCCCTTTTCTGTCGCTCAGAACCGTCGTTTGCCAAAGCGAGAGAGAGAGAGACGGAACGCTATCGCACCGGTCATGCTATCCAACCCTAAGTCTGACTTAATAATGCGAATAACTCGGCATTCTCATCACAAGTGTGATGTGCTTTAACGTTCAGTTGCTCTCTCCCGTTCTAGCTAATGACGGTTCTGAAGGACAGAAGAGGTAACAGCATAGAAAAGTGCAGAGGTACCCAGTATAAATACTCGGGTATTACAGGTTATTAGTTCAGTTGGCTGCCTCCGTAGTCCAGTGGTCAAGGAGTTATCCTTGTGACCCGGAGGTCATGGGTTCGATTCCCACTGGGAAGCATACTTTGTGAAAAGTTGTTTCCAGTCTGAATAGGATATTGCAGGCTTGAATCACCTGATTATCCGAAAAGAAAGATGATTCCGTGTTTCGGAAGGCACGTAAAACTGTGGGTCCCGAACGCCACCTAGCGTTTGATCATCAAACTACCCAAGGATTGGTTCCTGGTTTACCCTTTGGGTTGTGGAGGTCAGACGGCAGTCGCTCTGTGTAAAAACCAGTAACCTCGTCAAATCTCCTTGGTTAGGTAGCGGACCCCGGGCTCTGAAGCGTTGCTGCTGAGGATGCAACCGGGAATACGTGAGGATGATGATAAGTTCAGTTGGCAAGTAAAAAATTAGTGTCACCTGGAATTCCGAATTTAAGAAAATTTTGTGATATTTTTTGAGGACGGTGAAAGGTATGGAACCTAAGTTTCTGACCTCGAGGAGCCTGTGGAAATTTGGAGGGGGGGGGGGCAAAATCCTCAAAATGTCGGATTTTTTTTTCAGATTTTCACTTATATGTTCTAAACCATCTGCGTTTCAGCATGGTCGCGTCGCGTATCAGTGTGAACTGACCATAAGATATATATTCTAAACCATCTGCGTTTCAGCATGGTCGCGTCGCGTATCGGTGTGAACTGACCATAAGATTTGATAAGCTTATATTTCCTTAGTCGCCTTTTGCTAGATCCACAGGAACACCCTTGAGTGATCTTACTTTACCCTGCCGATAATCACTTATGCGCTATTTTCCAACAAGTTCAATCCGTACCTTTTTTCTAAACGTCAAAACATTTCCTATGGGATTCGTATAAAATACAGACCGTTTCTTGGAGTCAAATACCGCTCTTATTATCAGTTTTTCTGCAATAATCAATCTAAAATCACGTCAAAATTGATATGATCAAAGACAAGTAACATTATTTTGCGAAATTTTATTTTCTTATCAGTAGTACAAAACAATTTATTTTTCACCCAGGTAAATAACCAATAAAGAAGTTCCCTGGCTCAAAAATACATTATTTGGTACGTTCAAGAAAAAAAAACGTCGCAAAATAATGTCACTTGTCTTTGAACAAATCCATTTAAATGTGATTTTAGATTTATTATTGCAGAAAATTCTGAGTCTTTATTTCTGTTCTGTTCTGTTCTGAGTCCGCCCAGCCAGCAGTTACGCTGCAAGAGCGTATGAATTAGGTCTACCTTGGAGAGTACGTCATCACGCTTGCAGACCAAAGCCGATGCATGTATATCGTCCTCAGTCCCTAGAACATGGCGACGCCAAACCTCGTTATACCACTCTCATGGCTCGAGAAACCAGTTAGACTCGTAGATAGGGATAAAGGAGTGTAGGAGATATTCGCAGTCAGGGAGTAGGGGAGAGAGAGGGAGTTGAAAGAACCGACCGAATACCAGCATCAAATCAGTATGGGGAGGATAGATATAATACTTGGTGTGTGATATATACTTGGAGTAGAAAATTCTGAGTCTTTATTTCAAACAAATCTCATAAAATGTTTGTTTACACGTTTAGGAAAAGTATCTGATTTGAATTGTAGGAAACCTCTTTATTGTCGTCAGGTCCTACAAGAGCATGAACCTTGAGCGGCGGCGGCAGGTGGACGCGGGCAACTGGTACGTGTGGCACCCCTACAGCTCCGCCAAGTTCTACTGGGACTGCTTCGTCATGATCTTCACGTACACAGTCTTCCTCTACATGCCGTTACAGGTGTTCTATAATTGTGAGTATTTATACAGGGTCTAACAAAAAACTAAGATAGTTAATATTTTCAGGTGTTACTTTGAGGAAGTCAAAGTTACATACTATGTGATTTGAATTACTTTCTGCGATTCCACCACCAGTTAGTTCATGCAAACTATTGCCGGCCGGCGCCCACCCACTACTGTTAGTCCCAGCATACCTGCCACCAACGGCCCGTGTGCACCCGCCACCAACAGCCGATGCATGCTCCCTCCGATACTGCTGCATCCGCTGCGGCTGCAGCAACATCGGACACCGCATACGCGACACGTGTTTCACCTCTCCACGAGGCATCCTCAGGCACCAAACAAGTTGTTGATCGTACTATTTCATTTACACACAAACCACATTCGCCCGTGAGTCACATCACATAAGTTTCATTGAAAACCAGCGTCGCGGTTACGTCGTGACCGCGACATATGCTGAATATGTATTTTTGACAAAAAACCATACCACGCTTTGACAATGCTGCACAAATGTACGAGATGAAGGAGACACTTCATCATTATCTTATTGATCGATGTACCTTTTTCTATTTAGTGTCGTGGTATTGTTTGGCAATAAAGGAAATTCTATTCTATCGTTGTGGCGGAATCGCACAAAGTAATTAAAATCACATAGTATGTATACTGAGAGAATTTTAAGGCTGACCTCAGTCTATCATATTGAACAACTTTCACCAAGGAACATATATCAAATTAAGAAAAAAAAATCCTGTCCATAGAAACTTGGCTCAACCAAACGCTTTCGAGAAACCACCAGATTCACCAACGGATCTTCAGAGATTATTGAAGTGAAAACTTTTTCAGGCGCGTTGGGCATTTTTTGGGATGGGAAAAAACCATTGACACTATTACAGCTAGCGGCACGAAACTCTAGCGCTGACCGTTACTGAGCAGAAGACAAATAGTACTATACCCATAAGCAGTATCTCAAAAAAAGGTAACGCACCTAGTATAACTTAGTGATTTTCCTTCAAACAGGTCCAAACCCGTACGACCAGTTGATCCTACTCAGCGACGCTGTGTTCCTGGTGTTCATCTGCACCAAGTTCATCACGGGCTTCGACGACGAACGCACTAAAGTGGTCGTCCTCGAGCCGAGGAAGATCGTCCACAACTACCTCAGGGGCCGGTTCATCTTCGACTTCGTCTCCGCTCTGCCCTTGCAGTTCATACAATTTTACGACGACTGCACGTATCCCACCCATACCGTCATGTTCATGTTCAAACTCCTGAGACTTATAAGTCTACAAAAGCAATGGAAGAATCTACACCGTCAAATCGATTTGTCGTACGTCACAGCTGAAGCGTCGAGCGTCTTGGTACGCACTGTCTTGTTCTTCCACTGGGTCACGTACATACATTATCAAGTTCCTGTATTCTGCGCCCATTATCATAACCTCCAAGGTGATTACTACGAATGGTTACAAAGCCTCGGTACCAATGACAGTGTGTTCAACAAATACGTGGTTAATCTATACTACGTTGCGTGTCTATGCGTGGGGGCGGGTTACACCAAACAGAACTATGAAACTAAAATCGCGAAGTTAATCTTGACTTCAATAGTTGGGCTAATCGGTTTGATATACTTCATATATTCCTTCACGAATGTCATTCGTCTGATCGTGTATTTGAAACTGGAGCCGTATCTATACAGTGGGAGGTTGAAAGCGTTGGAATCTTACATGATAATGAAGCGATTGCCGAAGTTCCTTCAGCATAAGATATTCTTGTTTCTGAACTATAAGTTCTCGAAGAATTACTTCAATGAAGCGGCGATTATGGATACGATCAATGAGCAGATCAAGCAAGATATCAACATGTATTGCTGCAAGCGACACGTAACCAACGTGCCGCTGTTCCAAGACATGCCGCCAGCTTTGATAAACTCCATCATTTTCAGTTTGACGCCGATACTGTTCATGCCTGGAGAGGTGAGTTATACTTTCGAAAAATTACTATGAATTACAGAATGAAGATGAGGCCACACGAAGATGATAAGATACTATAGTACCTAATTTATCATCATATATTTTTTTAAGATAACAGTAACTGTTGCAGTGTAAAAGAATTTTTGAAAACTAAAATACCGACTTCACTTCAAAAACAACAGATTTTGTAAAAAAAAATCCTATGGGACCACCTGAAAAAAATGAGAATTTTCCAAATCAGTCCAAGCATCTTTGAATAATCGGTGAACATACATCTAAATATATATAACTCAATGGTGACTGACTGACTGACATAGTGATCTATCAACGCACAGCCCAAACCACTGGACGGATCGGGTTAAAATTCGGCATGCAGGTAGATGTTATGACGTAGGCATCCGTTAAGAAAGGATTTTGATCAATTCTACCGCGAAAGGGATAAAATAGGGGATGAAAGTTTGTATGAAACTTTGCCAATTTTAAACCGATCGGGCTGAGACTTTGCATGCATAAAGCTACTGTGACGTAGGCATCCACTAAGAAAGGATTTTGATAAATTACACCCCTACGCAAGCGAAGCCGCGGGCAAAAGCTAGTAAAATATAAATCCGACGAATTGATAATCCCCTATTTTTTGAAGTCGGATATAAATAGTCCCACGTAACATTTTTTTCAAAGGGCGGCTGGTTTGATTCTTTAGCAAAAGATTTCATCTATTTCCGATCACAGTGGTAAATTCCAAAGGTCCCTCAACGGTACTCGCGTAATATTGACGACCTCTGTGGCCTAGTAGTGCTGTTAGGAGCGGCAACCCGACGGTGTCGCTACCCGCTTTGCACTTAAATTAAATGAGGTCCCATAATAACTTTTATCTACACACATGCTATAAATCCTCTATAAAAGTTTCTGAAACAGTTAGCTTAGTCATAGCAGTGTCATAATAACCATTATATCACCCAAACGAGTGTTATAATGTTGTACTAAATTTCATTATGCAACGCAAACGAGTGTTATAATGTTGTACTAAATTTTATTATGCAACGCAAACTTGATCCCTAAATGTAAGCCCCTGCCAATCGCTGGGCGATAGTTTCCGGTGCTGGGTGTGGCTTTAGGCCCATAAGCCTAGGCTCTGTCTGCCCCGTAATAGACAGAGACGTGATATTATAAAAATTGCTCATGCAAATTTTTTTCAAAGAGGGTATCATCTAAATTGAAACCTGTCATAGTTGCTGAAATGATGGTTTCGGAAGGTTTGTGAAAAAAAAAAAAATTACGATACGAAATGTAAATAATTATTACGATAAATAATTCTATTATCATCTATACATAGTTTGTTCGTATTAGATACTCAGCAATACTTACTATGAATTTACATAGAGTTCACAACACTTTAAAATACCCTATGGTTTCAGAACCTTTTATAGAGGATTCATATCATGGTTGTAGATAAAGTCTTGTATGCAACTGTCATAATTAGGTATTAAAACACTCATGTGATACTATTATCATACTCGGCGAACACATTCGTGTTTTAATACCCTTTATTATGCAACAGTTGCATAAATAACTAAACATACTTTTCAGATCATCGTTAAATGTGGCACGATAGGAGGCACCATCTTCTTAATATACACGGGCACCGTCGCTCTCATGGACGAAAAAGGACGAGAGGTAATACTTAAACCCCCTTAATTATAAACAAACCGGCCAAGTGCGAGACGGACTCGCGTACGAAGAGCTCCGTACCCATTATCTATAAAAAATTGCGTTAGTTGTATGTGAGCCCCATTAAACGACCTCCGTGGCGTAGTGGTCACCATGCTCGTCCGCCACCCAGAGGTCCCGGGATCGATCCCCGGTCAGGGCAAGTTGGAAAATGGCCTTTTTCAAATTGTCCTGGGTCTTGGATGTTTATCTATATATGTATTTGTCATAAAATATAGTATCGTTGAGTTAGTATCCCATAACACAAGTCTCGAACTTACTTTGGGGCTAGCTCAATAAGTGTTATTTGTCCCTATATATTTATTAAAATATTTATTTTATGCTATTTTTAGGATTTGTTATTATAGTGGCAACAGAAATACACCATCTGAGAAAATTTCGGCCGTCTGGTGGACTGACAGACAGACAGACAGACAGACAGACGGACGGACGGACAGCGGAGTCCTAGTGATAGGGTCCCGTTTTTATGCTTTAGGTACGGAACCATAAATATTACTAAAGTTTGATAAACCTTTTTTAGTTAACATATGTTTTATAAATAAATTATTAAATATATAGGGACAAATTACACTGATTGAGCTAGCCCCAAAGTAAATTCGACTTGTGTTATGGGATACTAACTCAACGATACTATATTTTATAACATATACATATATAGATAAACATCCAAGACCCAGGACAATTTGAAAAAGACCATTTTCCAACTTGCCCTGACCGGGAATCGAACCCGGGACCTCTGGGTGGCGGACTAGCATGGTGACCACTACGCCACGGAGGTCGTCGTTTTATCAATGTCAAATATTGAATAGAGGGTAAGGCATCAACATGTTTTAACTAAAATAGGTTTAGCAAACGGTTAATATTTTTTATGAATATGAGGGTACTTACATAAGTACCCTCATATTGTACCTACAAGTAAGAAGTACATGTACGCAGAACTACTTTGTATAATTAAAAGCTTCCAGTGTAGCTAAGAGTCGTTAATACCTGGCGGTACTTATGCGGTAGGCATTTTTTTTTAATTACTTATTTTTATTTCTTTTTTAATAAATAAATACATAGGGACAAATCACACAGGTTGAACTAGCCCCAAAGTAAGCTTAAGGTTGTGTTATGGGATACTAACCCAGCGATATTATATTTTATAAAAAATACATATATAGATAAACACCCAAGGCCCAGGACAATTTGAAAACGGCCATTTTCCAACTTGCCCTGGCTGGGGATCGAACCCGGAACCTCCGGATTGGCGGTCTAGCCATCTCCATACAAAGGTGTGCAGCCGCCCGGGCAATTTGTATGGGAAGGTCTATTATTTTTTTGAAGTGAAAACTTCTTTAGCGGCGTTGTACACTTTTTGTAATGGGTAAAAAATGTTAAACTCGCGTCAGGGCGTCAGGGCGTCAAGACACGTGACCTGCTCGAAAATTCGTAAGACAGCCGGCGCGGCGCGGCGTGGGAGAAGAAGTATCCCCCTCTCTTTTTACGGTGCAGCGAAAATGTATGCCTGCGCCTGCTGTTACGAAGTCAAGTCAAAGTCAAAATTTTTTATTCAATGTAGGATAAATTTATCTCTTATTGAAGGTCATTTTTTTAAATATTATTTTAGTGCAAAAGCTAAAAACTACTAGCGTTTCGGAACGACCACTGCTGGGAAGATTACGCCGAAAGAAACCCAGTTCAGTTTCGTTCAGATGGCGCAGGGCGCTTGCGCGAATGTTCGTGTGTGTTTATGTTACAGCGTGCCATACGCATCCATGGAAATGCACAACGTTAATATTCAAGTTTTCACTTCTGCAGGCACTCCCGGAGTGCAACCCGTCGTTTTTTTTTTGTCTTTTGACGGTTGTTTTAATTTAATTATACTATAGTGATCTAGTATGGCCCGTGGTTCGATTTATTATGGGTATGCCCCGTAGCTTCCACGTTGTATAAGAATTATGGCGTATGACTCATGACGAGCTCTGGTTTGCTTTTGTTGTTCAGATCGCCCACCTCCGTGACGGCGCCTACTTCGGCGAAAATACTCTGGTCAACCCAGAACTACCGCACAACGTCACCATCATAGCGCTTGAGATCACAGAGATATATTAGTAAGTTTGATTTTTGTGCAAGTGACCAACACTGGTGTAAGATTTTGCAAGCTGCCTTAAGGCAAAAAAGTACCTTGACGACTGCCTTACAATTAGGACAGGCGGGACCACAGGCATGACGTGCCTTCAACAGGAGCTCGAGAAATTCATGTGACACCTCCGGTCATCGCTTTTGTTCTCCTACGGATTTTTTCATTTCTAATCAGATGTAATTCTAGTTAGATCGGCAGGTGGATAGGTCTAAGATGGGCTGCTTTTGCGAAATTAGACGGATGTCCTCAGAGGGAAGAGACCTATGTGTCTCAAACGAAGAGTGTTCGACCAATGCGTGACGTAGTGGTGACCATGCTAGTCCACCACCCAGACGTTTCGGGTTCGAACCCCGGTCAGGGCGAGTTGGAAAATGGCCTTTTTCAAATTGTCCTCGGTATTTAGTGTTTATCTATATATGTTTTAGTTATAAAATATAGTATCGTTGAGTTAGTATCTCATAACACAAGTCTCGAACTTACTTTGGAGTTAGCTCAATCAGTGTAATTTGTCCGTATATATTTATTTATTTATGCATTCTGACTGTGATGGCCTTTGGCTGTGAGACCTGGACCCTCACGGTAGACACTGTAAATCAGTTAAAATTTGTACAACGAGCTATGGAAAGGGCTATGTTGGGCATTTCTCGTATCCGAAACACGGAGATATAAAACCAGATCAAAGTTGCCGATGTAATCAAAATAATAGCCTACCACTAAAGTGGAAATGGGCAGCTCATATCAGTCGTAGAGAGGACGGAAGATGGAGCCAAAATACATTGGACATCTGGCAAACCAATGACGCGATGGAGAGATGACATCGTCAAAGCAGCTAGTCCACTTTGAAAGAAAATGGCGCAACATCGTGAGGAATGGCGTGCAATGGAGGCCTATATGGATAGATTAGAATTCGGTATCATATGGAAAATCCGCCCATAGCCTTTTAGCCAGTTGAGCGACTTGGAGCCTTCTTATAATAAAATAAGGCTTAGTGATAAATAATTGGCCAAGTGCGTGTCGGGCCACGTGCAATGTAGGGTTCCGTAGTTACAAATGCCCGCTTTTAGTTCATGCCACTAAAAACGTCTAAAAACTAATTTTCCATTGAATTTGTGTGAAATTTTCATTTTGCGAGTACATTTTATAAGTTGATCGCCTATAACTTTTTAAATTGTAAACCCTACTTAGGTCTGATAGTTTTCCTTTAAATTTCGTTATATATACTATAGCTGTGAATTTCTTTTTACGTGTCCAAATATAACCGTTTAGCAGATAGAGGGGGGGGGGGGGTGGGAGCTGTTAATAATCCCCTTACCCTAGACTTTGCCATACAAACGTAGTCTAGCTTTTATTTTGAAATGACATGTGAGATTTCGGCAGTATTTTGTAATTTTAAAGAAATTGCATATATCTAACCAAATAACTAGTTTCGACAATCAAATAAGAACTTGAAATAAATTATGAGAGTGTAGAAATTTTCCATTCTGATGGATAAATATGATACATTATATTCGCTTTCAGTTCATATTTTGACTGAAAACTAGTTATATGCCTTAATATATGCAATTTCTTTGAGTTTACATGATTCCGCCAATATCTGACAAGCCGTTTCAAAATAAAAGCTAGACTACGTTTGTATGGGAAAGTCTGATTATATCTAGGATAAGGGGAATCTTAATTGCATGTAAATTGTTTCAGTCTGAGCCACAAGTCGTTCCAGGTGTGTCTGCAGCCGTACCCGCACGTCAAGCGCCGCCTCGACGAGCTGGCCACGTTGCCTTCGCTGATTCCGAAGCGGAGGAGGAATTCGTAAAGTGTGTCTGTCACAGTGTAGATGCTAACGCTTAATAAGTACTAGTACCCACGTACAAACTCTCACTCAGCAAAGAACTTCAAAGAAATACCTGCTCAATGTGGTTAGCGATATGGTTTAATTTAGCTCGCGACAAACTCGGCACCTTTTCGTTAAGATACCTAGAAATCCATTGCAAGTCAATATGTGACCTGAGGGTGTTTTTATTACCGACGAAGAAGTTTTTTTTCCGGTTTTATGTTTAAGTAGGTGTTATGTAAGTATTAGTTACGTGTAGTTTTAAATAAATAAGTAAAAATATAAAGCAATGTTTTATTGTGAATTCTTTATAATAAATTAGTAAAAAATTAAATTTATATCATTTTGGCCCTAATATACTTCCTCTACAATTCTGCGTAGCAACGATAACTCATTCAAAGTATTATGATTAGACGACAGCCATTTGTGTGGCGAGGGGGGGGGGGGAGCTAAGGGTCATCTGTCACCCCATAGAGGCGTGGCCGAGCTGCAACGTATACGGTACTGCCCAACCACAAACAAATGCTTTTACTAGATAAATTCGAGGTACATTGAATCTTTTCTTTATTACAGTAAGATTAACAAAATTGATATTTCCGCCCACTCTGCACCAATATAAATTGTCCCTAAGCCAACAACTGCAATAGAACACACTCACCCCGAGCCGTATAACACTGTTGACGATATTAACGGTCCAAGCCGCTTCAACCCTCAGCAGCTCCTGCCGTGTCTCAGGACTGAAATAGGACCGGCCGCGCCGCTTTGCCCCAGTATAAATGGCCCCTAAGCCAACAACTGCAATAGAACACACTCACCCCGAGCCGTATAACGCTGTTGACGATATTAACGGTCCAAGCCGCTTCAACCCTCAGCAGCTCCTGCCGTGTCTCAGGACTGAAATAGGACCGGCCGCGCCGCTTTGCCCCAGTATAAATGGCCCCTAAGCCAACAACTGCAATAGAACACACTCACCCCGAGCCGTATAACGCTGTTGACGATATTAACGGTCCAAGCCGCTTCAACCCTCAGCAGCTCCTGCCGTGTCTCAGGACTGAAATAGGACCGGCCGCGCCGCTTTGCCCCAGTATAAATGGCCCCTAAGCCAACAACTGCAATAGAACACACTCACCCCGAGCCGTATAACGCTGTTGACGATATTAACGGTCCAAGCCGCTTCAACCCTCAGCAGCTCCTGCCGTGTCTCAGTACTGAAGTAGGGCGGGCCGCGCCGATCTGCCCCAGTATAAATTGCCCCTAAGCCAAAAACTGCAATAGAAAACACTCACCCCGAGCCGTATAACACTGTTGAGGATATTTGCGGTCTAAGCCGCTTCAACCCTCAGCAGCTTCTGCCGTGTCTCAGTACTGAAGTAGGCCGGGCCGCGCCGCTCTGCCCCAGTATAAATTGCCCCTAAGCTAAGAATTGCAATAGAACACACTCACTCCGAGCCGTATAACACTGTTGACGATATTAACGGTCCAAGCCGCTTCAACCCTCAGCAGCTCCTGTCAGGACTGAAGTAGGCCCGGCCGCGCCGTTTTGCCCCAGTATAAATTGCCCCTAAGCCAACAAGTGCAATAGAACACGCTCACCCCGAGCCGTATAACACTGTTGAGGATATTTGCGGTCTAAGTCGCTTCAACCCTCAGCAGCTTCTGCCGTGTCTCAGTACTGAAGTAGGCCGGGCCGCGCCGATCTGCCCCAGTATAAATTGCCCCTAAGCCAACAAGTGCAATAGAACACACTCACCCCGAGCCGTATAACACTGTTGACGATATTAACGGTCCAAGCCGCTTCAACCCTCAGCAGCTCCTGCCGTGTCTCAGTACTGAAGCAGGCCGGGCCGCGCCGATCTGCCCCAGTATAAATTGCCCCTAAGCCAACAAGTGCAATAGAACACACTCACCCCGAGCCGTATAACACTGTTGACGATATTAACGGTCCAAGCCGCTTCAACCCTCAGCAGCTCCTGCCGTGTCTCAGTACTGAAGCAGGCCGGGCCGCGCCGATCTGCCCCAGTATAAATTGCCCCTAAGCCAACAAGTGCAATAGAACACACTCACCCCGAGCCGTATAACACTGTTGAGGATATTTGCGGTCTAAGCCGCTTCAACCCTCAGCAGCTTCTGCCGTGTCTCAGTACTGAAGTAGGCCGGGCCGCGTCGATCTGCCCCAGTATAAATTGCCCCTAAGCCAACAAGTGTAATAGAACACACTCACCCCGAGCCGTATAACACTGTTGACGATATTAACGGTCCAAGCCGCTTCAACCCTCAGCAGCTCCTGCCGTGTCTCAGTACTGAAGCAGGCCGCGCCGCGCCGATCTGCCCCAGTATAAATTGCCCCTAAGCCAACAAGTGCAATAGAACACACTCACCCCGAGCCGTATAACACTGTTGACGATATTAACGGTCCAAGCCGCTTCAACCCTCAGCAGCTCCTGCCGTGTCTCAGTACTGAAGCAGGCCGGGCCGCGCCGATCTGCCCCAGTATAAATTGCCCCTAAGCCAACAAGTGCAATAGAACACACTCACCCCGAGCCGTATAACACTGTTGAGGATATTTGCGGTCTAAGCCGCTTCAACCCTCAGCAGCTTCTGCCGTGTCTCAGTACTGAAGTAGGCCGGGCCGCGTCGATCTGCCCCAGTAAAAATTGCCCCTAAGCCAACAAGTGTAATAGAACACACTCACCCCGAGCCGTATAACACTGTTGACGATATTAACGGTCCAAGCCGCTTCAACCCTCAGCAGCTCCTGCCGTGTCTCAGTACTGAAGCAGGCCGGGCCGCGCCGATCTGCCCCAGTATAAATTGCCCCTAAGCCAACAAGTGCAATAGAACACACTCACCCCGAGCCGTATAACACTGTTGAGGATATTTGCGGTCTAAGCCGCTTCAACCCTCAGCAGCTCCTGCCGTGTCTCAGTACTGAAGCAGGCCGGGCCGCGCCGATCTGCCCCAGTATAAATTGCCCCTAAGCCAACAAGTGCAATAGAACACACTCACCCCGAGCCGTATAACACTGTTGAGGATATTTGCGGTCTAAGCCGCTTCAACCCTCAGCAGCTTCTGCCGTGTCTCAGTACTGAAGTAGGCCGGGCCGCGTCGATCTGCCCCAGTATAAATTGCCCCTAAGCCAACAAGTGTAATAGAACACACTCACCCCGAGCCGTATAACACTGTTGACGATATTAACGGTCCAAGCCGCTTCAACCCTCAGCAGCTCCTGCCGTGTCTCAGTACTGAAGCAGGCCGGGCCGCGCCGATCTGCCCCAGTATAAATTGCCCCTAAGCCAACAAGTGCAATAGAACACACTCACCCCGAGCCGTATAACACTGTTGAGGATATTTGCGGTCTAAGCCGCTTCAACCCTCAGCAGCTCCTGCCGTGTCTCAGTACTGAAGCAGGCCGGGCCGCGCCGATCTGCCCCAGTATAAATTGCCCCTAAGCCAAGAACTGCAATAGAACACACTCACCCCGAGCCGTATGACACTGTTGACGATGTTGGCGGTCCAAGCCGCCTCCACCCTGAGCAGCTCCTGCCTGGTCTCAGCGCTGAAGTACCGCGGGCCGCGCGCGCCGGGCCCGGCCGCGCCGCTCTGCACCAGGAAGCAGTGCTGGCGCCAGTCCACCGTCTCGCTCTCCTTCACCGTGCGGAACATGGTCTGGTACACCTGCACGTCACGATGCTCGAGTTATACACCGGTGAATTCTCGCCTGCGGGGTTCAGGGGTGCGGGGGTACGGCGACGAAGGGGATTGAGGTAGGTGTGGACGTGTATCGCTTTATCCGCTAGTTTATGACGTGACACGTCTGTTTTGCGCATGAATTGATAGGCAGAAAAACTGATGTCTAAAAAATACATTATTTTAAAGTGAAAGTTATCTAAAATAGGACCACCATTACCACATGTGATCCAATAATGAAATTTTCGAAAAATAGAAGAAACTCCTCAAATATTTCATGCACACATACAATCCCCAGCACATATGTTGACCTATACGTAGAATGACGTTTTCAGGTATCAACGGGGCTGCGGTATGAGGTGGCGACGTGAAATAGACCCATAACCATAGCATCCTTCTGCGCACGCGCGCAGTATCTGCCTCTCCCTGCACGAGCTTTCACGCCCCCCGTTGTCTTAGAGTAGAATCGCGCGCAGTTTTTATTTAAAACTAGCTGATGCCCGCGACTTCGTTCGCGTGGACTTTATGACTCCGGCGTATAAATATAAATAAAAACTAATGAGAGAGAGAGAGAGAGAGAGAGAGAGAGAGAGAGAGAGAGAGAGACAGAGGGAGAAAGTACTTGTGTACAGTGTTAGGAGTTAAAAGTCAATATTATTTTAATTCTTTTCTTCGGGAGCCAATATGAAAAGAGCTGAAGTGTTACTAACCCTGGAGAAAGCCACAATAAGTAGGCCATGCGAAAAACCAGTCCTTAGATCGACATCAGCAGCTTTAAGCCTCTAAAACTGTGACTTATTTTCATAGCAAAGCAAGTTAACATATGGAACTGTGTATTTTCAAAAGGAAAATTGTTGGGGATGAGTGGCATACGCGAAATAAATACAGTTTCACTGGCATCACTCACTTACTGTGAGCTTTAAGTGTCTCAGCAGACTATGCCGAAGTTTAGTGGCTAAAGTTCAGTGTCTAAAGTCCGGTGGGGATGACACACTAAATAAGCTGAAGTTCAGCAGCTGAAGTTCGGACAGTAGTGATGTGCCGATATGAGAATTTAATCTTCCGTCTTTGGCGCGTCTGCGGCGAACGGAAACGGGAGCGGAAGAGGGAACGGAAGTGGAAGAGGGAACGGAAGTGGAAGAGGGAACGGGAACGGAAACGGGAGCGGAAGCGGAAGCGGCAGCGGTGGCGGCAGCAGCGGCGGAGGAGTCGGCGGCGGCGCCGGCGGCGGCGGGAGCGGGAGAGGAAGCGGGAGCGAGAGCAGGAGTGGGAGCGGAAGTGGGAGCAGGAGCGGAACGGGTACGGGTACAGGTACGGGTACGGGTACGGGTACGGGTACGGGTATGGGTACGGGTACGGGTACGGGTCCGATTCAGGCAAAAGCATCGGAAGTTCGGCGTTATGTGTTGCTAGTAATGCAAATAAAGATTCAAAGATTCAAAGATTCAAATGTTTATTCAGTAATTAGACCTTTACAGGCACTTTTACACGTCAATAAGTATAATTTATGTTACGTGTAAAGTATATTAAAATTTAATTTATTTTTTAAAGAAAAGCTACCGATACCAGCGCTTCGTAACGACCACTGCTGAGAAGAAACGCCGAAAGAAACTCATTTTCACAGTATTGGTCGCCTACTCGCCAGAAGGGCTTTGTCATATTATTATAATTGTCTTTTAATTAATAAATACTTATAATATAATACAATGTTGACACATTATAACATGTTATGCTTGCGAACAAGTAAACTAACATAAATTGCGTAATAAAAAATATTAAGTAGTCAAAAAAAGCGAAGCCGAGCTGACCAGACCCTCCCGGCAGCACCCGTTCACGAGTTGACGCACGGATCAGCCATCGTTAAACTCAACCATATTAGAGGGAATCCAACGACCCGACCAGCGACGCCACCAACGGATTGGACATTTTAGTGAGCATGAAAAACCCGAACTCGCAGACCTTGTCAAGAGAAAATATTAATTATATGTTGGTCACTTATTGATCGCAGAGCATTTACATGTTTTTACAGTAAGCTTATTATGGTAACAGAAAATGCAGCTATTTATGTTTCATGTGTGGAGTGTAATGGAAAATGTTTAGGAAGTATCCACGCGTTTTTATCTCTTAAATAATCATTGATAGTATAGTATGCATTGTTCAATAAAACTTTTTTAACATGTGTTTTAAATTTTGCCATTGGTAGGTTAACGATCGCTTCGGGAAGTTTATTAAATAATGTTATACCTAGACCTAAGAGTGACTTTCTAGTTTTAGCAAGTCGAAATTTAGGCGTATGAAGCTGATTTTTGTTGCGAGTATTATAACTGTGAACATCACTATTTTTCTTGAAATTATTTAACCTAGATTTAACAAATAGAAGATTTTCGTAAATAAATTGAGATGTCACAGTAAGAATATTTATAGATTTAAATAACTCTCTTAAGGAATCGCGTGATTTTAGTCCGTAGATCGACCGAATTGCTCTCTTTTGTAGCACAGAGATAGCATGTATGTTAGCCGCTTTACCCCATAAGAGCAAGCCATATGACATTATGCTGTGAAAATAACTAAAGTATACTAGCCTAGCAGTTTCAACGTTAGTACACCGTCTGACCCTCCTCACAGCATATGCTGCCGAACTAAGTTTCTTGGCAGTGGCCTCAATATGTTTATCCCATTTTAAGTTCCAGTCTACAGTTATGCCTAAAAATTTGGTGTTGGGTACCCATTCTAGAACTTGACCATTAAGACTCAAAGGTATGTGAGTATTAGGTTTATTCAATAGTGAAAAATTAACGCACTTAGTCTTTTGTGTGTTTAAGGCCAGATTATTAGTCGTAAACCAACTAAGTACTTGAGACATAGTATTGCTTACATCGTCATAGTTTGTCCATTTTCTGTCAACCTTAAAAAGTAAAGATGTATCATCAGCAAACAATACTACTTCACACAACTTTTCTGCAAGACAGGGGAGGTCATTAATATAAATCAAAAACAAAAATGGACCAATTATTGAACCCTGAGGCACACCCATGCTCACAGGTGCACTATCTGAGGATACTCTGTTGTATATGTGTAAATAACATTGCAGGCATGCATTGGCTGAAATTCAGCCGCTGAACTTCGGCATACAGTGCTGAGACATTAAGTTGGGTTCCGTTACACAGTTTCGGCGGAGTCAAATTTCGCATCAGCATTATTGGCCCTCCGACATTAAGACTTATTTTGTGAGCCGTGAGTCCATTTGCTGCAAGTGAATTAAGAAACTCAACTGGATAATTGGTGGCGTCGTCAACAACACTATCCAAGAAATCAAAATATATATATCTAAATCTAAATATATATAACTCAAAGGTGACTGACTGACTGACATAGTGATCTATCAACGCACAGCCCAAACCACTGGACGGATCGGGCTGAAATTTGGCATGCAGGTAGATGTTATTACGTAGGCATCCGCTAAGAAAGGATTTTGATCAATTCTACCCCCAAGGGGATAAAATAGGGGATGAAAGTTTGTATGAAACTTTGTCAATTTTAAACCGATCGGGCTGAGACTTTGCATGCATAAAGCTACTATGACGTAGGCATCCCCTAAGAAAGGATTTTGATAAATTACACCCCTACGCGAGCGAAGCCGCGGGCACAAGCTAGTTAACAATAATTTGCGTCATAAGTTCTTTATTAATTGATTTTTAATTTTTTGGTGTCAATATGGCGCGTTCACATAACCAAGAATTTTCTGGTGTGTTATGATCTGAAGGTCCGCAAATAGTTCTACTTCGGACAAACAACTATTTTTTTGAAAAAATTTCAATGTACAGACACATTTTTTTTACTCTTTTATTATAGTATACATTTAGTATGTTTTTGTTCAGCGGCAACAAAAAACATCATCTATAAAAATTTCAACTGTCTAGCTATAATGGTTCATGAGATACAGCCTGGTGACAGACAGACAGACAAACAGTCGGACGGTCTAAGTAATAGGGTCCCGTTTCTACCCTACCCTATGGAACCCTAAAAATCGAATAAAATAAGTATTGATGGGGGGCTCCCATACTACAAACGTGATTTTTCATAGATTATGGTACGGAACCCTTCGCGCGCGTCCGACTCGCGCTTGGCCAGTTGTATTATAACTCAACAAAAAGTTCTCATCAGACTTAACAACTTTTGCTAAGGCGGCATTTTAATATTTCTTATAGTTTAGCTGGACCATTATAGTTCTGCATCATGTGTTCCATTTTCCAAAATCAATTATAGCCTATATGTTGCCCAGGCTTCACAGCTATATAACAAAAAAAGTTTCATTCGAATCCGTCCAGTATTTCCGGAGATTAGCGTGTACAAACAGACAAACAGACAGACATTTTTTTTTTATTTTCTTACTCTGTTACTATATATCTCAATCGCCCCAAATATTTTTTTTTGAAAAATTTTCTATGTACAGACACATTTTTTTACTCTTTTATTATAGTATAGATTAAAGTTTTCTTTTTTAAGTTGTGCTGTTTGTTGGAATAATACATGCCTCATACAGAACCCATATAAAAATGACTGATAGTGATTTGTGGGTCATATTCTTTTTAGTCCGTTAAAAAAAATGTATATTGTATAGTTAGGTAATCCAAATGACTTTGACTGCCTCCGTGGTCCAGTGGTCAAGCGTTCGTCTTGTGACCCGGAGGTCATGGGTTCGATTCCCACTGGGAAGCATACTTTGTTAAAAGTTGTTTCCAGTCTGGATAGGATATTGCAGGCTTGAATCACCTGATTATCCGAAAAGAAAGATGATTCCGTGTTTCGGAAGGCACGTAAAACTGTGGGTCCCGAACGCCACCTAGCGTTTGATCATCAAACTATCCAAGGATTGGTTCCTGGTTTGCCCTTTGGGTTGCGGAGGTCAGACGGCAGTCGCTCTGTGTAAAAACCAGTAACCTCGTCAAATCTCCTTGGTTAGGTAGCGGATCCCGGGCTCTGAAGCGTTACTGCTGAGGATGCAACCGGGAATACGCTCGGATGATGATGAGGTAATCCAAATGACGATGACCAAATAGATTTTTTTCAGTTGTCGTGCATATTTTAATATGATTTTAATAAAGTAAGCTTTATTTCATATATCGCGGGCAACTATGAAGATTATATGAGCACTTTTGCCTCCAACTATGCTTGCGACAACGACCGCCATTTTGGTTCAACTTACGTGCCGGGGATTGCAAGTATATTAATTTCGATATGTATGTCAATAAATCAAGCATTTGAACATCGAACAGTCTATTTTATGAGTTAGAACTAATTATGAAGAAGACCAAATTTTTTTTTTTTTGTTTAAAAGTATTTCCTCTCACCTTGAGCACTTCGGGACACTTGGCCAAGTCGGCTAGCGTGGCGGGCGGCTGGTCGAACAGCAGCACGTCGGTGCCCTTGAGGAGCAGGAACTTGGCGCGGTAGGTCTGCCACGGCTGCTGCGCCGCCACCACCCCCTCGTGCACCCAGCCCATGTACTCGATGCGCTCGCCACCGGACAGGTGGCGGTTGAACAATTTCATCTACAACAAGATATATGAAATGAAATGAAATGAAATCTTTATTTGCAAGGGTCATCCAACAATTTCCCGCCTCTATAACATAGGCATGCAAAAATTTAAAAACATTGTTACAAATTTAACTATTATTACACAATTATATATTTAAGTCAAGTTATGTATTATATAGAATAATTGATGTCATATTTATTACTTATTGTCAAAAAACTCTTTAATATCATAGAAACATTTATCAGCTAACCATTTAAATAACATTCGTCTAAAATTATTAAAATTGAGCGTCTTTATGTCCACTGGTAATTTATTATAAATTTTGATAGGCATTAGGTAGCAGTTTTTGTCTATGACTGTGCCTCTACATATAGGTTTCAGCAACAGAGTAGGATCCCTTGGTCTCAGTCTCGGGTGCACTGTGTCGGCTTCAAAAAATTCTGGGTGTAGTTTAACGAAACAGGCACTTTGATAAATATATAACCCAGTGTTTGTTAGAAGCTTAAACTTTTTAAATAAGAGCCTACATGATTAAACAACCGGTCGCAATGCGTCGGCTCGCGCCCGAAGGGTTCCGTACCATTATCTATAGAAAAACACATTTTTAATGAATATAAACGGGGCATATCAGGAACCTTTTTTGCTACGTCAAACGACTCGAATAAGAGTTACATCCTTCGAGGTCGCAGATAGACTGGCTGGAGCTGTTTTCTCTTAGATGGTGAACACAAATTTTAGATATTTCGGATAATGACAATTTCCGCATTTCATAACCTACATAGTATTTATATTTACGCATTAACCCCAGTGTACTAAGGCGTTTTATATAGCTTTTTAACATTAATAATGTTTTCAAAGCCCAATAGTTTAAAATCAAAATCACATCTGTTGTATGGGAGCCCCACTCAAATATTTATTTTATTCTGTTTTTAGCATTTGTTGTTATAGCAGCAACAGAAATACATCATCTGTAACTTTTTATTGGAAAATTGATGAACTAAAAACTAGGTAGTTGACATACGACATCTCTTTTGACTTATGTATCGGCTTATATGCAATCAGCCCATGAATACAGGTAAAGTCACAAGCAAATGCTAGTAATATATATATATATATATATATTCAAATTGTACAAGTAAAGCGCTTTCAAATGGTACCAAACACGGCATATTTATCTTAATTTTTTTTAACTCTTTATGTTTTGTCCGCTAGAGGGCGCCACATTAGATTTTGTGAAACCCCATATAGTCTATAACCAGCGGACAATTAAGACGCTTCTAACGATATGTCATTTCGAATTCTGAGAAGTAGTTTAGAAGTTACGAGGGAACAGATGAACATACATACATACATACAAACATACATACATACATACATAGCCTGTCAAAATCATAACCCTCCTTTTGCTTTGCCGTAGTCGGGTAATAAACTACGGTGCCACTTTTCAAATACAGAGTCACTAAGCGCACGATTTTTTGTATAGAAAAACTATTCGTTTGGGTGACACTGCGCTTTAAAAAATGGCACTTCTAGTTGACGGGATAAAATAATATATTGTTGAACCCAGTCCACAACCCCAAGAAACAACCTGCAGGTTGGTGAGGCCGACGATGTTGTCGGAGATGGACTTGAGCCACTGCGACAGCGCGGCCGGCTCCTCCGCGTGGATCACGTACCTGCAGGTTGGTGAGGCCGACGATGTTGTCGGAGATGGACTTGAGCCACTGCGACAGCGCGGCCGGCTCCTCCGCGTGGATCACGTACCTGCAGGTTGGTGAGGCCGACGATGTTGTCGGAGATGGACTTGAGCCACTGCGACAGCGCGGCCGGCTCCTCCGCGTGGATCACGTACCTGCAGGTTGGTGAGGCCGACGATGTTGTCGGAGATGGACTTGAGCCACTGCGACAGCGCGGCCGGCTCCTCCGCGTGGATCACGTACCTGCAGGTTGGTGAGGCCGACGATGTTGTCGGAGATGGACTTGAGCCACTGCGACAGCGCGGCCGGCTCCTCCGCGTGGATCACGTACCTGCAGGTTGGTGAGGCCGACGATGTTGTCGGAGATGGACTTGAGCCACTGCGACAGCGCGGCCGGCTCCTCCGCGTGGATCACGTACCTGCAGGTTGGTGAGGCCGACGATGTTGTCGGAGATGGACTTGAGCCACTGCGACAGCGCGGCCGGCTCCTCCGCGTGGATCACGTACCTGCAGGTTGGTGAGGCCGACGATGTTGTCGGAGATGGACTTGAGCCACTGCGACAGCGCGGCCGGCTCCTCCGCGTGGATCACGTACCTGCAGGTTGGTGAGGCCGACGATGTTGTCGGAGATGGACTTGAGCCACTGCGACAGCGCGGCCGGCTCCTCCGCGTGGATCACGTACCTGCAGGTTGGTGAGGCCGACGATGTTGTCGGAGATGGACTTGAGCCACTGCGACAGCGCGGCCGGCTCCTCCGCGTGGATCACGTACCTGCAGGTTGGTGAGGCCGACGATGTTGTCGGAGATGGACTTGAGCCACTGCGACAGCGCGGCCGGCTCCTCCGCGTGGATCACGTACCTGCAGGTTGGTGAGGCCGACGATGTTGTCGGAGATGGACTTGAGCCACTGCGACAGCGCGGCCGGCTCCTCCGCGTGGATCACGTACCTGCAGGTTGGTGAGGCCGACGATGTTGTCGGAGATGGACTTGAGCCACTGCGACAGCGCGGCCGGCTCCTCCGCGTGGATCACGTACCTGCAGGTTGGTGAGGCCGACGATGTTGTCGGAGATGGACTTGAGCCACTGCGACAGCGCGGCCGGCTCCTCCGCGTGGATCACGTACCTGCAGGTTGGTGAGGCCGACGATGTTGTCGGAGATGGACTTGAGCCACTGCGACAGCGCGGCCGGCTCCTCCGCGTGGATCACGTACCTGCAGGTTGGTGAGGCCGACGATGTTGTCGGAGATGGACTTGAGCCACTGCGACAGCGCGGCCGGCTCCTCCGCGTGGATCACGTACCTGCAGGTTGGTGAGGCCGACGATGTTGTCGGAGATGGACTTGAGCCACTGCGACAGCGCGGCCGGCTCCTCCGCGTGGATCACGTACCTGCAGGTTGGTGAGGCCGACGATGTTGTCGGAGATGGACTTGAGCCACTGCGACAGCGCGGCCGGCTCCTCCGCGTGGATCACGTACCTGCAGGTTGGTGAGGCCGACGATGTTGTCGGAGATGGACTTGAGCCACTGCGACAGCGCGGCCGGCTCCTCCGCGTGGATCACGTACCTGCAGGTTGGTGAGGCCGACGATGTTGTCGGAGATGGACTTGAGCCACTGCGACAGCGCGGCCGGCTCCTCCGCGTGGATCACGTACCTGCAGGTTGGTGAGGCCGACGATGTTGTCGGAGATGGACTTGAGCCACTGCGACAGCGCGGCCGGCTCCTCCGCGTGGATCACGTACCTGCAGGTTGGTGAGGCCGACGATGTTGTCGGAGATGGACTTGAGCCACTGCGACAGCGCGGCCGGCTCCTCCGCGTGGATCACGTACCTGCAGGTTGGTGAGGCCGACGATGTTGTCGGAGATGGACTTGAGCCACTGCGACAGCGCGGCCGGCTCCTCCGCGTGGATCACGTACCTGCAGGTTGGTGAGGCCGACGATGTTGTCGGAGATGGACTTGAGCCACTGCGACAGCGCGGCCGGCTCCTCCGCGTGGATCACGTACCTGCAGGTTGGTGAGGCCGACGATGTTGTCGGAGATGGACTTGAGCCACTGCGACAGCGCGGCCGGCTCCTCCGCGTGGATCACGTACCTGCAGGTTGGTGAGGCCGACGATGTTGTCGGAGATGGACTTGAGCCACTGCGACAGCGCGGCCGGCTCCTCCGCGTGGATCACGTACCTGCAGGTTGGTGAGGCCGACGATGTTGTCGGAGATGGACTTGAGCCACTGCGACAGCGCGGCCGGCTCCTCCGCGTGGATCACGTACCTGCAGGTTGGTGAGGCCGACGATGTTGTCGGAGATGGACTTGAGCCACTGCGACAGCGCGGCCGGCTCCTCCGCGTGGATCACGTACCTGCAGGTTGGTGAGGCCGACGATGTTGTCGGAGATGGACTTGAGCCACTGCGACAGCGCGGCCGGCTCCTCCGCGTGGATCACGCCCGACGTCACGTGCGGACGCGCGCCTCGCACCTGCGCCCGTCCACATACATTTTAATTTTTTTAAATAATAGTTATTTGTGCAACTGTTGTATAATAAGGGGTATTAAAACACGAATGTGTTCGCCTCGCGTGATCATAGTATCACATGAGTGTTTTAATACCTAATTATTACAGTCGCATAAAAGACTTTATCTACACCTATGATATGAATCCTCCTAACCATAAAAGGTTTCCATACAGTCAAGTTCGGTGTTGTACAGTGTCGTAAGAACTCTAAGTTATTTCATGGTAAGTTGAATTGCTGAATATTTAATAAAAACAAACTATGTATATATAGGCAATAATGAAATTTAGTACAACATTATAACTGTACAGTCTCAATGTACATAATTTTGCTTACACCGCGCATGCCACGGCTCGCGCGTTTACTTATATATCATAATAATTCAATTAGGTACCTACTTTTAGAGTGCATTCAACCTCACTAGGAGTAACACAGAAAGGAAGTGCCAACATCAACCTTTGTAACTTACTTATACAATATACTTTAAACTAACTGTGATTGTTTTGGTGATCTTCTGCTCCTGCACTCCACAACTATCAACTCTACTACAATACTACTACCACTACTTCCTCCCACACTCTACATTACTCTACAATAACAATCGTTTGGATGATATTATGGTTACTATGACATCAGTTGTTTTAATAATGGCAATAAGCTAACTGTTGCAGAAACTTTTATAGAGGATTTTTAAACATGGGTGTAGATAAATATATATGGACAAATTACACTGATTGAGCTAACCCCAAAGTAAGTTCGAGACTTGTGTTATGGGATACTAACTCAACGATACTATATTTTATAACAAATGCATATACAGCGCGTTACGGTAAGGGGGTGTCAACCCGAAACATCAATGTGATCAACTTTTACTATGGGACCAACCCTGAAATCGTAAAAAAAATCTGCAGCTTCATACATTTTGGCACAGTAGGTATTAAATCCTCCTATCCTTTCCAATTACCTTAAAGACAAATTCCAATTTCGAGTCATTGATCCCCGCCTGCGAACTTAATTAGATTCTTGACATACCTACTTCCTCTTCTCGAGCTTATGCAAAGTCATTTGCTGTCATGGCTGCTCATTTATGGAATGAATTACCATCTAGTATTAAAGATTCAACTACCTTGTATTCCTTTAAAGCTAGGGTTAAAAACTTTTATGAAGATTCCTGACCAGGATTTTTATTTATTTATAGATATATATATATATATATATATATATATATATATATATATATATATATATATATTATGTATTTTTATATATTTATGTTTACATGTATGTGTATGTACATTTATTTATAAATTTGGATGTATAGTTGCCCATAAGTGTTGTACAATGTTCCACCCTACTCAATGTCATTCTTTCCTTTGGTTTTGGGTTGACTGAAAGAGATCCCTTAAAGGGATAAGTCCGCCTTTGTAATGTTTTCTTTTGTATTTGTGTTGTATCCTTTTTGTTCAATAAAGAATTTACATAACATAGCATAACATAAATTTTGTATGGAGGTGAAGATTCTTTTTCACGGTTTCTGGGATGGTCCCATAGTAAAAGTTCTTCACATTGATAAGTATGTTTACTCTCTTTCGGGTTGATAAACATCCAAGATCCAGGACAATTTGAAAAAGGCCATTTTCAAATTTGCCCTGACCGGGGCTCGACCCCGGAACCTCGTGAGTGGCGGATTAGCGTGGTGACCACTACGCCACATAGGTGATCAATTTTATTATTTATTGATATTACATATACTTTTATGATACTTACACCCCTTCATTTAAAAATACAACCGTTTGCTAAACCTATTTTAGATAAAATATGTTTTGTCTCGTTCTTTCAATTTCAAATATTAAAAAGAGGGAAAGGGACAAAACGAGTTTAAACTTAAATAGCTTTAGCAAACTGAAATTTTATTTTAAGAATATGAGGGATAGAGTATATTCAGAACAGTAAGCAAATAATTAAAACATTAACTTTTACATAATAACGGGTATTACAATACGAACGTATGTTAAAGAGGCATTTCACATTTGATTGGCTGTCTCATTTTTTAATAGTCTTTAAAAAATGTTTGATTGTGCGAGCGAGACAGCCATCCGAATTTGAAATGCCCCTTAAAAACCTTTAATAAATATTTTAATACCTATTAATGTGCAGTTTCATACATTACTTTATGTAAGCTACTAAGTAAGGTTTTAAAATTACTAAAAAAATTATAAATGATGCCAAAATACAGCATTGCACCGCGTTTGAATAAAATACTCCAAGATATAACGCAACGTAATCCTATTTTTAAATTTTGGTATTTCAATTAGATTAAATTTTCAACAAGTCAAGTTTATTAAATCAAAAGCTGCCCTAGACTGGTTTATGACAACTATTTTACTATTATGAGCATTGTGGATCATTTACACAGTGCGAGCTGCTGCTTAGCCAGTAGACTACTCGGCTTGTCTACTCGTACGGCAATAGTTCGGCTAGCCTTTATCTACACGACACATAGTAGCTGCTGCCCAGTTTTGCGTGTTGTGCATCGCGACGCTCGTACATCACACAAAAAAAACACAGGTACTGCTAACTCTCTTGCTGGCACTGGCGAGCTATCGCGCGTCCAAACGATGCGAGTGATGACCGAGACGCTATGCCATGTGCCAGTTGCGAGGCGAGTGAAAACAAAAATGTTGAAGTAACTCGGAAAGAACTACAGTCCAATTAGCACCTACGAGTTACTCGTAAGTTACGACCATACAGTGCGAGTTATTGCAGTACTCGTTATTACTCGGCAGGCTGACTCGCACATTGTCTCGCAATGTGTAAATAAGCCATAAATTTCTCTTGTAGTACTATGTTTGCTTACCTCAAATGCACCCGGCCGGAGTTTATCTGTTCCTAAAACGTATCTCGTCACGTAACCCATCATTAGCGGCACTGGAATGCAAACAAACGAGAGATAAAAATTCGTTTTAAATAATGAAAATGCTCATGTTTAGTATCTTTTCGCCGTTGCGGCGTCGGATTTTGTTAGTATTAAGGCTCATTTAGATGGTACAGGTTTCTTGCCTGTTGCATATTGTCGAAACGCAGAATGTTCGCGAGCAAAAAATCGCGGAACTTCGCCAAAATGATGCAAGCTACACTAGGCCTTATGTGTAGAGTTGTTTGGCAAGTTCCACACGCACATACTGGCGCCTCGACGTTTCGGCGAGGCGTAAAGGTGAACGAGTGCGCACCACTGCAGTTCATTTCGAGCTACGAAAGCGAACCGAAGCGAAGAAAGCCTACTCTAGTGCGGCAAGTGGAAGTACCTGAGACAACCTCAGCGAGATACCTGGACCTCAGCTGCTACACGATCTTCACGTGTCAAATTAGGGTTCCGTAGTGAATAAAGACCCTCATACGAAGTTTTACGTTTTCTCCAAATTTCGAACCCCAGTTTCTTAACAATATCATTATGATTAAAGAACGTAACTATTTGTATGGCTAAATTTTCGTTTAAACCATGAAAGTTATCTATTGCTTCAATAAAATGGTATGCAACACGCAAGAGAGTTGCATCGTCTAAATGGGCGCTTGTTACGCCGCCACGGCGACGTGTGTAAGGGGCATTTCAAATACAAGTAATAAAGCATTTACACGTATTTGAAACGACCCTTATACAATAGGGATGTGGAGTAAAAGTTTTTTTACTCATTACTTTGAAAAGTATTGTATACGTATTTTTTCTTTTCTCTGATTAGCAAATAATGACAAAGATACAGCGCATTTAAATTTTGTGCGATGTCACGATTAGCTCCGGTTTTGAATCAACGGTTTCGTCAATCACCTCCACGCCGAAAATTCGAAACGCTGTACCTTTGTGAACTTTTACTGCTTTGTTAAACGAAAAAATATGGGTCGCTTATTTTCGGATAATGTAGTTGATAGACTAAATAACTAAATTCCCTTTTATTATTCTTGATTTGTGCAAAGAGAAATTTGTTTAATACAACGCATAACGGTTTGATTTTCAAATATGTTTCAACTTGTATAAAAACGGTCGCAACGAGTAGTTCAATTTTGTGCGGACCGCCGTACTGTGAACTATTCGTTTATGTAGTGTGCTTGACCATGACTCTTAATTGTAATTATTGTTTTAGATTTAGATCGGAAAACTATTACAATGACTGTTTGTTTCAGTTGGATGATAAGCCCAGATGGACACGGAATATTTGTGTGGGCTAGAGGGTTAGAAGGGAGGGAAGGTAGAAATTTAAGAGAATTCATACTCCACCGACAAGAGCATAGTTCTTAAGTAATATAGGTAGATATAGGTTGAAACTTATGGATGAGGGCGTGGTGGGGCGCTGACTTATCGTCGCATTTTTAATAAGGCCTGCGCCTTATTAAAAATGCAACGATAAGTCAGCGCCCCACCTCGCATTTCTCTTGCTCCGTTATATATTTTACCAAGGCCACATCCCTATTGCCGGCGACCGTTTGCGTCACACGACGGCGACCGTCACAGTCGCCACGTCAAGGACCGTGACGTCGCAGTCGTAATGTCGGCCACCTAGTGCGGTAACTCACCAGAGACCACGTCGACCCACTCGGTCTTGGTGGCGAGGGAGACGTTGTTGTGCGCGCGGTCGGAGGCCGCGGAGGAGGGCCGCGAGCGCGGGGCCGAGCCCGCGCGGGACGCGGGCCGGCTGCCCTCTTCCGCAGAGCACCACGCGCTCTGCGACAATGCACAATGTTATTGCCACAGACCAGAACAGCACTACTTACTTCCGTGGTAATTGCACATGCAAATTAAATTAGACAGTTTATTCTGACGTCATAGCAAACAATTTGGATTTGTATGAAATATAGACTAATGACTTCATAGTTTCTTGGAGTCAAATAGCGCTCTTAAGGGGCTACATGAATTTTCCGGAGTCCAGTGCTGCCCCCATTTGAAATAAATCTTTAGATAGGAAACGGAGATTTCATTTAAAATTTGGTCTTGATCAGACCCTAGATAACCCTTCAAACTATTTTATGAAGTTTACTGTTTAAAGTGAGAACATAAAGCTTTTCTACGCACATTTGAGGAAAACGGCAACTTTTGGCTGATGTGCGTAGAAAAGCTTCACGTTCTCACTTTAAAGTGTAAACAATAGTTCATAAAATAGTTTAAAGGGTTATCTAGGGTATAAATCAAGACAAAATTTTAAATGAAAACTTCGTTTCCTTTCAATAGATTTATTTAAAATGGGGGCAACACTGGACCCCGGAAAATTCAGGTAGCCCCTTAAGCTTGAGAAGGTTAAGTTAGTCGCAGGCTCTAACTCACAGGTGGGCGCGGCCTCAAAGCAAGTTGTCACACCTATCACTGTGTTCGGGCGAAGCAGTGAGGTGAAATGCACGATAAATTCATAGTAAACCGAGCGCGTACTAATATACGTAAAGTCCTTTGGTAAATGGGGTTTTATGCGAAAACTACTGAATTAACCAATCACAAACCTATACAGTCTTATTATAAAAAAGGCCATAATCGTGGTTTAGTCCCGTATTATCTTAGTCGGGGTTTAGTACGGTAACAAGCGATAAATCTACTTTAGACTTTCTTTTATTAAAAAACTATATCATAATCATGGCAGTTTTAACACATTTCCTGGATATCATAATAATTTATTATCAGCCATCAAGTAAAATTTCGGATTTACTAAAATTTCACAATAATTTTTATGTTTTGTTTTGATTTCTGTCACGGTTTTGAGGTTAATCGTAGCTTAAACTAGCCTCCTAGCTGGTTTATCTTTAGGCCGAGGATCGTCCTCAGAACAAAACATAAACTTTGTTTTATAATAAGATTTTCCTTGTTACATAGTTTAGATCGACTTTAAAACTCGATCTATCTATAAACCTTGTTTTATAATAAGACTGATAAAGTTAATTAAATCGTAGATAATTAAACTGTATCGGTGCAGACTTAGTTTTAAAGATTTAACGCTTCTTTTATTACTTATTTACGCCAAAGGTTGCGAAAAATTAAGCAAAAAAAAAAAATAATTAATCTTTGATGGCTTATAACTTCGAATGAACTAGTATAAGAAATTATGACTCCATTTTTGAAGCCTGACAGTGGAGGAAATCCCCTCCGAAATTTGTATAGAGAAAGTATCGACTCAACCTCAGTATCAGTTTTTTTTGATTTTAGGTTTATTGCAATAATAAACCAAAAACCCCTTCATCAAATTAAAAATAAATGCAACACCGACCGTGGTCCGCACTTAGATAGGTGGCATTAAAATTTCTTGAACTCCTCCGTGCTTCGAAAGGCACGTTGAAGCCGTTGGTCCCGGCTGTCATCATTGTATGGCAGTCGACAAGCTATGTCAGATGCCTTAAGGTAGCTTGAAAAATCTGACACCAGTGTTGGACACTTACACACACACTTAGAACAAATATTTTTAAATAAATTAATCATCAATTAAGTCAAGACAAATGATATTATTTTCTGACGTTTTATTTAATTAATATTACCAAATAATTTATTTTTGGCCCAGAAAAGTACCGAGTTAGGTATTTCAAATAACAAATATCCAAAAAAAAAAAAACAAAAAGAATCATTAGAATGTAGGTATAATTCGGACATTTATACCCTTTCACTTGCTCTTTTGACCTAACCTTATCCTATTTGATGTGAAGTCAGTTCTCTTCTCTTCGTCATTTTTCGCCAAGTACTTCATTAAAATTTAAAAAAAGTTAGAATTACACAGAACGGCCGAATGACCGACGAACTGTGAGCCAATCATAAGCAGTTACACAATGTACGTATGCCTCAAAACGAAAACACGGGAAGCCCAAAAAGATAGAGATATAAGCTTGACTTCTACTGCAGCGAAAGCACTCGATCAAGAGTCGAAACGCTGGAAAAAATACCTATGCAAATGGTGGGTTATTTATGGGTCATTTACTTTATTAGCTTATTTTTGTGTTTACTGCTAGACAAAGGTATCTCCTTTATTTTCCAGTGATCCCTGTCTGTCTCCACGTCTCTGGCTTCTACAATGCGTGAAGACCTAATTTTCTTGGGGTTTGGTTGGAGCAAAGAAAATAGCGGCCCGCCTGTTACAATTCCTTTATTCGCATCTGGTGTACATACATTCGTTGGGTAAAGTACAGTGTCCGGCACACTAGTGCCATCTTTCTAAATATGTATGAACTTGTGGAGGTTGGAAAGGTGTTTGCTAAGCGAGCCGCGTGTTAGTGTAGGCACAACGCCCTAGATGGCGCTGTGTGTAATTTTGGCTGCTGTCGCTAGACATTGTCCATTGCAGCCTCTGCGATTCCCTCATGAAACTTTCAACGTTGACTCGCCGTCTCCCTCGTGGTCTTCCCCTACGCCTGCGCCCTGGCTCCCACAAGGTAGTTCTCGGGCCCATTTATCAGGATGCATACTGTATACATTCCCATTTAAATTTGGCCGCTAGACATGTGAGCTGAAAATAAAATAGTTGGAAATTCTTACTAACTTGCCACCCTCCGTTGGTCTGCTCGGCCGACTTCTCGGAATTGCAGTTGGCGTCCACCGCGTTGTTGTGTAAAGATGGATGGTCGTCGCCCGTACTGCTGTCCGTGTCTGACGCTCCGTCAGCTGGAAATGACATTAGAGTTTACCACGGGCAGCACTAGGTGGCAGCACTGAGGAATTAGGTTTGGCCAAGTGCGTGTCGGGCCACGCGCAGTAGGGTTCAGTAGTTACGAACGCCAACTTTGAGTTCATGCCACTAAGAACGTCTAAAAACTAATTTTCTATTGAATTTGTATGAAATTTTCCTTTTCCGAGTACAAAATGTACTCGGAAAAGGAAAATTTATAAATAAGTTAATCGCCTATTACTTTTTCATTTGTAAACTCTACTTAGCTCTGATAGTTTTCCTTTAAATTTTGTTGTATATCCTATAGCTGTGAATTTTTTCACGTGTCCATACATAACCGTGTAGCAGATAGAGGGCGGGGGGACACTGCACTCTAACAATTTCTTTCACTTTAAAAGCAAATATTTAAAATCGAAAAACGGTGTTCACAAACTCGCAATATTTTTAAAAGACCAATTCAACAATACCCAACATAATTGGTAAGTCGAGAAAAAAAAATAACTTTTCACTTTACTTGTTTGGGAGCTACCTTAAAAAAAATTGTTTCAACCAATTCCAATATTTTATTTTACCTTTTTTTTCGCCTGATTAATATACATATTCTTGCCAAATTATTTTATTGTAATAATTAAATATAATTATATTTTGTTCGATATTAGTAAATATCGATCAAAAATGGCGGGATACGATGTGAATTCGAATAACCAATAAGTTCCTTTTTTAAATTACGGAGCTGTAGTAGTGAAACGCGCGTACATGACAATGTTCTCTTGTTGAAATTCATAACGAATGTTTGATGATTAAAGGATCGATTTGCGTTGCATAATAAAATTTAGTACAACATTATAATACTCGTTTGGGTGTTATAATGGTTACTATGACACTGGATGTTTTAATGTTGGCAATAAGCTAACTGTTTCAGAAACTTTTATAGAGGATTTATAGCATGGGTGTAGAGAAAATGGTTTAATATTTTTATTTTTTCAATTGATCATACCTTGTTTCTGGAGAAATGGGGTAGCAGCCCGGTAATGTTTCACAGTCAGGACAACGATATCGCCGGCATTCCTTAGGATGTTGACGGCATCGTCGTGTTTGCAGGCCGTTATGTACTCGCCGTTCACTGAAAACACAATTTTATTTGCTAGACAAATTAATAAATCCCCCAAATGTCTAGAACACCATCTAGTGACGAGTAGCGACTCTACCGAAGTCGTATTGGTAGTTTCGCAAGTCATCACTTGATAGATATCCGTAGCGCCATCTATTATTGGCTAGAGAAAGCTCTGACTTTTAAGCGTATTCAATAACTTTTAACCCTTTCACCGCGGGACTTTGTATCAGTTGACGTGCCCCCAGCGCAAGGGGTAGTAAATCTAAATATATATAACTCAAATGTGACTGACTGACTGACATAGTGATCTATCAACACACAGCCCAAACCACTGGACGGATCGGTTTGAAATTTGGCATGCAGGTAGATGTTATGACGTAGGCATCCGCTAAGGATTTTGATCAACTCTACCCCCAAGGGGATAAAATAGGGGATGAAAATTTATATGAAACTTTGTCAATTTTAAACCGATCGGGCTAAGACTTTGCATGCATAAAGCTACTATGACGTAGGCATCCCCTAAGAAAGGATTTTGATAAATTACACCCCTACGCGAGCGAAGCCGCGGGCAAAAGCTAGTCTAAAATAAATACCTACCACCAGAAAGGGACGTGGATGCGTCTTTCCGTTCTATACAAGGCCAGAACGCAGCCGGTTGAAACTAATCGAGTATAGATCGGAAACCACTTGTTTACTAATGCCTTCCAATCTATACAAGTCTATTATAGTACGCAAATACTCCCGTATACTTCGTAGTGACCTAACTCATTACCTTACTCCATAATATACAGTGCCAGTACGCATACGGACTAATCGTGAATAGATCGGAGTTAAGACGAAGTGGTAGCTAAAGTGGCGCCCTCATTTGAAATAAATTGTTTAAAACTAAATATGGTGAATTTAAAAATTTGATTTGTATCACTGCCTAGAAAGACCTTTAAACTATTTTATGAATAACCTTAGAAATTATTACTAATAGTCCGTCTAGTTTTAAAACTGTTTTTCACCAAAATTGGCCACTTTTGGCGAAAAACAGTTTTAAAACAAGACGGACTGCCAATATTACTTTCAAAGGTTATTCATAAAATAGTTTAAAGGTCTTTCTAGACATTTATACAAATCAAATTTTTAATTATCACCATATTTAGTTTTAAACAATTTATTTCAAATGAGGGCGCCGCTTTAGCTACCACTTCGTCTTAAGCGTGCTACATTTTAGACTCCGAATTATACGCGAGCAGTCGCATGCTCGCCATTTTGAACTATTGTCCTCTCTTTCTATTGCACGGTAATTCATATTAGCGCCTCTATTCTATTTTTATCAAAATATGAATGATCATATTATCGTTGATAAAAACTCTAACATGACTCCAGTATACCCAATACCCATAGACAAGACTAGTGATAACTGTACACCGTCAGAACAGCCGCCGCTCAATTCAATATCTGATGATTCTGTTTTTTCTGACACTTACAATGACTACTAATAATTGTAAGCAGTGTTTTGTTCTCTCTGTGCAATAACATTTCATTAAATAAAAATATCATTTAATAGCCATTTTTATGTATTTAATCCTATTAGTAAAGTTCTATCAATAAAGTTCATAGACCATTACATTCATAGATTACATATTTCACTAAACGTGTTTTTGTAACTTGCACTTCTTGTCAAGCGTAACGTAGCGATGTAGTGTAGTTCGGAACCGAGACGCACGTATTCACGTTTTATTTTATTTTATTTTATTCAATGGGAACAACAAACAGCTACATTATAAATACAAATACATTAAACATTTTACATAAAGAGACTTATTAATAACGTAGCCCACAACGTTATTCACATAATAACAAATGGTAATCAGGACTATTAACAACATATAAGCTAACTAATTAGTTAATTTAATTAATTTGAAAAAACGCATGCGTACACACATAAATTTTATGAAACAAATTACATAAGAGGATGTTTTATAGAAAATTATAGGATTTTAATGTCAATAATAAATAACATGTACCAAAATAAAAGTAAAAAGTAAAATAAAATAAAATAAAAAAACAAAACGAGGAAGGCCAGTTATGAAGGAGTTAGTTTTTGATGAACTAGATTTTTAAATTTACACATACAGTGTCTAAAAATATCGATATCTACAAAGTCACTATTGTAAGATTCCATCATACGATGCAGAGGTGCTCTATGTCCACTGTTCGTACGACATCTACTAATATCGAACAGGGGACGAGGTCGAACCTCCCTCATTACAGCTTTCCTGGGTACATTATAGCACAATCCATTCACAATTTCATTACAATCAAAGAGGTTGTTAACTATTTTGTACAGGGTAGATACTTCAAGGTATTTGCGTCTGTCACTAAGTGTGAGCAAGTTATATTTATCGAGTAACATAGAATAGGGTAAGTAGCGTTTGAAACACCTGTAATGCACGTTACGAGTTATACACTAGCAGTACGCAAAATTCGTGTATACTTTGTAATCACAGATTTGAAAATAACATTACAAAATATACTCGATCAGTTCACTATGGCTGCGTTCTGGCCTTGTATAGAACGGAAAGACGCGATGTGGATACATAAGTGCAAGCATTTTTTTTTTGGTCGCGAGCGTCGGAGCTCGCGGAATGGGCACGACAATGTTTGTCGGATAAATCCGACGTTCGCGGTGAAAGGGTTAAACGGCTCAACCGACTTTCATCAAACATAGTTAAGAAACACCGCAAGGAAACTTGCTTTCACGTAAAAAACTGCATCGAAATCGATCCATCCGTTCGAGCGCTAGGAACAGACAGACATTTGCGACAACGACAAACTTATAACACCCCTCTTTTTGTCAAGGGTTAAAAACGTAAAGCTTAGGTGAATGCCATGCAGAAGTGCTGAAAGCTGCTGGAGCCAAGTTTAAAAATATAAAAAAATGCTATATTTTTTATATTTTTAAACTTGGCTCCTATTTTCACATTTATGTTTTTGGTGGGTATATCATTACTTTTTACAAAGTATCAGAAAAAAGAAATTTTTGATACTACAATTTTGATACGCGCTTTACTAATAATATTGACTAAATACACTTTTTTTAATACACTTTTCCTTTGTATACGCGTAATAAGTCTACCTAAGATCACAATTAAGTGAATCAATGTAATTTTTCCCGTTTTTTTAAACTTCATTATATCAATAGCTACATCGTTTAAATTTTGGATGCAATATAAGCTAAAGGACAATTTATGTGCTAAATTTCATATTTTCAAGTTAAATAAATTTAGAGTTGTGAAGGGGTCAAAAGTAACTCGAAATGGTTCGTGTAAATATACAAACGTCTGTTGCGTTGCCAGTTCCTTTCTTTGAACTTGGCTCCGACTTGCTGCCGCGCGTCTAGATGACAAACAATAAGTCTGTGAACAGTGTGATGCTTTTGTTTCCCTATAAAGAGGCCACATTAACGACTCTGTTGACATTACTTAACAGAATTACGTCACGCTTCGTAGATAATTTCTGTCTCGAGATAGCCACGTAGTTGCTATCTCGAGACGGAAATTATCTCACAGCGCCCCGATTAGTACGGAACCACAAATAGATTGTACAGTTACGACATGATCTGGTAAGCGTTATTTACTTATGCAATACACCGTGCATGCAATGCATGATACCGTCAACAATTCATGTGGATTTAATTCTCTGTCCCGAGAACGGGTAGACGCCAGCATAATCGCGTTAATTTTGGTTTGCCGTCATACAAGTTACCGTCAACATTCGTTACTTATTCGCATGTGGTCTGAATATCATAAAATTCGCCAAGAAACATAAACCCATGGAGGTTACATAATTTTTAAATTAAATGTTAGGGTTCCGTACCCAAAGGGTAAAACCAGGACTCCGCTGTCCGTTTGTCCCTCACCAGACTGACGGAAGGATGGACGGAGAGCGAAGTCTTAGTAATAAGGTCCAGTTTTTACCCTTTGGGCACGGAACCCTAAAAATAAAAGTAGAATAAAAAGTAAATTGTTTATTTAGTAACTATAAGAAACTGTATCGCTGTTGTTGTATCAATAAACGAAAATTCGTGGGGGTAATTCGAAGTCATGGTAGCACAATTGGTAGTGCGCTCACGGCGTTAACGCGCGGAACGCGGGTTCGAATCCCACTCGTGGCGAAATTTTTCAACACAGTTTTAATATCGATAATAATACGAGCATTTTAATGCTGTTAAAAATCAAAAAATTAAACAAAAATAAAAAAAAAACGGGTTGCACTCCGGGAGTGCCGGCAGAAGTGAAAATTTGAATATTAACGTTGTGCATTTTTAATATTTTGAAATGGTTAGAGAATAATTTTGCACAAATTGCTTTAATTATCAGTATAAAAGTACTATCATTTATGTGGTAGAATACAATACTTTTTTATTTACAGCATGCCACGCGCAAGCGCCCTGCGCCGCCTAAACGTAACAGCAAGCGCAGGCATACATTTTAGCCGCGCCGTAGAAAGAGAGGGGGATACTTCCTCTCCTACGCCGCGCCGGCTGTCTTCTCTCCATCCGTCTTACGAATTTTCGATCAGGTCATGTGTCATGACGCGAGTTTAACATTTTTTACCCATTACAAAAAAAGTGTATAACGTCGCTAAAGAAGTTTTCACTTTAAAATAGCGTTAAGCGACATAAACGTGACAATATCCACTATTATACCCTAGCTGAAGCTGTGCAGCCAATCAGCAATGCAAATTGTCTGTCTCGAGACGTTAATTGGGAACAATCAGCATGAATACCGAGCTATTTCATTATGCATTGTCATTTCTCATAAACAAGTTAGTTGATAGTTTGTGCATTTATATGCTTCTAGGTATCAACTAGGTGTAACCCGCGTGGTTAAAGGGTATTTGAACACATATTCTGGGATACAAAGCATTCTATGTGGCCTGGTAATAAGTTTTACATATATACCAATTTTCATTCCAATCCGTTAAGGGGCTACCTGAATTTTTCGGGGTCCAGCGCTGCCCCCTTTTGAAATAAATCATTTGAAAAGAAACAGAGATATCGTTAAAATTTGGTCTTGATCAGACCCTGGATAACCCTTCAAACTATTTTATAAACTACTGTTACCTGTTTAAAAAGAGAACGTGAAGCTTTTCTACGCACAATTGCGAAAAACGGCCACTTTTGACGTATGTGCGAAGAAAAGCTTCACGTTCTCACTTTAAAATGTAAACAGTAGTTCACAAAATAGCTCTATATTTAGATTGTCTCTTAAACGCAAAATAATATTAAAAGGAAAATATTTTTTTAGAAAGACTTCATTAAAATCTTTCTGAATATACATTTTTGACGACCTCCGTGGCGTAGTGGTCATCATGCTAGTCCGCCACCCAGAGGTCCCGGGTTCGATCCCCGGTCAGGGCAAGTTTGAAAATGTCCTTTTTCAAATTGTCCTGGGTCTTGGGTGTTTATCTATGTATGTATTTGTTATCTATTATAGTATCGTTGAGTTAGTAACCCATAACACAAGTCTCGAACTTACTTTGGGGCTAGCTCAATCAGTGTAATTTGTCCCTATAAAAAAAAAAACATGTTGATATTATTTCTAAGAGAAAATTCAAGATATAGGTAGAAGGGCCGGCCCAGGATCTCGTTGGCTCACTGTATGTAAGTTAGGAAGCTTTGCGGAAATCAAGACTTTAATACATACAAAATGGAACTAATTTCTTATCTTAGGCGCTCACATTTGAAATATTCTTTTTTTTTTCAAAAACGTTAATCCAACTTTTTTATGTGAATGTTTAAATTCATAACATTGTTTTTCAGTACAGAACACTGTTCATCATCATCATCATCATTTCAGTCGCATAACGTCCACTGCAGGACATAGGCCTCTCCCAAGGATTTCCAAGATGACCGATCCACTGCGGCCCGCATCCAGCGAATACTCTTGTTCTAAAAGGGTCGCCGAAAGAAGACTCAAAATTTCGGTTTGGGGCGAACTGGTTACATCAGAAGTCCTGCCATGGTCAAAAGAAATTTCCAAGAACAAACCAAGCCAACAATTTAATTCGTTGATAGTAAAGTCGTTAAGATAAAACTATGAACTTCGATCAACAAACTATGAATGACTAAGGCATTGTGTGTAATGGAAAAAGAACAATGGAAGCGACATGAATAGCATCAGACTATAAAATAGACGACAAGATTCTATGACCTACTTAGCAATACTTTATGTAGCTCTAAACAAAAGTCATGATAAGTCTTTGCATATTTCGTCTTGGAACTCTTAAAAGGCGTTAAGGCCTACGCCCATGGCATAAACTTATCGCCGACGCCACTTCGAATCGACTCACAATAATATGAACTTTATCATGTTATCCTCAGGGTATACATTTTAAAAACGTTTAAAGTCGAAAATCGCGTGACGTAATTAAGACGAAGTGGTAGCTAAAGTGGCGGCCTCATTTGAAATAAATTGTTTAAAACTAAATATGGTGATAATTAAAAATTTTATTTGTATCATTGTCTAGAGTCTAGAAAGACCTTTAAACTATTTTATGAATAACCTTTGAAATTATTACTAATAGTCCGTCTGCCAATATTACTTTCAATTTCTAGACAGTGATTCCAATCAAATTTTTAATTATCACCATATTTAGTTTTAAACAATTTATTTCAAATGAGGGCGCCACTTTAGCTACCACTTCGTCTTAAGAGGAGAAAAACAAAAAACGAAACTTTGAAAATTATGAGGCAGTGGTTATTCATCTGTCCAGCAGGATGAAGTTGCGTCACGGAATAAGTACTAGTACTCACGTACAGACGGCACACTCAGAAAAGAAATTCAAAGAAATATCTACTTAATGTGGTTAGCGCTATGGTTTAATTTAGCTCGCGTCAGATCTCCTCACCTCTTTGTTTAGATACCTAGACATCCATTGCAAGCCAATTTCATTCTAATTACTCAGGACAAACAATTCATATAGGTAAGTTACTGAATTTCCCACTGCGGAGTGGTCGCCGCGCGCATAGAATATTTTCGATACCTACATAAATGGGTAATGACACATGCCGGATTTCCTTGAGAATATCATACCTTTGATGACGGCATCTCCAACAAACAGCTGGCCAGTCTGGTCCGCCGCCTGGTCCTTGTATATCTTGGAGATGAGGATCGGCAGCTTGTGTTCCGCACCACCTTTTATGCTGAGCCCAAGACCGCCCACCTTCTGCCGGGTTATTTGGACCATTCGCTCCTGCAACGATAATAGTCACTAGTTGGTTAGTTTGTTATTTATTTGTACCAAAAACATTATAAATAGGACTAAAATTGCTTATTGAAGTGGCAATGGGCGGGGCACATAGCGCAGAGAACCGATTGCCGATGCCGATAAAGGTTCTCGAAATGTGGACACGTACCGGCAAGCGCACCATAGGACACACATCTGCTAGATAGTCGAAGACTTGAACAAGGTTGCAGGAAAGTACTGGATGCAGGCTGCTTCCGATCGGTCATTTTGGAAATCCTTGGAGGAAGCATACGTCCAGCAGTGAACTTCCTGTGGCTAATATGATGACGATGATGAGGACTAGAATTAGAAAGGTTAATAACCTCAAATTTCTTTTTCCAACTTATGGCACACCATCATGCTAAAAATGGCCTTTGAGTGTTGCGACCCTGTTCTCAGTCTGCTACACTTAATGCTCAGTCTGCTCCATGGGATGGAGATGTGAAAGTGTGCATGTATTACCCTAGCATGCGGCACACTCTTGTCCTTGGGCGGCTGCACTGGCACGGTGACCTCTCGCTGGATCGTCACCGCGTCCATGGTGAGCACGAGCCGCGCCGGCCGTGGGCGCGACTTGCCGTCCGACACCTGCACCATGCCTGTGCGGATCTGGAACGAAGGTTTCTTTACACTACAAAGTAGGTACTACACTACACTCTATCAACCAATCCGGGCTTAATTGCAGAAAAATATCCTTGAGGAAAATAAGTACAAAAGAAAAATTATGCCACGGTAATATTATACTATCTACTTATTTTTGAAGTGAAAACTTCTTTAGCAGCGTTGTACACTGTTTTTGGTATGGGTAAAAAATGTTCCACTCGCGTCAGGGCGTCAGGGCGTCAGGACACGTGATCTGATTGAAAATTCGTAAGACGCGCGGCGCGGCGTAGGAGAGGAAGTATCCCCCTCTCTCTTGCGCCTGCTGTTTTGTTTAGGCGGCGCAGGGCGCTTGCGCGAATGTTCGTGTGTGTTTATGTTACAGCGTGCCACGCGCATCCATGGAAATGCACAACGTTAATATTCAAGTTTTCACTTCTGCCGGCACTCCGGAGTGGATCTCGTCGTTTTTTTTATCATGAGTTTACTAGTTTTTGGACTTTTATGAGTTTACTAGTTTTTGGACTTTTTTGAAGTGTTTCCGCACATGATAAAAAAACTTTTTGAATTTATTTACGTAATTTAAACAACAAATTTTACAAACACAATGATCTCAGGTTAAACATATCCCATCAGAAACTTATGTCAGGATTTTTTTTATTAATTTGTTTAGAGCAACAAATAGGCTATTAAAATACATATAGGTGTGTATGTATAATAATAAAATAATTGGCCAAGTGCGTATCGGGCCACGCGCAGTGTAAGGTTCCGTATGTGAATGCCAACTTTGAATTCATGCCACTTAAAACGTCTAAAAACTAATTTTGTATTTAATTTGTTTGAAATTTTTCTTCTCCGAGTACATTTTATAAGTTGATCGCCTATAACTTTTTTATTTGGAAACCCAACTTAGCTTTGATAGTTTTCCTTTAAATTTCGTTATATATACTATAGCTGTGAATTTTTTCACGTGTTCATATATAACCGTTTAGCAGATAGAGGGGGGGGGGACGACACTTGACTCTAACAAAAAGTTTCACTTTAAAACCAAATATTTCAGAAACGGATCCCTAAATCTAGGTGTTTGCAAGCTCTATTACATAATATTTTTGAAAGACCTATTCAACGGTACCCCACATGATTGGTTAGTCGAAAACATAAAATTGACTTTTGACTTTACTTGTATGGGAGCTACCCTAAAAAATTTTTTTAAATATTTAATTTTACCACTTTTTCCGCATAATTAATACAAATACTTATACCAAGTTTCAGCTTTCTAGTACTTATAGTCGCTGAGTAAAACCGCGGACGGACAGACAGACAGACAGACATGGCGAAACTATAAGGGTTCCTTGTTTACTATGGAACCCTAAAAAAGATAAACATCTCCATGAAAAACTAATTAAAAAAAGAAATGTGGTGTCGTGGGACACCAGGTAGGAAAGAAGTTCCTTCGGCTAATGTAGAATCGACACAATTTGCAAAAGAAAAATCGTGCTTAAAGGAAGAGAAAGGTATTATACACTACTCGCTTGTGTATACGACTGTCGCACCTGCGCACGTCTCATTTAACGGTTTTATCTAACGAGGTCATCCTTATGGTTTTACTATCACATTTTTTCAGTTTGGCCGCGCAGCAAAATCCCTATCTCCTCCAAGCCTGCCGTAAGGAACTTCGTTCCAAAAACTAAATTACTTGGCAATACCAACTTCTTCACAAAGTGACAATAGTGTCTCAAATGGCTATAGGAAAAGTATGCTACACATGCCTTTGTTTGTCAGTTTGTTTTAGCTCAACTAAGCTATTGCCATGCCCTTATATGAGAGTATCACCATAGGAAGTGGCATTCATAGACCAAAACTTTCACACAACCTTAGGTGTCTCATAAACTCTGGGCTCGAAGACAGCAAAGCTTAGAATGCAACCTAGTATGCAATAAGAAGAAAGTGCGAGTATATTTACCATTAGCCCCTACACATAAATTGGGCTATAGGTACTTGCTCAACTAAGTTATAAGGTCGTACATATCAGATTGGAAAAAACTCAACTGTAGAACTTTGGCCCTGTGGGATTTGTTTCTCAACCTTACCGATGCAGGGAGGGCAGTCAGAGGGTAGCAAAGGGTGTGCAAGGTCGAGGGACTTCTAGGGTCCATCCAGGGTCTATATATGTGTATATTTAGGTTAGGTTAGGACCCCAAATTTTTGATCAAAATTTTTCTATACTCCTGGACCTTGCACACCCTTATCTTCACTGCGATGGAGGGCTGATGCATGACCACCTCCACCAACCAAAAACTGGACTAATACTTTAATTAATAATTTATAAAGTATTTGCACAAAATACAGAAATAAGCACTTCTCACATAAAATAAATTGGGTACCTAATTCCTAAATGGAATGGAAAAGTTGATAACTATATTTTGCAACATACCTTCTCATCTTTCTTCTCCTCAATAGGCGTCATCATTGTGAAACATACACACCATAACGAAATAACAATAATTCAACTATTCAGTCAACACATCACAAAAATCTTATTGTATCATGTTTTATCACCAACTTTTCCATTGCACAATTGTAAAGGCCTTAGATTTCTTATCAGATGTCCATCCTAATGAATCTGCAAGCTCTCGTGTAATGATTTTATTAAATATTTACGAGTTACACATTACAAACACGAAAAACAGGTCACTGGCTTACGATAAATCAATATAGGTGAATGGTACCAAAACAACTCGTAAAACACTTTATAACCACTCGGACCGTGGAATACACTCGCAGGAATTATGTTCCCACGATAACTGACATTGTTCTCAAGATTTCCTTTGCAGGAAATTATTCAAGATACGGCTCTTTGATGCAAAATGTTTATTTTAATTTAATTCCTCTACATAATCCTCTGCGTCTGCCCTAAAGTAAAATCTGAAGTAACTAGTGATTGACACAATAAGGAAGTCACTAGTCGATTCGATATATTATGAATCGATCGACTATAACTTAGTGTTACAAATGCGGAGCGCTATTGTCTATAGAGCAGTAACTTATGAATATATTTAATACTTTGAAATCGTTTACCTACCTAGTACTTACGTACAGAAGTCTTACTCTAAAAAGAAATTCAAAGAAATATCTATTCAATGTTATTTTTTTTTAAGCGAAAATGGACATATGAAGAAAAAAGAAGGTAAAATTAATTAAAATGGACATTAAAATTGGAACAATTACTAAAATTAAAAGTAAATGGCTGTTATTTCATCATTATGGTGAATCGTACTATTGTATTTAACGTATAAAATAATTATAAAGTTAAACTAAAAAAACTAAATTTAAAATCTAAACTAATATCTAAATAACAATTAAATTTAAATCTAAATTAAACTATATTAAAAATCTAAGTGTGGTTCATGTGGCATGGTGCCAAGAACACTGGCTGCATTCCCGCGCTGAATGGCTACTGCAATCTTCTGCGCAAGATATGAGCCAGCCCTCTTGTCACCAGCGGCGTCAAAAAGAGAAGGTGTTATTTTTTTGATAATTTTTATTTGTACTTGGCTCCCACGGACCAAAAGTTTCGACGCCAAGCGGAACAAAAATATACTCCTTAGATAACGACGAATATTTTCGCCGCTTGGCGTCTTCTGAGGCTTCAGCCGCGGCTCCAGCCCTTGACATCGTCGCCCCGAGGCGAGAGGGGGCAACCGTGTCAACGCATGTCGCGTCCCACACGAGTGCCCTCCCCCGCTCCCAAGGGACGAGGATTAATCCATCTGGACGTTTGCCATCATCGCGAGTTATCCCCACGGGTTTTAGCACATTAGGGATGTCGATGGTGGCAAGCGCCCTTTTTACGATATTATTAATGGAGCCGTGGCGTGAAAATCTGCCGGCACTGCGTTAGTTAAAGATATGTTATTAAATATATGGTTTTATTTAGCTCGCATCAAAAATCGACACCTCCTCGTTTTTATACCTAGAATTTCAGTTGCAAGCCAATTTCATCCTTATAACTCTAAACAAACGGTTCTTAATTGTTAAGTATCTGCAAAATACCTATTGAGTGAGCCGTTCGCTAGGGTTGACTGTTATAAGTTACTACTATTGCCATCTAGCGCACCGCGCCCGTCGCATCGCAGGCAATGCGCAACGGCGCAGCCAACGCAGCGACAAGACCAGAGGGGTTAATGTTAGTACAACAAAGTAGGAAATTATGATGATATCGATTCAAAATGTATTCTATCTTTGTATGATCCTTATATAAACCAAGATCATTTTATTTGGTCATATAATATAAGTTCGTACTAGAAATAACAGATGGCATAACTAGTAAAAGTAACTAAATAGTTCAATAGAATTTGAAAAGATGTCTCTAGTTACTTACTCATTTTTTAACGATAGTAGATTTTAATAATAAAAAAAAATATAATTCGATACAAATGAGGGTGAAAATAAAACCAATAAATAAGATTTTAACTAAAAAAACATTTAACAAACCATAAAAAGACAAATGTCCGTAAAATTACATCAACGTCAATTTTGTCTTGGTACAATTTCTATATCTGTAAATGGCAACACCGATAAAGTTTTAAACTTGTAGGTACTAGTTTGTAATGTTGTGATGTGAACTTTGGTGTGAAACAAAAATCAAGAAAACTTACTAAATATATAAAGTATGTGCTGAGACAAATAGAACTGTGTTATATTTTGGATATGTTTTGTCATTTCAACCATGTATATTCTGCGATGATCGTGTGATTTGATAATATCAATGTGTGATTTGATTTTCATTACATTTTAAATAAGGCTTTCATTTTGAGCCTATTTCGCATTGTTTATGTACTTAATTATTTATAATCCAAAATATTGTGTGACTGCCATCTCCATTAATTGTCTCTTTGGAGTAATTACATAAACATTGTAAAGTATGGCAGGTTTATCTCCCAAAACAAAAACATCATACGTAGGTAAACTATAAAGTAGGTATACCATAGACGGCTTCGTGGTATAGATATATATATCTAATCCTTACTAAAAATAACAGATGGCGTTAGTTATGCATTGCAAAATTTATTTCCGCTTCACACCGCGAAGATAGGTCTCTATTTCAGTATATACAAAAGTACTCCATCAGGTGAGATTGAGGACAAATGCCTAAACCAATAAATTGTAAAAAAAAAAAAAAAAAAACTCTGTGGACAAGACAAGACACCGCGCGATGCGCTGCCGCGCTGTCTCATCAGAGTTACTAATGATAAAATGTCTATACATTATTTATCTAACCATATTATGCCAGTAACAGAAATAAAATAATTAATCGTCAATCTCAAACATAAGAAATTCCTTTAATTTTCGTCCGTAAAAGTCTTATAATCACCTACCTAGTTAATGGGTATGTGATGTTTTTCACCCTAAATAAGTATTAAACGTACCTACATAGGTAACATACGAGTATATATCGTGTATAAATCATTCTTCGTAATAATAACCATATATACCCAAACGCCACCTAGCGTTTGAACATCAAACTATCTAAGGATTGGTTCCTGGTTTGCCCTTTGGGTTGCGGAGGTCAGACGGCAGTCGCTCTGTGTAAAAACCAGTAACCTCGTCAAATCTCGTTGGTTAGGTAGCGGACCCCGGGCTCTGAAGCGTTACTGCTGAGGATGCAACCGGGAATACGCTCAGATGATCATCATCATCATCATTTCAGCCGCATAACGACCACTGCTGGACATAGGCCTCTCCCAAGGATTTCCAAAATGACAGATCAAGACCGGCCTGCATCCAGCGACCTTGGTCAGATCGTCTGACCACCTTGTGGGTGGGTGTCCTACGCTTCGCTTGCCGGTACGCGGTCGCCATTCGAGAACCTTTTTGCCCTATCGGCCATCGGTTCTTCGCGCTATGTGTCCCGCCCACTGCCACTTCAGCGAACTAATCCGCTGAGTTATGTCAGTGACTTTTGTTCTTCTACGAATTTCTTCATTTCTGATTCGATCACGTAGAGAAACACCGAGCATTGCCCTCTACATAGCGCGCTGAGCGACCTTGAGCCTTCTTAGACCCATAGTAAGGGACCACGTTTCAGACCAATAAGTCATCACTGGTAACACACATTAATTAAGCACTTTCGTCTTGAGGCACTGAGGTATTTTGGACGAAAAGACACTGCGTAGCTTCCCGAACGCTGCCCAGTCGAGTCGGATTCGTCGAAAGACCTCTTCCTCGAAGCTGGAACTTCCGGCCTGGATCAACTGACCACTCAGATGATGATGAATCACTTTAAAGTAGACCTTAACTTTTGGCATCCTTAGAAAGCTAAAATAATTAAATTTGGATCGCAGTTCTTAAGGGGCTACCTGAATTTTCCGGGGTCCAGTGCTGCCCCCATTTGAAATAAATCTATAGACAGGAAACGGAGATTTTATTTAAAATTTTGTTTTGATCAGACCCTAGAAAACCCGTCGAACTATTTTATCAACTACTGTTTACAGTTTAAAGTAAGAACCTGAAGCTTTTCCGCGCACATACACCAAAAGTGGCCGTTTTTCGCAATCGTGCGTAGAACAGTTTCACGTTTTCACTTTAAACTGTAAACAATAGTTCGTAAAATAGTTTGAAACGTTATCTAGGGTCTGATCTAGACAACATTTTAAATGAAATCTCCGTTTCCTGTCTATAGATTTATTTCAAATGGGGGCAGCACTGGACCCCGGAAAATTCAGGTAGCAAGCAAATAAACAATGCACAGTTTTTTTGTGCTCTTTCTTTTTTCATTCCATGACGACGAAGTTGGTGAACACAGGTAACGTAAACGAACCGCGCGTGCGTTACTGCTCGCTGCTTGAGCGAGTCATCCTAGCTGATGTCCCCCTTGCAAGCGGTCGCAATCCGCAGGTATATTTTCGATACCTACACGCGGAGTGAGACAGGCCTGGTACTCAATGATTTTCATTGAATTCTTACATACCTACTGTTTTAAACCTCTTCGATGGATCTACCTTTTCACATAAAATGACTTTTTGGTGTTTTGATTGGACTATGAATGGGATTATGGGACGCATTTTTAAAATCACTTGTCACATCACAAATGGTACGCACGAGCGTTTCCAGAGCATTTTAAAAGCGATCGTATGCGAAATGCGGAGGATTTGCATCGAGTGGTCTTGATCACTCGTAATTTTTACATTTCTAGCGTAGATATGTCGGAGAAACCTTCAATGGAGAATCCGTTCCGATTCATGCTGCTTTTTTTGCTTATGGTCATGGTCCTTCAATTATAAATAGCACTCTTCGAATGTCAAGCGTTTCACATTCCTAAATACGAATATGAATGTTTAGGCTGCGAATATGCGAATGCTAATTTTAAGACATCAAGTAGGTACCTATATACAAGAACCATTATGAACAGTTTCGATGCTGTTTCGTTTTTAAATTTAATGTGTTCTCAAAGCACAAGTAATGAGCCCAAATGTGGAGTATTTTTGAAGTGAAAACTTCTTTAGCGGCGTTGTACATTTTTAGTAATGGGTAAAAAATGTTAAACTCGCGTTAGGGCGTCAGGGCGTCAGGACACGTGACCTGATCGAAAATTCGTAAGACAGCCGGCGTGGCGCGGCGTAGGAGAGGAAGTATCCCCCTCTCGTTCTACGGCGCGGAGAAAATGTATGCCTGCGCCTGCTGTTTCGTTCAGATGGCGCAGGGCGCTTGCGCGATTGTTCATTTGTGTTTATGTTACAGTGTGCCACGCGCATCCATGGAAATGCAGAACGTTAATATTCAAGTTTTCACTTTTGCCGGCCTCCCAGAGTGCAACCCGTCGTTTTTTTCTCATATTATTAAGTTACGGTAAGCCTCAAAAATAGAGTCTCAATTTCTCATATAATTAGTATGAGAAATTGGGACTTCACTTCTAAGGCGTACCGTACCTACCTATATTTCGCGTGGTCTCAAAGTCAAAGTCAAGTTAGTTAGTGGACCTGAAATGATGGAACCACCGGTTATTTTTTGTGATATGTATACTTACTCGGATTATGTTAAAAGTTCGCAATATGGCGAGGTTCAGTTATCTAATTGTTCATCTTCAGACTAGTACAAAATAATGTACTTTTTTATTACATACAAAAATAAAGTACATAAAATTTTGAACTAGATATGCGTCTACTTTTTGCTGTTGTTTTTTGTGTGTAAGTGGCCAACACATCACTTATGAATACATCTACCTGGGCCAGACAGCTTCATGTTATGTTATGTAATACTTATGTTATGTTATGTTATGTAATACTTTATTGTACACCAAAAAAATAATGCCAAGATTCACAAGATAAAGAGTGCGAAAAAGAATTCAAAACGCATGGAAAAGCTTCTCATCATGAAAGGCGATCTCCCCTTAACATTGAAGCGTAAATTAGACATGTTAACTTATGAAGCGCAGACCTGGTCTTTGACCTTATCACAGAAGTCCAAGCGCGGGGTTTGCCAGCGGTTTATGGAGCGAAGTATACTAGGCATCAAACTGACAGACCGTATACAATACCACCATTCGCTCCAAGGCCAAAATAAAAGATGTGGTAAGGAAAGCAGCCGAGCTCAAGTGGGACTGGGCTGGTCATGTGAGTAGCACGCACCCTAAAATAACAACAGATTGGGTAGCCTTCAGGCTGGCGACGAAAAAGAGGCCGCCTTCGAACACGGTGGTCAGACGATATAAGGGCATATGAAAAGAGCTGGCAAACTATCGCCACTGATAGAAGTTTATGAAAAACTAAAGCTGAGACCCAACAATAGGACAATTGTAGTCTTATTCCGTCTTATTATCCGCCCAAAAGAAGTTGACATTGACAGGTGAGAGAGTGTGATTACTAGATGTCAACTTGATTTGGTCGGATAATGGTTTAAACCTAGTAACAAAGTTAGTCTAGATTTTATAATAAGACGAATAAAAAATAAAAGTGGCCAACACTGATGGTAAATTCTTAAGCAGCCGAAAGAATTCTGACATAGCTTGACGACTACCATACAATGATAACAGTAGCAACAGGGACCATTGGTTTTACGTGACTTCCGAAGCACGGAGGAGCTCTAAATTATTTGCCACTATCACGTGCGTGACATTCGTGGCGTGGTTCTCACTTGCATCCATCCAAGCGCAAACCACGCTTGGGTTTGCTCAGCTTACGAAACCGCTAGCAATGCATATTCCCACCAGGCTAAGGAGCTCCTTAATATCCCTATAATACGTACAAAGCAAACAAGGCTTGAAACAAGCAGACAAAATGTATAGAGCCTTAAAATAGCTGCATCTAAATGTTTGGTTAGAACCCCTTTTATTTTTCTTTCCTTACGTATAATCCTCCATATTACATAATACTTCGTGTATATTTTTTGATTTTCAGAGAATACTTTGTTAGAATACAATCAGAATGTAGGCCATTGGCTCATTCACTGCACACTAGCAGTGCAGCGGTTATAATGCTTTGCGAAGTTTCGTTTATTGTGACCCTTCTTCATGCGCTGATCTTACTATACCCTGATGTACGAGTAACTCCATACCTCAGCAACCTCTTGACGGATTGGGCTCATGTTTGAACTTTAAAAATTCTAAACTACCTACTTCTACATACCAATCTTACATAGATATTCGAGTTAATAAACATACATCCAAGAAGACTCGGAGATCTTAGCTTGCTTCAGTCCCTTGTTGATAAGACCATAATAATATTGTAGATATGTAGCTGTATATAATTGGAAAGGTTACTCATTAGTTACTATTAAAAGTAAAACTTCCATGCCACAACACACATCTTTATTCTTTTTCCATCCTAATTTTAATAATTTTATTATTACACAACATGTATATAGAAAGATTTTTATACAATAGTGTATAATTAATATCTAATTTTATCTATAATAATCAACAATACGTTAAAAAGAATTATGAATCACTTAAATATTGGCAGTCTATTTTAATGATATGTATCCTTTGCAGTTTGGAACAGCTTTTAACATTACTTATACCTATAATTTTAATTGGATCTTATGCTAATTGCTTTCAAAATATTCATTAATGCATCTTTTAAAGTCATAAATAGATTTTCTTGCGACTTTCAACATTTTATTTTCAGATGCAAGAATTTATATTTTGTTTGCGTTCGTCATAGTTTGCTGTGAGACTATATATTTACAATTTCATTGCATTACACTTATGGTTTTATATTTGTTTATTTCTACATTCATTTTCTAAACACGCTGAAGAGACAAAAGACCTATTTTTTAAATGCAATATTTAGTTCGAGAAGGGTACTAACATTAGACATATTCGCATTTCAGTAAGGCTCAATTTACTAATGAAAATATACATCCACAAAAACGAAAACCTATATGTAAACTTTATTTAAACACATTTTTAGCCATCAAATGGCTTGAAAATAACACACAGCACTCACAGCAAACTAAGCAATATTATAGTGGTTACTTTGGACATATTTACAAAGTTAAATAACTGGTACTTATAGACTAAAATTCTAAACTGCTATAAAATAACAGTGTTTAAATAAATCACATTATTTAATTTACTTTACATTCATCATATACCAACAATAATATTAACATTAAATAAATAGGGAGTCACAAAAAGTGATCTCGTCACAAAACGATTTTAGCCCTTTTATTTGTATTTTATGGCCTTAAAGCAGTTACTTTTTACAAAGCATGGAGAAAAACAGTAAAGAGATTCGAATCTTGTAGCGCCTTTTAATTCATTGAAGTAATACTAGTTTCTACGACTACAATGGACCATGGAATGTTACACGTGAATGGTACATTCCCGACGTTCTTGTTCTTTGCGCTGTTGGTACCTGTAAAAATAAATTAATTGTGATGAAAATTTAAATTTTATATGTCTATTTTGTAACTACTTATTATCTGCAAAGGGAATAAGGATCAATTTGTACAAGAAATCACCATATCAAATATAAAAGTCATCATAAAGGTTTAATAATGTAAATATAACATTTTAAAATTTGACTGAAATAAAAGTAGCTGCTAATATCAACTTACTTGTCTATCAAAGAAGATATATCAGCGGGGACCGGGGCGAAGCTCCCTGAAAGGCCATCGCTCCCGTTCAAGCCTCCGCTGTAAAATAATAATAGTTGTTTAATTTATTAAAAAAAAAAATAAGAAAAAGTACTACTGCGGCAGGTAGCGAAGCTTAGCTAATTTGAAGCCATGTGGGTTCAAACTTGTATAGTAAACATTTTTACTGGCTAATATAAATAACATCCCTTGATATATTTTTTTATAAAAGTTAGTCAAAAATTAATAATTTTACGTTAACTGGAACATATTTTTAAAGGACTGAAAATAAATGAAGTTGGTACTACTATCGGCGGTGCCGCGGCAGCGGAAGTGCAAGGCGTGAGCGGAGTGGGCGGGGGAGGTACCTGAGGTCTACCTGCTGGTGGTGCGCGCGCTGCGCCGCCCACTGCCGTACGTGCTGCCACACGGAGACCCACCTGAACCTGTTAAATAAAAATGTCAGATATAAAAAATAAAAATACATTCGATGGTCAATTGACGGTCTCTGTGGCGTAATGGTCAACACTAGCGTATTGACCGTCCGCAAATCTGGAGGTTCTGGGTTCGATCCCCAGACAGGGCAAGTTGAAAAAGGTCTTTTAGGGTTCCGTAGTAAACAAGGAACCCTTATAGTTTCGCCATGTCCGTCTGTCTGTCTGTCTGTCCGTCCACGGTTTTACTCAGCGACTATAAGTACTAAAAAGCTGTAATTTGGCATGAATATGTATATCCATTAGGCGGAAAAAACGGTAAAATAAAAAGTTGAAAAAATTTTTTTTGTTCAAAGATTTAAAGATTCAAATGTTTGTTCAGTAATTAGACCTTTACAGGCACTTTTACACGTCAATAAGTATAATTTATGTTACGTGTAAAGTATATTAAAATTTAATTTGTTTTTAAAGAAAAGCTACCGATACCATCTCTTCGTAACGACCACTGCTGAGAAGATACGCCGAAAGAAACTCATTTTCACAGTATTGGTCGCCTACTCGCCAGAAGGGCTTTGTCATATTATTATAATTGTCTTTTAATTAATAAATACTTATAATATAATACTATTTGTTGTGTAGCTCCCATACAAGTAAAGTGAAAAAGCATTTTTTTTTCCAGACTAACGTAACTTTTGAAAATATTGTGAGTTTACAAACAAAGGAAACCTATCAGAGCTGAGTAGGGTTAACAAATTAAAAAGTTATAGGCGATTAACTTATAAAATGTACTCGGAAGAGGAAAATATCATTTTTTTATTAATATAAATATATATAATATAAATATTCAATAGAAAATTAGCTGTTTTTAGACGTTTTTAGTGGCATAAACTCAAAGTTGGCGTTCGTTACTAGGGAACCCTACTGCGCGTGGCCCGATGCGCACTTGGCCAATTATTTTAATTTTCCTGGGTCTTGGGTGTTTATCTATATATGTATTTATCATAAAATATAATGTCGTTTGGTTAGTATCCCATAACACAAGCTTAAGCTTACTTTGCAATCTGAGTGATTTGTCTCTATATATTTATATTAATATATTTATTTCTTTCTCAAAAACTTTTTTTATAATAGATAGAAATAGGCGGTCGAATTTCGAAGCACGAAACTCAGTTTTTTTTTAAAATGTTAACCATGCGTGTAATATGTACCTATAGAAATTTTAAGTTCAATGCCATATTTGTAACATGTTGATTTATTTTATAATAACATGTCAGAAAATCCCACACTAAAAACTACAAAATTCCAAAAGCAGTAATCGATCGATTTTGATTTGTTTATTTTTGTTTGCAACATTATGGAAAATGACATCTTGTGACATTTACTAATGAGGCAGGAAATGGCGGGAAAGTTTGAACGCCAAGTTAGTTTAAGTGACATGGTAGGTAGGTACGGTACCTAAGCTTTGCATGCACTTTTTATAATTTGTGTGTGTAAAGTTTAATCAAAGAGCTGAAAGAGTAAGGTATGTTAAATTCTGCAAAGTAAGAATTGACTTTAAAAATAGGTAATAATTTGCAAAATAGGTAGGTAGCAAATTAGTATGTACCTACCTACTAGTTGTGGTCAAATTTGCCTGCTCTGGGCTCACATGGTATTAGTTACCATTACCACTGTGAGGTAAATAATCCTACATTTGATGTTCGAGTCTGAAGCTAAGTAAAAGATGTTAGGAATGTTAAAATAAACGAGTAACGCGTGACTAGCTTAGAAAAGGTAGAGTTGTGAAGTAGTACTTCGAAAATCATAACCAATGTAATACTCGCGATTATCATGTGATAGTGACGTTAATGATTCAAAATTTGTTTTGTGTTGATATGAAAAATATTTATAATTTAAATATCCAATAATTGAAATTACTGCTTGATTTAAGTACCTATCTGTGTTATTAATTCTGCCATTATTATTATATTTTCGTAAAAATGCATGTGTAATAAATGTAATAGATATACGTAGGGTAAAACCGCCTTGTATCGGCCACATCCTGGTATCGGCCCTTTCCTACAAATTTGTAAATAATAGTAGTTAAAAAATACCCCCTAGAAAATCAAAATGAAAAGCAAAGCAAGTGAAATCTGGTTGACATGGCCGAGTTTACCCTATAGTCGTATTTTTAATTAGACGAAGCTAACTGACAGTAGCTAATGTCACTTTGTAAAATAATTTTGCCATATTTAAAGTAATAGTGATGTGTTCAGTTCTCGTTCAATCAGATGAATGAACAAATGTAATAAGCGATTATTTTTTTTTTATTTTCATTACCTAGGTATAATTGTTATATTTTATATATATCTATAGTTTCAACTGCATGATGTATTGAAAATAGGACAGTCTTACAAGTTTCCTCGCAATGTTTTCATTAATGTTTAAAACACTCGGTATTCAGTATAGGTAGATACTATAGGAACATAGTCGTCGAAAATTTGAACCCCGTACCCGATATCGGCAGTTCGGCACACTAACTATTCACTAGACAATCGAGGCAATTTCATTCATTCAGGAGTTTTTTCAATCATTCACTTTGTCACAACACTATTTTTATTTCATCAAAAACTGACAACACAGTAAACGTCAGTTGACATCGTCTAATTAAAAATACGACTTATAAGTAGTTTTTAACACAATAAACAATAAAGTCACCTTTAGTGGTAGTGTTGGCAGCACTGTCACTGTTGTCGTCCGAGTCGGAGTGGTCCCGCTCGGCGTGCCAGGCGGGCGGCGCGGCACGCAGGCGGTGTCGCGCCTCCACTGTCGAGCATTTAGACAGGCTCGATTCCTCTGCGGAATACACCACTGAGGAAACGACGGGCATAGCCCATTAACCGCTTCCTACCCCATTTTCACTAGGACTCTAAAGAAAAGGCTGGCTGGCTGTGTGAACGCCAGTCATTTTAGCTATAATGTACTGACTTAAGGACATTTTAATCTTTAGCTGTCGAGCATTTGGAGAGGCTCGATTCCTCTGCGGAATAAACCACTGAGGAAACGACGAGCACAGCCCATTAACCGCTTCCTACCCCATTTTCACTAGGACTCTAAAGAAAAGGCTGGCTGTGTGAACGCCAATCATTTTAGCTAAGTATAATGTACTGATTTAGGGACGTTTTAAGTGCTTAAATCTTTTGCTGTCGAGCATTTAGATTAGCTCGATTCATCGGTGGAATACATTACTGAGAAAACGACGGGTAGCCCTTTAACCGCTACCTAACCCATTTTCACTAGGACTCTAAAGAAAAGGCTGGCTGTGTGAACGCCAGTCATTTTAGCTATAATGTACTGATTTAAGGACATTTTAATCTTTAGCTGGCGAGCATTTGGAGAGGCTCGATTCCTCTGCGGAATACACCACTGAGGAAAAAACGGGCAATAAAGTGGTTTAACCGCTATCTACCTCTTTTCACTAACTCTGTAAAGAAAAAGCTGGCTGTGTCTATAATGTCATTTCAGCTAAAATTTACTGACGTTTTAAGTGAATAAATCTTTTGCTGTCGAGAATTTAGAGTAGCTCGACTCTTCGGCGGAATACACTACTGAGGTAACGACGGGTATAGCCCATTAACCGCTACCTGCCTCACTTTTACTTGAAAAAGGACTGACCGTGTCCATTAGGTCATTTGAGTTTACTTAGGTACGTTTTAAGCAGATACTTAAATCTTTTGCTGTAGAGCATTCAGAGAAGTTCGATTCCTCGGCGGAATACACTACTGAGGAAATGACGGGCATAGTCCACTAAGCGTTACCTACTTCACTTTTACTTGAGAAAGGCCTGGCCATGTCCATTAGGTCATTTGAGTTTACTTAGGTACGTTTTAAGTAGATACTTAAATCTTTTGCTGTCGAGCATTCAGAGAAGTTCCGACACTACTGAGAAAACGACGGGCATAGCCCAATAACCACTACCTACCCGACTTTTACTTGAGAAAGGACTGGCCGTGTTCATAAGGTCATTTGAGTTAAGGTAATTAGGTACGTTTTAAGTAGATACTTAAATCTTTTGCTGTCGAGCATTCAGAGAAGCTCGATTCTTCTGAGGAATACAGACTGAGAAAACGACGGGCATAGTCGATTAACCGTTAGCTATCCCATTTTACTAAAGAAGACATCCCTACAAAGGAAGATGGAAATAATTCCATAATCCAAGATAAATCATATGGCATTCATGTATGATCAGAGGATTAGCTCGTTGAAGTGAGCGCGACGAACCTATGGCCGATGGGGCAAAAAGGTTCTCGAATGGTGACCGCGTACTGGCAAGCGAAGCGTAGGACACCCACCCACAAGGTGGTCAGACGAGCTGACTAAGGTTGGCCTATGTCCAATGTCCAGTGGACGTTGTGCGGCTGAAATGATGATGATGAATCAAAAATGCCAAACTATCTATCGATGGACTATCAAGAATCTCGGTTTTGTTTAAAAATCCGAGTCTGTCAATAGGCTATTGATAGTGGAATATCAGGCGGCATCACTAGTTTCATTCCAGGATCATTATATCAGCCACCAAGTTAACATTTAGACCTGACGCCAGTAGGGAAGAAACATGTAATAAACACCAAAATGCAAGAAGAAATACAAATAAATTATTGAATTCTTAATAGAGCATATGGCATTTAATGTATGATGATGGGAAAGGCCGTGTGGTTTCCGGTAGTAGAATAGGCCATAGGCCACTCCAAGTCCTCCCGTGGATGTCGTAGAAGGCGACTTAGGGAATACAAGCTAAACAAAGCTTAGACCTCTCCAACCCGTCTGGTCAGCATGGAGAGCGCATGCCAAATCCTCTGGCTGCTCTGGCCATGTATGGCTCTGGTAGTACAGACAGGGTCGTGCTTCTGCAGTGGAGACAAAAAGACCTGATGATGATGTTGATGATGATGATGTTGATGATGATGATGATGATGGCACTAACCGTATCGGTAGTGCTCGCAGGCGCGGTGGCGGCGGCGGTGCGGCGGCGCGGCGTCGTCGTCGCGGCGCGCCAGCGTGCGCAGCTGCAGCGAGTGCGCCGCCGACACACCGAACGTCGCGTACGGGCTGATCTCGTACAGCTCTGCTAAAGGGACCGAAACTATTCATTCACACAATTTTGTAAAAACTTTAACTTACATATGAAACGAAACTAAAAAATTACTTAAACTACACTAATAAAAATTATCTAAAATAAAAAAGAAGTTAAAATGATACATGTACGGCGCAGAACCAAAAAATCTAACCACGTGCACAAGCCACCTGCAGAAACGTGTTCAAATTGTCGTAAACAAGTGCACAGCTGCTCTAAGTATCAACGAGTATAAAAGCGGTCGCCCTAGCGACTAGTGATTCAGTCTTGTGCGGACCGCCGTACTGTGAACATCTCGGTGGTGTAGTGTGCTATGGGCTTGGACGTGATTACTTTAATCGTGATTATTGTAATAGATGTGGATTGGTAAACCGCTTTATTACAATGACAGTTTGTTTCAGCTAGACGATAAGCCCAGGTGGACACAGAATATGTGTGGGCCAGAGAATTCAACTAACGTGGTTGGAATTCATGGATCAGCGCGAGGTGAGGCGCTATCTGTCGTCACATTTTTATAAGGTCTCTCATGCAGCGGCATCAGTAAGGTGACGTGACTGCTTCCGCCACATGTTTACCTAAACTCTGATGGAACAGATCGCAACGCACGTAATGTTTACGACATCGCATAGGTATCAAGGGAGAAACCGACAAGCGAAGCAGCATTTGACTGTGAGTTGACGACTAGCACGGCGCTTGCGCTTGGAGAACGTCGAATGTACCACTACTTAACTATATTCTATTGAGATGTTGTATTGTTTCTACAAACATTAATTACCTAAATCTATATATACATAGATACTACAACAAAGTGATATAAGTGTTATCCCCATAATTTGGGAACCACCGTACCGGTACTGGCTGACCTTTTTACGACGGAGTATTAACGAGGCTGCCAAGGATCAATACTGCACCTTCCCATCTTCATATACCTACCGAAAAGGAGGATTCTAGGAGGACCCAGGACAGTGGTGTTTTACTTATGAACTTTGTTACGCAATCGGTTACGTATGTGTGAACGAACCCACACCCAGTATGTAATTAGTTTTTCTTATAGGGCAATATATTGTAATACCCTATATACTTTGTAGTTTTAATTCAAAGTGTTACACATACATAAAGTGAACTAAAGAAGAGCGGAAAATCCAAACACAAGTATATTATATACTTAAATGGAGGTTCCAGACATATGTTGTAACCATTGTACGTGATTGAATAAATATTTTTCATTTCATTTTTTTTCATTCATTGCTTCCGCCCTGCCTATAATTATCACGTATTTCCCCGGTTGCATCCTCAGCAGGCTTCAGAGCCCGGGGTCCGCTACCTAACCGAGGTGATATGACCAGGTTACTGATTTTTACACAGAGCGACTGCCGTCTGACCTCCGCAACCCAAAGGTTAAACCAGAACCAATCCTTGGATAGTTTGATGATCAAACGCCAGATGGCGTTATAATGACCACGTCTTATCCCTAATAGGGCAGACAGAGCATTTTAAGTCTTGCGGCTCTAAGCAGAACTTAGAAACCCTGGTCTCAGCACCCAGGACCCAGGGCCCGAAACTAAAGACCCAGACCCAGGACACAAGACCCAGGGGCCAGGGTCCAGGACACAGAACCCAGTACCCAGGAGTAAAGACCCAGGACCCAGACCCAGGACCCAAGACCCAGAGCCCAGGGCACAGAACCCAGTACCCAGCAGAAAGATCCAGGACCCAAGACCCAGAGCCCAGGGCACGGAACCCAGTACCCAGCAGAAAGATCCAGGACCCAAGACCCAGAGCCCAGGGCACAGAACCCAGTACCCAGCAGAAAAGACCCAGGACCCAGGAACCAAGGCACTGAACCCAGGGCCCAAGGCACTGAACCGAGGACACAGGACAAAGGACCTAGGACCGCAAGACAATCTAATAGGCCTCGACCGAACCGTCCATCTTGTCCTTTACGCAACTAACCTACTATTTTTTGATATCATCAGTCCAGTCGAAGATTAGGAATCTAGAAACTGACCTGAGGAGTCATCGTTGGACTTCTCGTTGCCGTTGATAGAAGAGGACGAATACAACTTCTGTCCTTCTCTTAACTTCTCCCTTTCTGCTTCATTGCTCTCACTCAGCTTCCTGTCGTCCCTCATGTAGTGGTCACTGGAGATGCAGAAGAACCTGAAAGTATAAAAACAAAATACTGTTAAAGAATCAAATGATAAGTCGTGTATGTTAGTTTAATAAAAATAAGCCCATTGCAGGCACTTTTACACGTCAATAATCCAAGCCGAATTGATCAGTTCATAGCGGCACCGTATTTCACGAGTTGACGCACGGATAAGCCAGAATTCAACCACGTGAAAGGGAATCCAGCGACCCGACCTACAACGCCACGTTTGGTCTTTATGTACACGTACTTGTGACCTGCCCCAACAATCATGCTATGAAGACAGGTTCGAGTTTTGCCCCCAAACAGAAGTGGAAGAACCAAGAAACTGGCTTAAAGTCTTCAAGTAAGATATGCATGAAACCGAAAATGTTAATAATAATTTCTTGCATACTAATCTGTGCTGCTTGGACTGCTTATGAGCCCATGGTGTGCTTTCCGCTTGTTACGAGTATTCATCAAACGTGGCATTATTATTATTAATAGCCATCGATGTCAGTGGCCTCTCTCTCACTTCTCCATAACTCTCGATTTTGTGCTATTGATTGCCAATTTTTATTGTATTTATTAAGGTCATCATATCAACGTGTCCGACGGCGTACTCGATGGCGCTTGCCATTTGGGATCAAATAGGTAACCCTTTTTGCTAATTAGTCTTGGGCGGCACATCCCGACTACGTGCCCAGGCCGATCCCATTTTAAATTAGCTGCTTTTTCTGCAACATCTATTACTTTTGCTTTGAAGCGCAGAGTGGTGTTTCGTAAGCGATCGGACAGTTAACGCCAAGTATAATACGCTCCATGTTTCGCTAGCAAACCTTCAGCATATTGTGTTTTTGAATGTCAGTCAAAGCCCAAGTTTGTGCTCCATACGTGAGGAGTGCACATGTCCTTGAGCATTCTTCCCACCCTCAAACCATCCTATCAGCAAATGTGACAGGCATGCTAATAATAATTAAGGAATGCCATAGATCATGCTAAGTGGGATTGTTTTATCCCGAACACGAGTATACAAACCTGCGTTTTCCATGCAAGAGGCACAACAAAGCGGCTAAAGCCACTAACACCACCACAGCGCTGGCTGCGCACCACACCACTACGGCTCTCAGAGACGACGAGCGTGCCCCACCAGCCCACGCCGATGACGGCTTCAGGGGTGGAATGCGCCCTGTGAAACGAAAGGAAACGTTAGTGAAAATTGTTTTTATTTCTTTTGTTTACATAGATGAAATCCAGTTATATGAATCGTTTGTCCAAAGTTTAAGAGTGAAATTGGCTTGCAATGGATGTCTAGGTAACTAAACGAAGAGCTGCAGAGTTCTGAGGCGAGCTAAATTAAACAATAGCGCTAATCATATTGAGTAGATATTACTTTGAATTTCTTTTCTGAGTAAGACTTCTGTACGTGAGTATTAGTACTTATTCTGTGCCTGTACTAGGCAATACTGCTGAGCCATAGAGCTCATCATGCATCACAATCACCAGACACAAGATGCAGGTAGGACAGGTGTCGCGGGCATATTGTCGTTTGCCTGTAAGAGAACTAAGTATTAAAAACATTTAAAAGTCCACCTCCAGCTAAAGTGTGTGTGTCAGCTCTCAAGGTGACCCTCTCAGCGCCCGCGTCGCTGTAAGCCTCCACAGCTAGTTCGTACCACGTGCCCGGCGAAAGCTCACCCACCACGTGGCTCGCGGAGCTTAGGCCGTCGCCCACCTGGAATAAGTTTATGAATCATCCAGAATAATTTTCAAAAATTCAGTATCTGATATCGTTGGTCTTCGGCAGTGATCTGAAAACTTAATTTACAGGGTAACAAATATGCCACTGCGTTATGCTGCACTAACCTGGGATCCACTTTTCGGGTTTTCTTCTGTCAATCCTTCTGGCTTAAGACATGTAGAAGACTGATTTTACCTATCAAAACACAATCATTGTCATCATCACCGTCAGTTCTCAACGACCCACTGCTGAGCGTAAGCCTCCTTTTGTCTGCGCCATTTAATCCTATCTCTAGCCTTAGCTATCCAGTTTTTTCCAGCTATCTGTTTAATATCATCGACCCACCTAAAACATATAATTATGTAGTTGGAATCAGTATGTATTATATATACTTTCCAGCTCTTTCCAGCGACCTTGGTCAGGTCAGGCCGCTCTTGATCGGTCGTTTTGGAAATCTTTGGGAGAGGCTGTCTAGCAGTGGATGTTATGCGGCTGAAATGATGATGATGATGATACATACTATCACGTCTTTATCCATAATTGGGCAGACAGACAGCATATTGGGTCTTGTGGCTCTAAGCAGAGTCCAGGACCGCAAGCATCAAAGACGGTGGAAAAAGGAATCAGAATAGAATAATACGTATGTATATACCTATACAGTTACATTAAGCTCGAGTATCATGTCTTTGTCGCTAACGGGGGAAACAGTGCCCCAAACCGTAAGACTCCGAAGGCAATTCCAGGGATTTTGTCACAGTTATGCGATAAACAATTGATCGGCAGTTTAGCGAGATTGTGGCCGTGGAGAGAGAGGTAACAAAATAGGTATTTATTTGTTCTCCTTTTTTGCATTATTTGTGGAGTAGTTTACTCACTTTGATCCAATGCTCGGTGCCTGCTCTCCGATACGACACCCGGAAGCCGAGTATCGGACAGCCGCTGTCTCGCCATGCATAGAAGTTGATCTTTATAGCTGTTGAGTTCATGTACACGTGGTCTTCAGGCTTCGGTGGCTTCGGGCCTGGAATTTGTAGGTTCATTTATATTCGAGACCTTTTTTCTAACCTATAAAACTGTGAACCTACAAAAATCAGGCGGAAAAGGTTGAATGATCTCATTTCTCTTTGTGAGGGTGGCCTTTTTTCGGACAAGTATCTAATTACCTATGGTTGTCAAATATTGTCGCTATATTAGGTATATTTTTAATGTTTTTAAGCAGCTTGTTCGGTACAACAACTTAGACACCAGAGACCAAAGACGTAGCTCGTTTCTGCCTATGATGCTGCTCAACTAAACAAGGTCTATTTCACGTTATTTACGCTACTCAAATGTAGTTTCCTGTACAAAAACCAGCATATGTACAGCGCCATCTATTGGCAGTTCTTTGGGAGAATATGAAACTTGATGGCCAAGATCTGATTAGGTCGCTGAGTTATCGAAGTAAGTGTAGTAAGTAAGCGAAGCCGCCATTTCTCTGTGTAAAATTTAGATATTTTTAGATACATACGTCCACCCCTCGTGTTGACAGTGAGAACCTCGCTGGGAGGTCCTATAGAGATCTTGTTCCGGGCTTGGATCTTGGCGTTATACGTGGTCCCGCACTTCAGCATGTCCATGGTGAAGGACGTGGCTTCTGGCGACAGCTCCACGTCGTGCCATTCGGACTCTGCTGCTTGCTTGTAGCGTAACAAGTAACCTGAAAGTGGATTTTTTAATGAGTAACGATATAGTCAGTCGCAGAAAAAGGAAAGGTTGAGAGGACAAAGAAATCTTGGCTACTTAATATTTGAGAGTGGACCGGAATAGCGAGCTGCTGAGCTAGAGCCGCCGAGCTAAGAACAAAGAGCTCTACACCAAGCTGATCGCGAACCTTCACTAGTTGGAGAGGAACCTTAAGAAGAAGAAGATATGGACGTCCGAAATGCTAGTGGTTTGAAGTTTCAGGTGAGATTGAGGACAAATGCCTAAACCAATATATTGTAAAAAAAAAGCTGAGGATGTCACTCTTGCTAAAATTAGCTGTAAGTAAATGATCTGACGTCAACAACTACCTATTATGAAAGCGAAAGAAAATTTTACAATTTTTTTAAGTGGTACAAATATTCAAAAATAAATAAATGATTTTGACGAAGCATGTTGCGGATACTTATTTGTAATTTTTTTTTATTGTATTTCATATAAGTCTTTAAATAAATCACTTTCAATAAATGATTTAGACATAACTTGCCTTTGAATACCTAATAAGTATAGGGTCTGTGACGTCACTGGGTATCTACCAGTGCAACTTGACACTGGCCCTACTCATTCTCTCATGAACGACAAGGATTGGAATGAAAAGCAAGCTTTAGTATGCCTGCTGGAATAAAACTAATGACGACCAACATTAGTTTTCACAAAAGAAGAGGATGTCAGCAAAAGAGGCTGCAGTAATTACTTACTGCAGCCTCTTTTGTTCTTTTGTTACTAATTACTTACTACAATCTCTTTCTTTCTTTTTACCTAATATGGGGTCTGTGACGTCACTGGGCATCTGCCAGTGCAGCTTGATGCTGGAGGCAGTGGTGTACTGCAGCGACAGCGCCGGTGGCGGCGGCAGCACGGCTTTTCTCTCTCTCTTTCTTTCTTTTTACCTAATATGGGGTCTGTGACGTCACTGGGCATCTGCCAGTGCAACTTGATGCTGGAGGTGGTGGTGTACTGCAGCGACTGCGCCGGCGGCGGCGGCAGCACGGCTTTTTTCTCTCTCTTTCTTTCTTTTTACCTAATATGGGGTCTGTGACGTCACTGGGCATTTGGCAGTGCAGCTTGATGCTGGAGGCGGTGGTGTACTGCAGCGACAGCGCCGGCGGCGGCGGCAGCACGGCTTTTCTCTCTCTCTTTCTTTCTTTTTACCTAATATGGGGTCTGTGACGTCACTGGGCATCTGCCAGTGCAACTTGATGCTGGAGGCGGTGGTGTACTGCAGCGACAGCGAAGGCGGCGGCGGCAGCACGGCTTTTCTCTCTCTCTTTCTTTCTTTTTACCTAATATGGGGTCTGTGACGTCACTGGGCATCTGCCAGTGCAACTTGATACTGGAGGTGGTGGTGTACTGCAGCGACAGCGCCGGCGGCGGCGGCAGCACGGCTTTTCTCTCTCTCTTTCTTTCTTTTTACCTAATATGGGGTCTGTGACGTCACTGGGCATCTGCCAGTGCAACTTGATGCTGGAGGCGGTGGTGTACTGCAGCGACAGCGCTGGCGGCAGCGGCGGCAGCACGGCTTTTCTCTCTTTCTTTCTTTCTTTTTACCTAATATGGGGTCTGTGATGTCACTGGGCATCTGCCAGTGCAACTTGATGCTGGAGACGGTGGTGTACTGCAGCGACAGCGCCGGCGGCGGCGGCAGCACGGCTTTTCTCTCTCTCTCTTTCTTTTTACCTAATATGGGGTCTGTGACGTCACTGGGCATCTGCCAGTGCAGCTTGATGCTGGAGGCAGTGGTGTACTGCAGCGACAGCGCCGGCGGCGGCGGCGGCAGCACGGCCGACACCACGTAAACGATGGAGTCCTCCCCGATGGTGTTGCTCGCCGTGCACGTAAAGTTGCCAGATGACTGCTCGTTCACTTCTGGAAGTATAGAGATTAAGTAACAGATAGGTACCTACATTGTTGGTCTTTGTTAAATCGGGGTTGCTCTATACCACTGTACCGTTTTGGTTAGTAAAACCTAGATTTAGGATCTAGGAGGATAGATGAGATAAAGGAAAGACTAGATATTGGCAAATGAGATAGGTATAATGAACAACTATTACATTACATTAGTTACAAAGATTCACAAGAACACTAGGTACAGATTAGGTAGTCAGGGTCGTGAGTTATAGGCACTAGATCCGTTGAGTAGCCCTTCTAGGTAGAAGAACTACTTAGTTTGAGATGCAGCCGAAGAAAAAGAGGACGAGCGCCGGCCGCCGCGCTTTATATATGGGCATGGGCCCCCCCCGCTGCGCCGAAGAGGGGCGGAGGAGTGCTGGAGCCCGCGCGATGTCACACCACGATTCGCAGTTTCGCCAATTCTCTCAATCGGGTTTTACGATCTTCGCGGGAAGATGAACAGCTGGTAATTTCTTTTTCTTTCCTACCAGACCAGCATGGAATTACTTCCAGCTATAGATATACAAAGATAACACCAATTGAGTTGGTTCTAGAGTAAGTTATAATAAACTTCTGTTATGGGATGCTTACTCATTGATACATAATGTTATGATAAGAAACCTAATACCTGGGACGATAGGCATGACGAATGGAAAAATATTTTTAGCCCATCGGTTAGTTAGATTATTAAAAATTTGTACTGTACATGTATTTCTTTTTTCTCTGGGAAAAAAATAATAATAATAAAGATACAGCGCATTGAAATTGCGCATGACGTCATATGAGGTTCGATTTTAACGTAGAGGTAACGTCGCAAACCGCCGTTCCCAAACATCGATACTTCGTATGTTTGTGAATTTTTACTTTTTTGGCAAAGTGAATAATATGTCCATTATTTTTGGATAAGTAATCTAAATAACGGACTACTTAACATTTATATTTTTTCAACCCTGTCGTTACTCCTATTAGAAAAAAGGATATTTTCTTACTAGCCATGGTTGGGGATCAAACCTAGAACCTCCGAATGGCACACTAGCGTGGTTACTAATACGTCACGGCTGCCAGCTGTTATGTATTATCACAGGTATGGAACTTCATACAAGCGGAGTATCATTTATGCCTACATTATTGCAAACGAAACTATACATCCGTGCACACGGTAATGTGTGTGTAAGCCCGCAGCCGCCCGTTCAACACCTTTGACAAGGCCAGAACGTGGGTGAGGTGCGAGGACGGGGAACGGGGACGCAAATTGCGCAACACTTTAGAAGATTCCATTCTGTGTGTAAATTATATTAATACATACATATTATCACGCCTGTTTACCACAGGGGTAGGCAGAGACTGTAGACCAGAGGTTCTCAAACTTATTTCGTCAAACGCCCACTTTAAAAAATCTGTTATTTTGTAGCGCCCCCCATTTTTTTTACCATAAAAACCTGAATCACATATTTGTTTTGCCTGTAGTTTAATTCAACCTATATTCTAAACTAGACTTTTTTTACAAGAGAGAGCAATAATAATACATACACCAGTACATTAGAGTATCTTTTATAAAAAATAACAATAATCAACATTGTTAATTTTAAATAAAAAAATAGCAATAATAATAAAATTTTACAATAATAAAGAGTATTGGAAGTGGGGACCTCATCTGCGAAACTTTAAAACACGAAATTTTTTCAGTGTTTGATTCCTTTAACGATATAAATAGCGTTGTGAACGCATTAAAATAATAAATATTAATTACATTTTTAGTTTATATTTGTACAATAAAAAAGGATATAAATATGAACTAATAAATGGATGTTGTGTAGTAAGAGGATTTTAATTTCAGTTAATTTTAAAATATGAAATAGCTGAAGATATAAATCACTCATTGCTTAAATCACATCAGCGCCCCCCAACTTTATTCTGGGCCCTTTACCGCCCCCCTTAAAGCCTCCAGCGCCCACAAGGGGGCGTTATCGTCCACTTTGGGAAAAACTGCTATAGACCTTCACTTGCTACGATCTTGACAGACCCATTCCGCTTCATCTACACTCATCACTCTTCATCATTCTTATATGAATTTATTTATTTATTAAGAGAAACAAACAGGCGTAAATATTACACATAGGCTTATGATTAATGAGTTTCACATCGTCAAAAACTTTTTCGATGTTCGTTTCTATTACTAGATTATACCTATATAGACGTTGAAAGTTTCATTAATAAATCTAACTACATATAACAACTACATATAACACTAATGTTACATAAAAAATTGTGTGGTATTGTCTCGTTGCTCACCCCGAATATGAAGGTGTCCGAGATGCGTGACCTGGTAGTAGGCGTGGTGCGTGACGGGCAGCGCGGCGTGCGCCCAGCGCGAGCGCGGCGCGGGCGCGCCCACGCACGAGCACCACAGCACCGCGCTGCGGCCCACGCCCACGCGCACCTGCCGCCCGAACGACGCGATCCGGGCTGGAACTGAAACAACTCATTATTTTCTAAATATATATAACTCAAAGGTGACTGACTGACTGACATAGTGATCTATCAACGCACATCCCAAACCACTGGACGGATCGAGTTGAAATTTGGCATGCAGGTAGATGTTATGACGTAGGTATCCGCTAAGAAAGGATTTTGATCAATTCTACCCCCAAGGGGATAAAATAGGGGATGAAAGTTTGTATGAAACTTTGTCAATTTTAAACCGATCGGGCTGAGACTTTGCATCCATAAAGCTACTATGACGTAGGCGTCCCCTAAGAAAGGATTTTGATAAATTACACCCCTACGCGAGGGAAGCCGCGGGCAAAAGCTAGTATTTTATAAACTAGCTTTTATCTGAAGTGATCCTCAAGACGAATCAAACGAGCCCAAACTCGATGGGCTTGCATCGCTGCATCGTTTCATTACACCGTCCAGATCTATCATCAGATCAGCTCCATGTCAAAATTTCAGCTCAATCGGAAACCGGGAAGTGGGTCAAATTTAACTTGCAAGATTTTATTACAGACAGACAAACAGACAGACAGACAACGGGACAGATGAAACTAAATAAAAGCTTGTGAAATAAAATAAAGTATTGCAAGTATGCATTTTAGCACGTTCATAATAGCATACACATTTCTCGAGCTCCTTCGTGCTTATGACGGCATTTTAATTCACTTTCAAGTTATTTCACTGAAAACTCATTTTGAACTGGCTTGAATAGTGACGCGTGTCCTTTTATATCCGTCTCGAAGTACATACGTAGATATTTCTTAAAAAGATTTATCTAGAAAAAATTACATATAACTCTTGTGAACTCGTCAATACTCGTGATTCATTATTCTATCAGATTACTCAGATTATTCTACAAACATCTAGAACATTAAACATTGTTCTGGAACTATCTAATGCTAGACTGTTCTGAAACATTCTTTTCGAATATTCACCTTCTAGCAACTCCGCGGCAAAACTATTTTCCTTATACTTTATATATGATTGCCGTGTGGTGTTAAGCGTTATAGAATAGGACCACTCAGTCTTCCTGTGGATGACATAAAAGGCGATTTAGAAATACAAGCTAAAAAAGCTTATAATTATCAATGAGGCCTCTCCAATTGGTCTGTTCAGCGCGGAGAGTGTAAGTCAAAATCCGTCAAATCATCTGGCTACTCTGGCCAAGTATGATTCTGGTACTACAGAGAGAGTCATGTTGTGTTCCTGCAATGGAAACTAAAAAAGACCTGATGATGATGTTTTAATATACTTACTTCTAGAACTTGGCCCCTGTCCAACCACTAGGGTGGACTCTCCCTCCCCCGAGCCCGTGGTCGCTGATACCCAGAACTCGTACAGCTGGTTCTCCAGGAGGTTCCGCACTTGAAACATCAGTTCCATGTCCGTTTTCTTGTCTGCCGACACTGTGAAACTTGAGTGTTTGCCTAGCCTGAAAGGTGAACAGACAAATATTTACTTAGGGGTACACAGACACACACACATACACGACACACACTCTGAAATGAATACTAAAAAAATATGTAATATAATTATCATACACCTTTCTATTTATATAGTGCAGGCTTTTCAATTTTGTAACTTATAATGATGTAATCAGCCTTCAAAATCAAAACAAAATCTGTTTTACCTTTATACCTTTTTTATGTATAGAGATAGAGAAAGATTTAAGTTACCCTAATATTTCCCATACATTGTATACTGCGCGCATTGTATGGCGTTATACCGACCCTCAAAAAACCTGTAATTAGTCTATTTTTTTAAATAATTTAGCAATGATGTAAAAAATATTATAAAATGTAAAGTTTGTACAGTGTTAAAATGGTATTTGAAAATCGGAAAACACCTAACTGAATTTATGGTATAATTTTAAAATTACCGACAAAATAAGAAATTTGAATTTTTGACGTGTTATATTTGAAATTTTAGACATCCTACACATTTTTTATAACTAAATTATATTGTGTGTACTGAATTCTTTTAGAAATCGCTGCAAGTATGTTTGTGTCAAAATCTTGTTGTCCAGTGTTATTATTATTATTATCCAGGGGTCATTGATATTTTACAACAACGGGAGATGGGGGGGGTAGTATCTCTACCGTAAAAAATTAAATATAGATTACAGTATTGCTATCCACACCAGTGATCATATGAATGGAATTTACGTATGTTGCTGCTTGCTTGCTTTTTAACTTATTATTTTATACAAGAGTACGTTTGCTCTTACAACTCAGCGTTTTTCCAGTTGCATCCTGAGTTATATTGCTGTGAAGCCTGGGGTCTGCTTTCCAACTTTTTCTTAAATCATACTGCTTAAAAACGTGCGAAGGTTGCAAGACCATTGGAAAGCATATCATCCTTGACGGTATCAAGCCAGCCTTGTATAGTTGGAGTTAAATATCGTGTCTCGTATATCGACATCCTAAGAAGTCATCGAAATGGGTGTGAATTCATGTCTAGCGTTTAAAATGTACTTGAAAAATAAATTACATGTCGAAAAAGCATCTAAAAGTTGTGAAAATCGCCTTTCACGTTGCGTTAAGACCACAACACAGAGAAGATGTATCAGATGTGTCCTATAGCTACCCACCTCCCAGCTTCCCGGTAGTAGACAGTGTAGTGTGAGATGACGCCGTTGGGGTGCAGTGGTGGCAGCCAGCTCACGAGCACCGAGTCGCTGTTGAAAGCCAGTGCTTTGATCTTCTCCGGAGCCGATGGCACTGAAACATTCAAAGAGGGTACCTAACTATCGGAATAGATAATACTAGAGGCTCTTTGATCTGTAAACCTCGCGAGTTACTCCGACCCGATGAAGATTATCGGATATAAAAAAATATTCAGAAAAAGAAATGTGGTGTCGTGGGACACTAGGTAGGAACGAAGTTCAAAAGTTCTTGTGTATACGACTGTCGCGCCTGCGCACGTCTCATTTAACGGTTTTATTTAACGAGGTCATCCTTACGGTTTTACTATCACATTTTTTTCAGTTCGGTCGCGCAGCAATATCCCTATCTCCTCCAAGCCTGCCGTAAGGAACTTCGTTCCAAAAAATGTTGCGTCTTAATAAGAGTAGTAAAAAGTTTTATACAATTTTGAATTTGTTCAAAATGGCAAAAAAAAAATATTTTTAAAGTTTTCGGACTCCATATTTCCGTCATCTTTAAAAAATATCGTAAAATTGAATTGACAAAAGAATTCTATATAATTTTTGAACTTGCAATAAAAATCTGAATCTGTACCTGTTGACAAAATTATACGAGAATCGATTAATAATTGCGCCCTGATGGCGCGAACAGCCGGACAGACAGACAAACGACCAGACAAATGCATTTTTGGTTAATCTCGAAACTGAGACCCTCGCTCGGTCAGTAAAGAAGCGATGGTGCCCAAGTGGTTTAGGCACTGGCTATGCGTCTGTGAGCCACGAGTTCGACCCACACTAGGCGCGACTAGTACATCTAAGTTTGTACTTATGTGTAGTCACTTTCTACTACCTACCTCTTACTTCCGGTACACGAGTCTGCTTTTTTGAGAGCACGCTACCATAGCGACAAAAACTGGCGTAAAAGAATTTTCAGACAAATGTAGTAATAAAATATGATTTCTAATTCCTTCAGGACCGGCCATGGTAAAGGGCTCTCTCGCTCGAGCAAGTGACGGTTCTAAGTGACAGAAAAAGATAGTAGCATAGAAAACTGCTGTTCCGTGCTGGCAAATTAGTGTTGCTTCCGGCAAGTGTCGATCTCAAGCGCGTGACCACGATAGAGATCTATCTAGGTGTCCACCGTGGTCTCGCGCCTGACCTTTATGTGATTCTGCCTCTATGAATGAAAGGTCCAAACCTACCATCTTCTTCAGTCATGAAAAAGACCGGCGGGCTCCGATTGCCGTCCCCTACGTTGGTGTAGGTCTGCACTTGTATGCAGTTGATGTATTTCTGGCGAGTGTGGAGATAGGTGTCCAATGTGGTCACGCGCCTGACCTTTCCTTAATTCTGCCTCCATGAGTGAAATGATCCAAACCTACAATTTTTCTCTGTCGTGCTGAAGACCGGCGGGCTCCTCTTGCCGTCCCCTGCGTAGATAAGGCTTACACTTGAATGTAGTTAATGTATATTCAGCGAGTGTGGAGATAGGTGTCTATCGTGTGTCCATCACGGTCACGCGCCTGACCTTTATGTAATTCTGCCTCTATGAGTAAAAGGTCCAGACCTACCATCTTCTTCAGTCATGCAGAAGACCGGCGGGCTTCTCTTGCCGTCCCCTGCGTTGGTGTAGGCCAGGACTTGAACGGAGTAGTTGCTGTACTTCCGTAGAGTGTGTAGGTAGGTATCCGTCGTGGTCACGCGTTTGATCTCGCCTACGTCAGCTGAAAGATTTTGATCATTGTTCAGAATTAGGTATTTTCCTGGATGAAAAATAAATTATTTTGTACTGATAAGAAAATAAAACGTCGCAAAATAATATTACTTGTCTTTGAACATATTCATTTTAACGTGATTTTAGAATTATTATTGCAGAAAAACTAAGTAATAATAAGAGCGCTATTTGACTCCTAGAAACTATGACGTCATATGTCTGTATTTCGTAAAAATCCCATGAAAAATGTTTGTTTAGTTTAGAAAAACGTATCTTATTTGATTTGTTGGAAAATGGCGGATTTTACGACGCACTTCGTGCAACTATCACGTCATTATCCTGTATCACCCGTCATAGAAAATAGTATCTGATTTGGTTTTTGGACAGTAGCGAATTTGAAAGGCTGTAGAAGCTACTTCTAGAAAAAAAAAAGTTTAACTTCTTTAATTGGTGCACGTTGATTAAGTACAAGTTCAGTGAGGTTTATCATTACAATAGTTAGGTCTAGTTTAACTTACATCAAGGGCGATAGTTAAAAAAATCATTAAGTCGATATAGTTATACGAAATGATCTCAAGATTGGCTGACGATTTGAATTGATTAACTTTCCTTACCGTGGTCGGTAGTGAGCGGCGAGTAGATAACTTTGTACCCCTGTATAAGGCCCCCGTGCTGGCCTATGGGAGGTGGGCTCCATGTCACCTTGATGCTGGAAGACGACAGAGGGAAGCAGGACACGCTGGTGGGGTGAGACTCGGGCACTGGAACAATAAACTAATAACTGGAACTTCCTTTCCATCGTATTGGTTTCTTCCCTAAATCTTTTGCCGTAACGGCAGTAAGACTCTGGAACGCGCTTCCTGACACTAGTCGTGCTAGTTTTAGACTCAGCAAGCACTTGCTTGCTGAGTCTAATTTAGTGTTAAATTTTTGCATTTATAGTTTTAGTAATATCTTTGTACTATTCTAGCAGTAGATATATTATATAACACATATGTATTAATATCTATATCTATATATTATTATTATTTTTGTTTAAATGTACCAAATATAAGTATATATTTATTTTAGTAAGTAGTAAAGTACAGGTCTATAGTAGTTTATGTTACGTAGTAATTGAAAATTTTAATCTGAATTTTATTTCACCAATCACTTTGTTTTTACCCATCCCATTATTTTTTACCCACCTAAACTTTTCTAACAATCCAAAGATTGTAAGATAAAGCTTTTATCATTAAGTCCGCCTATTGTGCTATACAAATTGTATTTTGTACAACAAAGGTTAAATAAATAAATTAGTACTCAAAGAAAACATCATTAAAACCTAGACGCCTACGATATTCAGGGCACTTAAAGAAAATAGAAGAGGCCAGAGAACAGAGGTAGCTGAAAATTTCCCTCATGCTGTCCCGATCCCACGTAGAGTGAGAATATGAGGAACTCGCAAGTAAAGCGACACCGGGCGTGGTCCGCACTTGAATGGGTGACCACAAGTGGCATAAAAAATTCTCAATCTTCTCTGTGCTCCGAAAGGCATAAGCCGTTGGTCCCAGCTGTTATCATTGTATGGCAGTCGTCAAGCTATGTCAGATGCATTTAGCTTGTAAAATTTGACACTAGTATTGGCTACTTCCACACATGAAAAGCAAGCAAGTAAAGAAGAGAGCAAGAGTGAGATAAGGCAAGGAAGAAATTGAAGAAAAAAATACAAACCTCCCTCTAAAGTAGTGGCAGAGACTGGCGCAGACGGTGGACCAGCAGCTACTCCATTGAACGCTCTCACCCGCACTTCATATCTAGTAAACTTCCTTAGAGCTGACAGGTTGAGCTCGGTGGCTGACCACCCGTTTACTGTTAAAGTCCTGGAAACAATTGAAATTCTTGCCGTTCGTAATAATAATCTTTAGAAGCAGTCAAGGAATCAGGTGATAACATCTATAAGCTATAACATATATAATATATCTTTAAGGTGAAATATCTTCATAATCTGAAAAAGGATTTAATGTAAAAATTTGAGAAAGCTGATATAATAATTTGAGAAATAACCATATATATGTAAACGTATGTAGATATATTACATTTTGTTTATAAATATATTAAGTATTTATTGTATTTATGATAATTTTAAAGTGATTTACTTGTTATTTACTTTAGCCGCCAACTTTCTAGTCTGTTTTTCTTTCCCAAAAGGTTGACAGGGAGAGAATGCTTTCGCATGAAGTCCACCTATTGTAGCTAAAGGCTCACTAAAGTTTAAAAAAAAAATAAAGGAATGCTTAAAGTGGTTTGAACTTAAAGAGAGGATGGCTTCTCTAAAGTAACTTGCATGTTAATGGATGCTACTAAAGACATTGTTATCAAGGTCACATGTTTGTATACCTGGTGGCATTCCTGCTGGTCCCTGGGCCGACTTCAGAGCAGGTGACGGAGTAGCCCAGCAGCTCCCCGTGCCAGGCGTCTCTGGGCGGAGGTCGCCAGGATACGTGCAACTCTCCGGGACCACCAGCTGTCACTTGGACGTTCGTTGGTGCTTCTGATGGCGCTGTAGTTAAGAAAGACGTCGGTTAGTGTTAACATGAACATACAACACATAAAAGGTTTCTTGACACTGTTAAGGAATACGAATATTATTTGTAGAAGGTAGTACAAACCAATAGTATCGCCCCGCAAAAAAAATTTCCTCCTGGCAACGATTAGCCCTGGCCCATTTGAAAGTTGTTAAACAGACTAAGAGCGCAGGTGGGCCGTTGTAAAGATAATTTGGTCAGGTGGAAGATGATAAACAGTTCGCAAAACATTTGTCAATGTGGTTTCTCTCCACAAACTATGGAGCACGTACTAACGTGTCCCAGGTGCCCAAACCCTACATTTGGGAAGACCTGATGGCTGCAAATGACAAAACTGTCGATTTGGCCCGATACAGGAGTGACAAAATATATTTGTACCATCGACACGAAAAGAAGTCAGTACGAACCAAAACGTACCGTTTCGTACAACACATGGAAGGAAGCAAGAAGTGTACAGCAATGTTTTCCAGTCAGAGTTTATATAAGTATATACCAAATTTTTCTGGATGTTGCTGCTTGCTAATACTTCAACTAAGAGCCTTGAAATGTAGATAAATACCTTCTTCTTGAGTCTTAACGACGACAGGCTCTGTAAAGGCGCTTCTGTCGATCTGGTTTATAGCGGCAATGCGGATCATGTAAGCGGTGTGCGGCTTCAGACTACTCAGCAGCGCTTCATAGTGGATGTCACCCTTCTTCGTAAGGCTGCAAAATAAGATAAAAGCATTTTTACGCTTGATTTGCTGCACATCTACTTATGCCCTTAATTGCGCCTGCCCAGCTGCACAAACATTATTTACTATGATTCCTGCGACAGAAAGTTCATGGAACACAGGTCTCTCTCAAGCATGCCTAAAATGGCTGAAAGCTGCTTGCATCTATCATTGATATCTGATCACTTAGTACGTGAGTGACTTACGTTGATCTTGCCGGTACGTGGTAGCTACTCACTAGAGTTATACCAAATGTTTTGTTTTTTAATTCCAGGCTGGAATGAAGGAAACTGGAACTCTATTACAACTCCTTTGAAACTGAGCAAAGATGTACTGTGTTTCAACAACCCATAGGATTACGAAGTCGGTATCTCTGCCAAAATTTCGTTGTGCGCATTTCTTTCCATACTTAATATTGAAGAACCTGGTACTTTTCAAAGTAGTGACGAGTCTGTAAACTACAAAAGAAACCAGTGGGCTAGGATATGATCCTTGAGGTACACCTAATATTAATTTCAATAGTTACCTGATTATCCGAAAAGAAAGATCCCGTGTTTCGGAAGGCACGTATAAACTGTGGGTCCCGAACGCCATCTAGCGTTTGATCATCAAACTATTCAAGGATTAGTTTTGGTTTACCCTTTGGGTTGCGGAGGTCAGTATGTAAAAACCAGTAACCTCGTCAAATCTCCTTGGTTAGGTAGTGGACTCCGGGCTCTGATGTGTTTCTGCTGAGGATGCAACCGAGAAAATACGCTCGAATGACGATGATCTAGATGTAATTTGAACATCTTACATGATATGCGGATGGGCAGCGCCGTGGACGGACACGTTGAGGCTGGTGGCGGACTCCCACTGGTTGCCGCGGATGGCGCCCTGCGCCGCTAGCGCGCAGTACTGCAGCGTGTACCCCATCAAGGGGGAGTTGCCGTCGAATCCTTGGCTCCAGGACAGACGCACAGCCCGGGAAAGGATCTCCGTGACGGAGAGCGAGTGAGGAGTGTCGGGCTTTTCTATTGGAACATTACATCATTCGTCCGTATATATTAATTTATTTAACATTTATTATTATTTATGCATTTCATTATTATAATTGTGTTGAATAATGTTAGATACACTTAAAATACAACATTTTGGAGGGTCAAATCATTGCTAAGTTTGGATATATTTGCGTTTAACGTTTGGATATACAAGCGAAAAACTTCTAGGTCCAGAAAGATGTAAAAATTATAGTTTAAGACGAAGTGGTAGCTAAAGTGGCGCCGTCATTTGAAATAAATTGTTTAAAACTAAATATGGTGATAATTAAAAATTTGATTTGTATAAATGTCTAGAAAGACCTTTAAACTATTTTATGAATAACCTTTGAAAGTAATATTGGTAGTCCGTCTAGCTTTAAAACTGTTTTTCGCCAAAAGTGGCCACTTTTACTTTCAAAGGTTATTCATAAAATAGTTTAAAGGTCTTTCTAGACATTTATACAAATCAAATTTTTAATTATCACCGTATTTAGTTTTAAACAATTTATTTCAAATGACGGCGCCACTTTAGCTACCACTTCGTCGTAAAAGCTGTAATTGTCACAATATAAACAAATCAACAGTATCTTTAAACAGAAATGGCACTAAAATTAACAAAAAACTATACTCGATAGCTCTAATTTATAAACTTGTGATTAAAGTAACTAGTAAAACTTATGAAAAATGTTTAGGATAGTTTTAAGAAAAAGAGTAAGCATTTTTGCCTACCTTGGACGGAGAGATAAATATAATGGTCGCTGTGACCGTAGGCGTTGACGGCTTGGCACTTGTACACGCCCGAGTCTTGCCGGTCGGCTCTGCTTATGTACAGTTGGGACCTTAAACCACTATCAGTCTTTGCTTCGGAGATACTTAACCTGCGAACGAAATAATTAAAATTTACAAAACACATTTCGCAGAAAAAGTTCAAAGGAGAAGAAATTCTCAGTTGCATCCTTAGCTATACTGTTGGCTTTCCCAAAGAAGTGATGCGAAGTAGAGAAAAAATCTGGTTGGACAGATATGCTTTTTACAATCTGGCATCAGCCTGAATCTTCCTTTATTAGAATAGCTTTTGATATAAATGTGAAAAGTCTTATCAATCATAACTTGATTGAAAGTTGTAAGGCAAGATAGTTGAGCTAAGTCATTTTGTCACCTTTATGATCGGCCGGAATCGACACCAACTTACATCTGTGTCTTTTTTTATTAGCATATTCCCGGTTATATCTTCAGCTTCGTTGGATAGCGTAGCTATTATCAGAGTGAGTGGTTGACTGACTCACCTATAAGTATTAAGATCTAAATGGTTCATGTTGTGCGCCCAGGTGACGCGTATGGGGCTGTCACCCCGCACGTCGCAGACCAGCGTCGCGGGCGCGTCGCGACGAGCTGTCATGTTGTGTGACGTCAACTCGAACCGAGCAGGCTCTGAAAGAACAGTAGACAGGAGATTAGTTTTCCTTCTTTTTTAACAGCCTACATCAGACTGGTCCTCAAGAGCACTTCAACGTGAGAGTCTGAAGGCAGGAAGGCATGCCTTTACCCTTCGGTAGGATAGCATGGGCTAAAAATAGAAATAGAATACCAAGAGTCTCTTATAGATCAAAGACCTCTCGTAATAAAATCAGGTCAGGCGATCAGGTCTTCCCAAGTGCGGGTGTTAAGACACCTGGGACACAAAAGTACATACTCCATAGTTTGTGCAGAAAAACCACACTGCAAAATGTTCTTATCAGTGATCATTGTATGGTGGCAGTCGTCAAGCTATCTGAAATTAGTGTTGGCCACTTACACATACGAAAAGCAAAGCATGCAAGTCCGTTTAGTGACTTCCGAATGGGCCAGGTGGAAGTTTCTCTCTCGGGGTGATAAAATTGGGTATAGTGTAGTTTATTTCCCGATGCTTTAATCTGGTCTACTTAGAACATGTTTTACCGTTGACAGCCACAGCGATGGTCTTGGTGAGGGGCGAGCCGACCCCGTTCTCAGCCTTGCACAAGTAGTGGCCCTCGTCGTAGGGCAGCGCGGACTCGATCCACAGCGTCCCGTTGGAGAGCACCTGGAACCTCCCACCGAGGTTCACCAGCGGAGTGTAGTCTGAAGCAGACGCGCCTGGTAACATAGGTAGTGGTAGGTTAGAACTGGAAATGCTGGCATCATAAACTCAAATAAGATATGAAATATCACAATATAATGATTCTAAGGATTCTGCGGCTATGAAAAGCCATAATGGATTAAAGCCCCTTAAAAAGACGTGGACTCGCTAACTCACAATGGCCAGCTCGGCGTTTTAAGGCCAATTATCTCCAAATGGTAAGGTACAAAAAACTCAGGCCCCACCCAGTCCCCAGCAGCCCCGCTATTACTGGCTTTGGTAGCGGTTATGGGTACGGTGGGGCAGGGGGTGCTAAGAATCCGGCAGTCAGACAACCTGACCAAGGTCGCTATAAATCGGGCATTTTAGAAATCCTTGGGAGAAGCCAATTTTCAGCAGTGGACGTTATGCGGCTAAAATGATGAAAAATTTGAGTCCGTTTGTTTTAAACCGTTTAGGCAATGAAATATGTTTCGAGGTTCCTAAGCCGCATGATCAACTGCCATATAAATTGGGCATTAAAGATTTCGTGACTAAACACCCCAAATGAAATTGGTTTACACTTGAGATACTTTTAAATGTCATTGACTTCTGTAGTGTCACTGAGTAGTGTTACTGAGTTGGGTAAAGACCTATTCTCCCCTCATTATCTAACACTTATCTACTGGTTTGTCTACCTAGTAGAGTATTACCTCGTTGTTTGAGCTAAGAGAGCTGGCAGTGCAGCGCTTGGGGCTCACCTGTCAGCACGGACTCGTCCTACCACTCCTTTACCCATTTGGTAGATATAAGTAGAAGAAGGACTCCTCATTCTTCTATGTACCTCTAACGGTTTACAGCCAAGAAACCTGTGGTGTAGGAGAGCACGTGGTTTGGCAGTGCAATGCAAAGAGCTTTCCTGCCAAGACAGTCACATCCTTCGGCTCCGTTACATATTCGGTAGATATAAGTAGAAGAATAACTCTTCATTCTTCTATGAACCTCTACTTTATAAAAAGGACTTACCTCGTTGCTTCAGCCAAGAGACCTGCGCGGTGTAAGAGAGCAAGTGGTCTGGTAGTGTAATTCCATGGGCTCTCCTGCCAGGACAGACTCGTCCTTTGGCTCCGTTACCCATTTGGTAGATATAAGTAGAAGAATGTCTTCTCATTTTTCTTTGCACCTCTGACGGTTTGCCTACTTAGTATAAAAAAGGACTTACCTCGTTGTTTCAGCCAAGAGACCTGCGGTGTAGGAGAGCCCGTGGTCTGGCAGTGCAATGCCAGGGGCTCTCCTGCCAGGACAGACTCGTCCTTCGGCTCCGTCACCCATTTGGGGGAGACTGCAGCATGAAACAGAGTGGCAGTTAGTTAGACCGGCTTATCTTAATTGTTTGTCACTGGTAGAAAGATTTAGTCATAAGTACGTAGAAATTTTTGATTAAGGTACAATGGGGTACAAAATAAGAACACTGATTTAAATTATATAATTCTCTTAAAATAAAGTAAACGAATCAAAAGTATTATGTCGTAACGTGGAAGGGACATACCCGTAATAAATCGAACCAAATAACCAAAAAAAATTAGACATTCCCATATTAATTGGCCGGGCATAAAAAAAAACGACGGGTTGCACTCCGGGAGTGCCGGCAGAAGTGAAAACTTGAATATTAACGTGCATTTTTGATATTTTGCATCCATGGATGGATACGCGTGGCACGCTGTAACATAAACACACACGAACATTCGCGCAAGCGCCCTGCGCCGCCTACACGAAACAGCAGGCGCAGGCATACATTTTCGCCGCGCCGTAGAAAGAGAGGGGGATACTTCCTCTCCTACGCCGCGCCGGCTGTCTACTCTCCATTCGTCTTACGAATTTTCGATCAGGTTACGTGTCATGACGCGAGTTTAATATTTTTTACCCATTACAAAAAAAGTGTACAACGCCGCTAAAGAAGTTTTCACTTCAAAAATTCGGCATTTCCATACAGAAGTGTGTTGCCCACTTTTGTATGAAAATGCCGAATTTTTTTTGTGCTTTCGCTGTTATTCTAATTTCATTGTAGTAAAGTAATCTAATATAGCCTTTGTTCCGATTTATTACGAGTATGTCCCTTTCAAGTTGTATACAAGTATTTTTGATGTAAATTTATTACTTTGTTTAAAGTATTACTGATGATTTCAACAACTACTGTTAATATGTGTGTGTTTAACCTCCTCATTTGTCAATCAGCTGTTGATCATTTGACTCATTTAGATCAAAAAGCATCTAAGTAAATTTGAATTTCTAAATGTATCATTTTATACTAACTAAATACTTTTAATGCACTGAGCAAATTGAAATACAGTTTCTTAATAACATTTCTGAAAGTTATAAAATTAACGCAACCCGCAGTAAACAACGTATGTTTCAGTAATTATTATGAAACTTGAACTAGTTCGTTACGTACACCAGACGGCAGCGTAATCTATCAAAACTTGCGAGTTGCTCCTAGAAAACAGTGTTCTTAGTTGTTCTAACAAATTAAGACTTTGTTACGAAAGCTACAATATCTCCGCAAACAAACGAAATTATTTAGTGAAACCAAGGATTTTGTTCGTTTAAGTTGTAGAATGTTTTTCGAAATTGGGACCGTGTCGAAATAATTAAGTGTCGAAATTCAGTACCTACGACACTCTTCGATTCAACACAAAAATAAACACACAAACCGACTGAAGACTTATTTTTACGTTGCAAGTTTGTATGAAAAGAGTAACGAGTGTTGACGAAGCAAAAGAGGTTTGCAAGGATCGTAGCAAGTGGAAATCTATAGTCTCTGCCTACCAAGCGAAACGTCAGCCATACAAATCATTTATTGCCCTAATAAATGGTATGTGAAAATTAAAAAGACCTAACAATATAACAGACTCAGGTGTTATTTTGTTGAAGTCAAAGTTACACACTATATGTATGCTTTGAATTACTTCGTGCGATTCCGCCACTAGTTAGTTCATGAAACTATAAATTGCCAGGACTAAGGGCCGTAACAGACGCGGCGCAAGTTGCGCCGCGTAATAGCTAGTGATGGGCGATGCATAAATACTCAATCAACCCATTGGAGTATTTACTCAGTATATTGAGTAAATACCCGATAAATATCCTTATTCATCCATTTGGTGGGTAGATTGATTTATATGAGTTGCGACTCATATTTATATTCTTATTCATTATTTCATGTTTTCATGACAATTTTGAAACTTAAATCTAGTATACACTTGCAATTCTTGTCGGAAAGTGTGTGCGTACACCATAATATGCTTAAAATGTAGGTAAACGTTATATGCGACGCTAAATAATATAAAAATACCATACTAATCATACACTGAAAGTAGACTTCTTTGACTTATTATCATATTTTGGTAGGAGGTGTGCATAGACGTAATATTACGTAAAAATAAGTAAACAGACATCAAATGCGATGTCAATACATGAGCACGCTCTATTTACTCTATTTATTAAATCTAGTGAGTAAATACTCAAATGGGTAGATTGAGTACTGTCCACTGCCCATCTCTAGCTGTTATGCCACGCAACTTGCGTCCCGTCTGGTCCGGCACTAACAGTAGTGGGTGGGCGCCGCCGGCCAGCAATAGTTTGTGTGAACTAACTGGTGGCGGAATCGCAAAAAATATTCATATCATATAGTATGTATCTTCTCTTTTGTCACCATCGTTTGAGTGAATAATAAGTAGTTTCAAATAAGGCCTACAGTTTTATAATAACAACGAAATAAGTAATTTGTTTCTTTTCATACAGTCAAACTTGAGTCATACTACCTAGACAAAATGGGGATCTTACTTGCCACAATGTAAGCACAGAAAAAACGTTACAACTCATTATCCTTAATTAATATAAATACATAATTTACACCAACCTTTGAACATTCATATTACAAAGTACAACCTTACATTACTTATTACCTTTTCCAGCAGCGCTAATAAAAATAGACACTCACACACATTTTATAACAAAATGTTTATCAATATGTACAATACGAGACAGAAGTACGAGTATATTATAACAAGTATAATTAAAATTATAATCCCATTTAGATTTGATGGAACACTTGATAAACTTACTCAATTGTAAAGCACATTATTTACAAAATATACCTAAGTGATTTTTTTAAATGCTGTTTGAAATGGGTTCGAAATAACTAGAAATAAAAAAGGGTTATTTTAACAATGTAAAAATATTAAAAAATTACCCAAATCTCTAGCAATCTGTAATCCAACGCTAGGTGGAACAAAAACGGGAATACAGTCATAAATATTATATTAGGTCGGTATGTACAATCAACAGGAATTTATATAGATGTTTGTCTCTATCGGGAATCGGTATGTTGACAACAAATGGTAAGTGCAAGATGGTGCAAAATTACAAAGAATGCGTGGTGCATCGGTGAAAAGTGCATTTTTTATTTTAATAACCTGATTTATGAGACATATAGTAATGTAAAACAATAATGATAATCGACTTCCCAATTGGATCTAATAGGCACAATGCGACACAAATAAGTTGATCAAAATGGCGGACTTCAAAGCATTTTTGTACAAATTCCCGGCACGTAGGTTGTACAAATTCCCGAGACGTAAATTGAACCTAAATGGCGGTCGTCGGCGCATTATTTGTACCAGCGCCGATAACCGCCATTTAGGTTCAATTTACGTCTCGGGAATTTGTACAAAAGGCTTTGAAATCCGCCATTTTTGTTCAACTTATTTGTGACGCATTGTACAAATATTGCGAAACAATCGGTCAATGTTAGCTTAATCGTAGCAGTATTGTGATCTATGTAAGCCAAACTAAAATGGACTGCGATTAATTACGGAAATCGGTTCAGACATGTTTCAAGTAAAATGTTGATTCAAATCTATGTAGATAATTCTATGGCGTTTTAGTCAACTAAGCCCAAGGCCCTACATTTTGAAATTAGTACAATTGTTAAACAGCCATTATATAGGTACTATGTTGGTACACACGCGTCTGTGTTTAAGTAAAAAGTAGGGCTGTCGTAGATCAACTCGTTTTATTCAATTGTCTTATTTTGTCTGTCATTATTGTACAGCAATTGTCAAACTTGTGTAACAAAAGTAATTTGATTACTGTCTATAATAAACCGATTTGCGGGGGACACACAGGAACGATATCTTTAATGTTGCCCAAAAATCGATAGTTTTACAAATGAAAGTTTCAATCGAAAAATGTCTTCATGTCCGTGACATAGCAGACAAACTGCAGTGATGCGATTTTTC